>FXXK01000474.1:54556-148529 GCA_900184695.1 Betula pendula
TTACGAGTTTTGGACACTTAATATGTTCACTCAATATTTCATCTCAATTTAGTTTGAAGCTTTTTTTCAATGGTATGTTACCATTACTGGACCTGTTTAGTTGCTAATTAAAAAAAAACTACATATTTTTTTACAAAAAAGGGCAGTACTATTGTTGGAAAATGTTAGCTTTTATAAATTGGCTTTATTCGGCGTTTTAAATCTTACATGTAATTTCTTTCATAACCTAAGGTTTCGCATGAAAATGTCTAGTGTTTGGGTGGTTTTTGGGTTTTCTGTTCAAAGTCCGTCTTATGTCAGTGAATTGTTCATTGACCTTTAATTTAGAGTGAAGACAGTTACTTTGGAATTGCCAATTGATTAAATGAGAGCATACTCTTGCCATGTTTCTCTAGTCTATTATGTTTTTGTTATCTTGCTGTCTAGTTATTATTACTTGCGGTGGTCTGAGAATTTCGAATGGCCTAATTGATTCCTTTCATATGCTTAATTATTGCAGTTATTTGTTGATTCTGGATCGAACAAATTGGAAGACAAACATTCTTACATCTCTACTAATCCCGTACATCTTCTTGAGTCTGCCTTCACTACTGTTCAACATCTTCAGGTGATCAGTTGTACTATGGTAACACCTTTTCAATGATCTCAATCTTTAATTTACTTATATGCTACAAATTGTATGGTGATGCAGAGGAGAGATTGGGGCATGGATTGCTTTCGTCGCAGTTGTGTTGCGCCTTTTCTTCCCAAAACATTTCCCAGGTAATGTTCATGCTTTTATGCTAAACTCGGAATTTGCAGACTGAAATCCTAAACTTGCCAACTTCACTTGGTGGGAATATTACTGATGATTATGACTGTGACTGCAGATTGGCTGGAACTTCCAGGGGCTTTGATTCTTTTAATGGTGGTGGCTCCTAGCTTACTTGCAGACACTGTAAAGGACAGCTGGATTGGAGTGGTAATATGTCTTGCAATTGCATGTTATTTGCTGCAAGAACACATCCGGGCATCTGGGGGTTTCAGAAATTCCTTCACAAGAGCCAATGGCCTATCAAACACGATTGGTATAGTCCTTCTGTTGGTCTATCCCGTCTGGGCACTGGTACTTGACATAATATAGATTATTATAGGCACACTCTCTGCAGCATTGTGGATTGTTTTGAGGCTTCCATGTTTTATGAACCATCTTATTTGTATCATTCAGATAAACTGAATATCATAATTGTGTTTCATTCTGTTGATCAAGCGGATTATTAGCATATTTTGTTGTTGTTTTCATCCTTTTCAGGCAATATGCTTGACTTACTATAAAGGTGTGATCTTCTTAGTAGATTGTCTTTTTGTGTCACTAATTATTTGGTTAGGCCTGATGAATTCAACACCGATGTCCACTTACATCGGCTTTCATTAGAAAGAATGAAGTGTCTGCTAACCTTAATGAGATTGCTACCCTCACATGAATAAGAAAAATCATATGTTATTAGCGGATCATTAGGCTTTATTTGATAACACTCTTTCTTTTTCCCTATGGTTTTCTTTTTCAAAATAAAAATATTAACAAATAATCAAAAATACAAAACACTTAAAATTACTTTTAAAGTTTTATTCTTATATCACACTAGAACACTTTTTCAAAAAAAAAAAAAAAAAACTCTTTAAAAAACATTAACAACCACCGGAATGAAGATCTACAATAATTAGGTGTTCAAATTATTAATAATTTAAGCACCTTTTATGAGAGAGCTCAGGTAGACTCAACTGCTCCGGCAATCCAAAATTTATCTTGACAGCTAAATTTCATACGAGTTCTCAAAAAAAAAAGGCCTAACGACTTGGACAGCTAATTGATGCTGACAGCCACCTCTAAATGGAGCACACTATAAGACTTGGTCAGTAGCCAGCCAACACTAAAAGAAGTTGAATTATACTACTGGTTGCATCATTCAAAAGAGGCCCCCACTCAATAATGAATAATAGTTGATGATGAAGCCTATCATTCTACCGACAGTCGGAACAAAACTATTTGGGGCCCTCACGTGTATAGATAAGGATAGGAATCTCACTTCCGAAAAAAAAAGGGAAAAAAAGAAACTCCAACAATCTTTTTAATTGGGTAGATTGTAGAAGATGCTGCAAATGTGAGAGATTCGGTGGGATCTACTTTGTTCCGAGCACCCAATCTATAGATGACCACAGAAAGCCACCTAATTACTGAAGCAGAAGTAATTAAAAAAGTGCACGCACAATTAGCTATGAAAGTGCTATTTGCTTGTTATTCATGCCGCCGCCGCTACATTGGAGCTGCATCAACCAACCATGGCTGCTTGACCCACTTTTGATTAATCGGAATACGTAAAAGCAGGTAGTTTCTTGTTTGGTCCTGTAATTTTAATCAACTAGCTAGGGAAAAAAAGTTAAATAGTTTTTGACATCCAGTTTACACTTCATACTAAAACGTTAATAAAACCTTGGCTTTTGTTTGATGAAACTTCATACTCCAAACAGACTGATACTACTAATTTTTTTTTACTTTTAATCCTTGAAAGGAGAAAGTTTGATTCTGTACAAAGATAAATCAAGGGCTTAAATTTGAACAATATCAGTATTTGATTTATGATAACTTAGTTTGGCAGGCCTGGATAATTCCTCAAAATAAAAAATAAAAAAATCTCAAACTTTTCTCAAATTAAATTAATGAAAAGAGTATATACGTTGAGGCTCGTCCTTTCCAAAGAACACTTCACTTGGTAAAGATTTGCTTTGGCTCCAAAGCATACTAAACCCAAAACCCAACAAGGAAAGGTAGACCGATCGACATCCAAACCTTATAACTACAATTGACTGGTAGAGCCGTATGCATTCGGGTATGATCCGATCAACAACGATTACAAGGTTGTGCAATATCGTCTAACTGGAGACCTCTCAGGGGCCTTTCAAGTTAATGTATACAGTCTGAAAGCAAATTCTTGGAGAAGAGTAGAAGACAAATGGCCTTACAAGGAGGAGGAGGAGTCGCGTATTTTTTTCGAGGGCGGTTTATTTGAACGGTGCTTTGCATTGGTTGGTTAAAACTGTGATTTGAGGGATCCGCCTTCTCGCATTCCATCTCACCACCGAGAAATTTCAACACCATACGCTTAGCTTCCCCTTGAGCTGCGGTCGGTTGAAACTTTGGAGGTTTTGAGAGGATCGCTGTGTGTTTCTGCATATGGACAAGAAGCGTGGATGATGGACTTTTGAATTATAAAGGAGACTAGTTGGAGTCTCCTTTTTACTATGCCTAAGAGTTCGATATTACAGCGAGTAATGTTCTCAACGGACGGCCAAGAGGTTCTGATGGAGATGGGTTATGATCTCTGTTGCTATGATATGAAAACTGAGATACGCACTAGGCTCCTCCTCCCGCATATGGACTACAAGACTTGGACTTGGACAGGGGCTTGTGTGAGAAGCCTCCTTCTCCTCGGCGGTAATATATAGTGTAAATTCAATACAATGCATCGCGTTTCTTTACATTTCTTGCTGCATGTGTTGATTCTTTGCTTGATGTGGCTAACAATTTCACAAGTATTTCCCTAGCTTCTCTATTAATTAATAGTCGTTTATTAATTAGATTATTGATGCTAGCAGTAATTAAAGCAGGTAGTTAATTAATTAGATTATTTGGAATACGAAAAGCAGGTAGTTTCTTGTTTGGTCCAGCTAATTTAACCAACCAGGGAAAAACCCTAAGATTGTATTTGATCAAACTTCAAACTGCCAAAAGCGGCTGATACTCCTATTTTTTTTTTTTAACTTTTAATCCTTGGAAGGAGAAAGTTTGATTCTGTGAAAAATAAATCAAGTGCTAAAATTTGAACAATATCAGTATTTAGTTTATGATAACTTAGTTTGGCATGCCTGGATAATTCCTCAAAATAGAAAATCTCAAACAACTTTTTATTTATAATTTATAAACAAACATGGACAAGGATCAGCATACCCAGCCATTGTGGGTAAAATATAATATACGAGTGCTTTTCTCGCACTAGAGTTGTTAGACAAGATAAAGAAAAATAAACACACTTATGGGAAACTATCACAGTTGGTAATATCTGAATTCCAGTTTGTAGCTTCCAATCCTGCTGTCACCCCCTTATTCCCTTGGCTTCACTGTACAATTGATCAACAGTGTCCTGCAGATGACATTGGCAAAAAGATAATATTGATACCGCATAGGCCAACACTCTGACTTTCATGGTAGATCAATAGAAAGAATACAATGGATGATTAGGGCCTCTTCAGAAGTAAAGCCAAAAGACACTATATGTTTGAGGGGGGTTTTTGTTGCATTACTTTAGAAAAGCAAGAGGTTTGCAGATTCAGCTATGGTCTAGTTCGGGTGATAATTGGACCCGTTGGGATTGGGACATGTGTCCCATAACAGGACACAAGAGACACATGTCCCAACCCAACGGATCCAATTCTAACTAGAACCGAACCCAAACCAAACCCGGAGGCTGGGTACTTATCTTGGAATACAATCCTTAATAATGAACATCATGTTTTTTGGGACCTGTGCTTTTAAATTCAGGTTTAGGTTCAAGTGATAGTAAAATGCCATCGGAACTTTTTGTTTAATCCTTCTTGCTTTCCATAGAAAATCACAACACAGTAACCAAACTATGGATTGATCAATTTATACATATTCTAAAGCTTTTACTAATTTGAAAAGATGGGATTTTTCCCACTTTTGCTGGGGAAAGCTGCGAAAGGCGTAAGTTGGGTCCAATAGCAAGTCATATTTAATAATAAGTTAGGTAGGTAGACATTTCATAGAAAGTGAGAGCACGAGGCATACCTTGTAGTACTTGAGCAATTGTGGTCTCTTCAATTTGAATGTTGGAGTTATCAGATCCCTCTCCATGTCAAATGGATTTGGTTCCAAATGAACTGCTTTTAACATCTCAAAACCTCGAAGCTGTAGGAATGTCTTTAAGTTAGTCGAGAAGAAGACATATCTCTGCATGAAATTAGCAACAGCCAATCGAGACAGATATACATACTTGGTGTTTGCGACCAGTGCTATTAAGCTCATCTAAAATGTATTTCTTTGCCTTCAGGTTTTCGCACAATGAATTAAAATCACCATTCACATTATGGTTTACTGCCCAATCCTCTACTGCTTTTACGTCTGGGACTACCACAGCTACAAGAAATGACTCAAAACTGTTCCCGTAGACCCAAATCTGTGTGACAGAAGAAAGTCAATTGCCCTTCCAAGATTAGAGAAATCGAAAAAAAAAAAAATTGTGTTAACAACTCACTAACAGGTGCCTAAAAGGGATTCAACGTTCTATCTTATATAGATTCTAATACAGTGAGCACCATTTGTGGACACCAGAAACATACCGATGTTATAAGAGGGCATCGCAAGTATGTACTTTCAATGTTCTCTACAGCAACATATTCACCTTGAGAAAGCTTAAATATATTCTTTTTCCTATCAATAATTTTCATTGCTCCATTGGGCTGCCATTCTCCAATGTCACCTGCAGTTTTGTCAAAATGATGCCCATTAAATTCATATTCAATCTGGGGATTACGTTTTTTCTGTCTTACAGCGGGTAAACAAATTTTTGATAGGTGCCAAATACAACCAATGTAGTTATTCTCCCTGTCAGTCTGTCACTGCATAGTACTTCCAAGGTTTTACCTGTGTGAAACCAACCATCAACGAGGACATCTTCAGTTAGATCTTGTCTCTTGTGGTAACCAGAGAACAAGGTTTTTCCCCTCAGGCAAATCTCTCCACGTGGCACGCTGGAAAGTGCATCATATCCCATTTCTGGCACCGACTCGAGCCTGGCTTCAATGGTTGTCATGGGGACTCCAACAGTTCCCACCATACTGTATACATTACCTATGGATGTAAGACACCCACCTATACTTTCAGTGAGACCTGTCAAGAACAAGTATTATAAGTGGATAGAAAGATGTCCAGAAAACAATGGAAAAAAAATTATTACAAGATACAATTTTTTGGAAAATAATGATCAGAATTGGTGCATCGATCTTCCAAACATCTACTAATAAGCAAAAGACTAGGTCCAACTTACCATATCCTTGCGATAGAGTAGAGCAACTGGTGACCCTCAAAAACTCCTCCACATGCCTAGACAAGGGTGCAGCACCTGATAACAGGATACGGATTCGCCCCCCTAATCCTTGTTTAATCTATAATGATTAACCCATTATTATCATGTAAACCATATTTTTCAGAATAAAAAATGGGGAAGGATATAATGACTGACCTTATCAAACATAAGCCTGTCCAAGAGAGGTGCTGCTTTTTCTTGTGCGAGACCCTTCTCCAAATTTCCCAACTTGCTGTCAGTAAATTCTTTATCAGCCAGGCAGTAGGGAAGCAAAGCAAAGGACTGAAGTGTTTATAGGTAAACGTACTAGTTATAAGCATATTGAAACAATGTCTTTCGCAATGCTCCTCCAGCTGAAATTTTACTATTTATGCCTTTAAGCAAAAATATAAAGCCAATGTTTAGAATGACAGAAATAAATATACATACTCATATTATTAAATATAAAGTACAGAAATAATTATACCAGTGTTCGATCATAAACTCTAGGAACCCACAAAATGCAGTTGGCTTCAGTTCCTGGATATCTCCATCAGAAACCTGATATCCTGCAAGTTTAAAGCAAGAAAACCCATATTGGACAAATTCAAAATTGATCGGCGAATCAAAGAGATACAGTCAAATAAAAAGATGAAGAAAGAACTCATTGCAAGAATGAATCTTAATCTTACGCCTCGCCAAAATCCTATGGAGGAACCCTTGTAGATGAAATAGCTCTCCATTGTCTGATCATATATATGGGCCAAGGGAAGGAATGAGAAGAATGAATCTTCTTCTGTAGCCTGTAATAGAGAAGATTCCATGTCAATATCATAATGCAACTTCCATTAAGTTTCACGAAGGAAATGATTTTATGTTGTCTTACTTCCGCCCCACTTTTTTTTAGCTTGGTAAGATTTGAACCTATGGCCTACTAACCCGCCCCGCCCTGACCCTTGCTATTTGAACCTATGATCTACCACTTCCAGAATGTCTACATCCATCTAATTAAATCTTGAGAAGACTAAACTCGCATCTTTCAAAGAGGGGATGACTCCCCTAAGAGAAGAGCTATTACTGATAACTTAGGTATTTGGTAAGATATCCCTTATTGGATCCACAAGAGTATTAAACCATGAACAGAATTTCATTCAATATACACTATACTCGTAAAACATTACTCTCACTTTCAGGATGACACAATACAATATGCCCAAACCTAGATTAGTTGATCAGCCAGAGCCCAAAAACCGTGGGCAAGATGGAATCCTTAAATGAGGTATTGACAATAGCAAGAAGAAAACCAAAAGATAGCCTGAACCAGAGACAACACTGATGTTATTCAGGAAATTGGATTACACCCACATGATTGCAAATATAACCTTCTTCTGAATGTCATTCTGAACAGGCATTTTACATTTGTCTTGTCATGATAAACATCATTCCAGGCTTTCGGGCAACAAAAAAAAAAAAGATCAAACAACTTACAATGTGTGTTCTATGCAAATTTATTTGCTTTTGGAGAGAAAATCATCATGGGCAGTTATATTAAATTCATAAATTAACATCTATTGACCAGGCTTTCTGCATCAGACCTAATCTAATGGAAATAAAAATCGGGTGATGATTATTGACACAAAAGAATATCACCAAATTAGAGTCTCAGAATGAATTGCATGCATCAAGTTAGAATGTATTAATGGGCATAATATATTTTCTTTAACTTTGACATGCAGCAAGTTTGAAACTCAAAGAAATATAGAAAATAGAAAAGATACAGAATCATATAGCTTCAAGAAAACATAATTTGTGTTTTGGTTGTTTACCGCTTTGTCTGTAAGTGAAAGTATGTCATCGATTGACAATACTTGTGCCATTATAGCCCCATTTGTAAGAATAACACCTTTTGGTTCTCCTGTTGTTCCACTTGTATACATTATTGTGCAGATGTCAGTCTTCTGTTTTGGAGGCAATTTGTAATTCAAACTTCCCTGAAATTAGGTGGACAACATCAAACTGATGGACCAATAAAATTAATGTACACAAAGATAAACTTTGAATATAAAAAACAACAATGTGGATTGAAATCCTACCAACTGAGAAAACTCTTCCCAAGAAAAGCAACATACTCCCAATTCTTCAGCTTCTTGCTTTTGTGTACTTGAAATGCTTGAAAAACTGATGATAGCTGAGCAAAGAAGATAGATAATTAGTTCCTTGCCCCAGAAATCTCATATTGTTTTTTGACCATATCAGACAGAAGATAGTAGTTTGACCTACTTTTTAAATTTGTGGAACACCTTGGGAGGCATGATAGAACCTGCACCAAAGATTTACCACGTGAGTGAGAAAAAAAATTAAGATATAGAGCCTGAGCAATTATTCAGAGAAATCTAGGTTGCCACCTGTAAATTATTTTCATCCATGTGTGACAACATATAAATAACAAGGAATTACTCCAATAAAATGAATAAATGTTGGGCATATCCATATACACAGAGACCAAAGACAAAGTTGCAAAAAAAAAAAAGAGAAGAGGTCAAAAACAGTATGAGCCAAGTGCCAACTGCTGACATTCCCACTAACAGAATTAGATCAGAAATTTTAGAAAGAGCCTTTTTCCCAATTCTCTTAGGGACATGGAAAAGGTCAGAAAATAAAATGTGAATCCATACACCTACGTTGGTCTCAACCATCAGTACTTCGTAGAATGTAACATCTTCCTCCTATAATCTTCCCACTATGGCATTGCCTTTTAATAAAGCTCTCCATGGGGATTTTTACACTGAGCATCATCAGGAGTCACAAGTACATGTTTGGTAGCATAGAATAAATCAAGTGGCTGGCATGGTTTAATAGAGCTCTACAACTAAATCTACATGCCCTCCAAGATGGCGCCCTTTGTAAAACTAAAGAGAAAAAATAGAAGCCTTCATAGACTGAATTTTCAACGGTTTCAGAACCAAAAATGAAAAAATTGAGCCAATTAAGATAGGTTTTAAATTTATGAGTTATAGATTCATGAAGTTAAGTTGAAAATGAAAACAACAAAACTGATAGAGAATGAAACCTACTGCAGGGATTTTATTCTCTTGAACGAAAGCTATTGAAACTTCAGCATGATTGATTATGAACTCCACTGCATTAGCACCTGTGATGAGCAAAACCACTCAAAGTTAATCAATTCATTTGATAATTCAACAGGCGTTCTACACTTCTAGTAAATCAATTTGCACTGGACAGAGGCGGGCAGAGGAAATAGAAAACTTGAAACTCATGGTGAAGAACTGAGATTTATTGGAAAAGAAAAGGGTGTCATATATTGGAACATACCAAGCGTGTCATATAGTGGAACATATGTTATAGACTGGCTGTTGCAAGCCTGTTGAAAATCAAACAAAAATATCAAAAATTTCTATCTTTGGCTTTCCTCTTACTGTATGAAGAAGCTAATAAATCACGTTAAGGTGAGTTAAGAAGCAATACAAGGAAAAATGGTTGTACTATACTCAGTAAAAATTTATTTCAAATCTTCTGTGTCTTGAAAACTTTTTGCATAATCATTGTGGAAATCATAGAATAATACAACCTCATGACTGATTTACCACCATCAACAAAAACAAAAATTGACCAGGCACTATGTGTCATGCCTAGAAAGACACAAAGATTTATACTGATAGCCACCAAGAAAAGAAAATGACTCTGAGAGCCAACTAAACTAACATTTTTACAATCAAAGCTCAAAGCTCATGTCGAAAGAAGCATGTCATCGAATTGTTAATAAATATTTTAATCATTTAATTAATATTCTAATACTCCTTTAATGTGTAGGCTCAAACTTTTCTTAATAAGGGAGGCCCACGACGTGGAATTTTCAATTAAAATGGAAAGTGAATTATGTGGATAAGAATCAATCAGAGGACCTTTGCATACCATGTTAAATCAACACTCGTTCAAAAAGCTTAAACTAAGAAAAAAATAATTAATTTAATTATTTAATTAATATTCTAAAATTTCAAATAAATGTGAAAGGTAATCATAATATATAAACATGGTATACCTCCATTGCGATTATCCATTCGGGACAGTTGGATCCATATATGCCACATCGATCACCCTACAAACATCAAACACATTATTACTTTACTTACAAGGAAGAGAGGATTTTCACCAAGAAAAAAAAAAAAAAAAAAAAAAAACAAACAAATAAAAGTCTTGTTAAGTTAGTTAGTAGAAATTGGAGTTACAGGATTAAGACCACGGCTCCTCATGGCGGAGCCCATGCGGATAGCTGCATCGTAAGCCTCCTGATATGTGAGCCACACGTAGGGACCCGCCTGCGAATTCAGTCAAATCTTTGTTAGAATTTTCTTTCAGTGTAAATTGATCAGAATGTTAATGACATTATACCCAACGTTGTACCTTTGAGTCGGTGATTTGACGGCGACCCAGCATTGGGTTGCTGGGGCTCTTCTTGGCGGAGTCACTGCCACAAAAAACTGAGTTTCAAAGGAGAAATCGTAGAGAGCCATGGATTCAGACCTCGCAGTTCAGCATGCAACAGTATTTGAATACCCACATACTCTCTTTAATCTACATATTACTACACGACCTAATCGCAGCCGGCCTATTAGCTCAGCTGGTTAGAGCGTCGTGCTAATAACGCGAAGGTCGCAGGTTCGAGACCTGCATGGGCCAATTTTTTACTTGTCTAGGACAAATTTGTTTTGTTTTATTTTGTTTTTTTAGATATATAGGAAAAGGGAAAGGGAGTGGACAAATTTGTTAATAGCTCAGTCTAGACCATTTGTTTTTGTTTGTTTGGGCCACAAAATCCTGTTATAACATGACAAAATATGTCCCCCATGGGTGACTTATGGAAACCTCCTCCCTTACTTTCTCAAAGCCAATTTTTCAGTCGTGAAGTACCAAGTTTGCTGATCTTTTTTCTCTTGGGCCGAAACCCCTTGAAAGGGAATTCTATCATCACAATTTTGGCTATTAATTAATAGCCCTAATCTAATCTCATACTGAAAAATTGTACCATGTACGAACACCATTAATTTTAATTAGAGACAGGAATGCAAAGCTGGAAAGCTTGAAAGGTCACTTCACAAGCTAGAAAGCTTCAAAGGTTCACAGGAATGCAAACCAGAGAGCTCATTTTGCAGCCAAATGGGCTGCTCGCATTATTTTTTCTTTTTTTTGGCTTTTTTTCCAGTAATTCTCCATGCATGACGCTCAATATAGCATGCTCTTAGAGTTGGTAACACATCCGATCTACTATTATAAACTACCAAAAAAGAAGAAAGAAAAAAGAGATCTTCAAGGACATTTATGCTACCTTAAACTGAAGACTCAGGATAGGATTAAAATAAAAAAATGTTGAAAGAATGGCTCCCTTTGCTATGCGTTGTTTTCCCATTAAACCATAAAACACAGACACTGCAGTTCCAGAGTTGAAATGAATAGGTAGTTATATTTTAAAATATATTATATATATATATATATATATATATATATATATCTCAATACCTGAAGAATTGCCAGGGAGATTCCAATCCGGCCGGCAAGTCCAGAAGACCATCTTTAGCATAAATGCTTCTATAAACAGGCCCTGATGACGGCTTTTGATCCGTCGCCGGCCTTGATTCCTCAACCTTCACCGTGTAGACGACTGACATTGTACGTTGTCCAAATGGGTTTCAAGAAATGTGTAAGATATTGGTTAATATATAAGTACTAGTACTAAACCTTATAAAGCTTAGAGATCGATGTGGAAGCTTGTGAAAAGCATTGCTGAAGCCTGAAATCAATAGCCGCAAGAAATAGTGAATGAGGGAGTTGGGAGAGGTGGGAATATTGGGACGGGTGGTTGAGCTAATGCAATAAATTCCTGGATTACTTGGGGAAAAGATAGATATGTCTGAGCGATTTTATAACGGCGTTTAATGACCCTTTAGATAAGCTTTTTTTATGTCTCTCAATGGCTGAGCTCCTTTGCATAGCATTTATAACGGTAGATGACAGTTCGGTGAACGAGCCTCTCATGTTGCTTTTTTTTTTTTTTTTAATTTATTATTTAATAGAATTAGTTCCTTTGATTAGGCTAAAACCTCCTAGGCTCCTGCTCTTCCAAAAGGAAGGTTACAAAGAGAGTTGGTAAAGGCGTAAAAGCTCGTATGTTTTTTTCCGAAAAAGGGAAACGTGTATGCTTACAAAGATTATGAACACAATTCTCTCTCTCAAAATAAAAAAAGAAAAGAAAAAAGATTTTATATGAAAGACAATCAGAGTTGGGTGGTCTAGAAAATCTCAGCATAAATTGTTATTATATTCATGGTTGATAAACCAATAGGTCGGCCTTAATGGGTGCTTATGTAATCTCATCTATGCATGCCCCATTGCTAATTATGCAAGAGGTGTAATGATATCTTAGACTATTATACGATTGAAATATAATTTAATGATATGACAGTAAAAATTAGTTATTAAATTATTATTTGTAAAATAATAAAAAATTAAAGACTAATTTATATTGTTCACGTCACATAATCAAATAGTAACTTACTAAATAACATTATTCATGCCGTATAACAATAAGAGCAATTTTAAAGTCTTAAATGTGACAACAAAACAGTTAGTCCCACATTGAAAAATATATAATTTTATTTGTTAATGTATTTTGAAATGCGTTATTTTGTTTTTAATTTGAAAAATTGTTGTAAAAACAGAACCATGAATTGGCTCTGAAGTACTACAGGGATGCAATTTATGTAGACTTAATGCAGGCGCATGAATCTCATCCGTAGGGTGCAGCCGGCCACTTGGCTGATCAATAATGCGTAGTATAGAAAGTTAGAAACCAGCTTTGTTCACGCTGTTTAGAGACTTTTAGGCTTAAGACAGACAGAAACATACCAAAAGAATGAAAAAGGCTTTAGAAAAAGATACTCAAACGCGTTGGCTAAGTCACATTAAAGTTCTCTTTTTTCTACCAAAAAAGGAAATAAATATTAGTTCTATATCTCCACGGTTTCTGAATGAAGAATTTAAATATAATAAATAATTAAATTATAACGACAGAACAAGCCTATCCAAAACATAAGTAAAAACAATACAACAATAATAAGCAAATTGCATAACACCATGACATAGATTAAGGGTATATTTAGGTTTGTGATTTTAAAAATAACGATTTTAAGATGTGCAATTTGAAAACATAAGCAAATGCAACCGATTCTCTATTGGGTTCGTCTGTTAGGTTCTTAGTAGTACAAATAAAAAGCATGAGCAGAAGGTGTTTGCAGAAATGATTTTACTGAAGAAAACTGATGAAAACAAGCCCAAGGGAAACACCAATCTTTGTATTGATGTTAGGGGTGAAGAAAGCCAAACATTAGAAGAGCCTAGTCGTTTTAGGAGCGGCAAGAGATCAATAAAAATCACTGACAGAGATGACCCAGATCAAGATATTGCAGTCCAGTGTTCGTTGGAAATTATAGGCTGTCATTCAGCTTCTAATCGATTTGCTTCTGTACAAACAGAGGAAGACACTCATGAAGTGGACAAACTAGGTGAAGAATTACTGGAAGGAGCTGAGGGAACCCAGCCCATGAACCAGATGGGAAATGAAACGCCTTATGGTTTTAAAAATGCAGTTAAGCGTTTGGCAAAATCGCGGTTTGACATTTAAAATCGCAATTTAACCTTTTAAAATTCTGCATTTAAAAAAAAAAAAAAACACATTTTTTTAAAAACACTTTCTTGTTGGTTTTCCCTTTTTTTATTTATTTTTTATTTTTAAAAACACAATTTTCAAACGATCAATTTTTTGTGATTTGATTTAAAATCGCATTTTTTATCTATGAAATCGTAATCCCCAACGCACCCTAAGATGGTTGAGTATAGACGTGTAAATGTAAAAGATTAAATCTTACATTGAAAAAAATGTAAACTTATATGTTTAAACTAAGTAATATTCGAACATGTTATATTATCATCTTAGCTTACAAGGCGTTAACATCCCTAACAAGACCCACTTGACTTTTCCAAATGAAGAATTTAAAATAGAGCATGGAACCTGGAAGGAATATATGAACAGAAAAGTTTAAGTATATCGATTAGGTTGGGGTCTCTGTAATTGTTTCATTGCTTGTAGAATTGGGTAACGTACGGGCGATTGGTGGCTTTACTCAAGCAACCAAATTCTGGTAGGGTTGGATATGGCAAAAGAAGTTAATAGTAATTAGAAGTGGTAATTTATGTTCACGTATCGATTGAGTTTGGCTCATGTCGAGACATTAGTTTAAGACTATATAGGTCAACTTTAATTCGATCTATTTAATTGAATGAGTCAGCATCTTTAATTCTAATCCGCTAATTTCGTGTTGAGTTCGTGAGTCATGTAAAAAATTGTCAGACTTAAATATCGCATGTCGGGTTCGCGTCGTATCGAGACATGAATATAAGACAATATAAGCCAGCCTTAACCGACTCATGTAATTAAACAAGTCAAATCTCTCAATTCTAATCCTCTAATATTATATTAAGTCCTTATCGAATTTATAAATGTTGAAAAATCCAGCCTTAATGGTAGCTAGATATATAACATCACAAGTATAATATAATTTAATGATATGATAGTAAAAATTAGTTATTAAATTATTATTTGTAAAATAATAAAAAATTAAAGACTAATTTATATTTTTCACGTTACATAATTAAATAGTAATTTACTAAATAACATTATTTATGCCGTATAACAATAAGAGCAATTTTAAAGTCTTAAATGTGACAACAAAACAGTTAGTCCCACATTGAAAAATATATAATTTTATTTGTTAATGTATTTTGAAATGCGTTATTTTGTTTTTAATTTGAAAAGTTGTTGTAAAAACAGAACCATGAATTGGCTCTGAAGTACTACAGGGATGCAATTTATGTAGACTTAATGCAGGCGCATGAATCTCATCCGTAGGGGTGCAGCCGGCCACTTGGCTGATCAATAATGCATAGTATAGAAACCAGCTTTGTTCACGCTGTAACGGCTTGTTTGGCAAGTAATTCTGAATTTAGTGAAGAATTGTTGACTTTTGACGTGATATAAAATAGAAAGAATGTTATAAATTTTTTGTATGAAAAAATAATTTTTTTTTCGTTTTTTAGTAAGTATTTTATTTAAATGATAATAAAAAAATATTTAATATGATATAAAAAGTAAAAAAATTATTAAAAAATAATTAATGTGATATAGAAAGTAAAAAGACTTTTTTAAAAAAAATTAAAATTATAAATATTAAAATCAGAATACTTCCCTAACATGAACTTAGGCTTAAGCCAGAAAGAAACATACCAAAAGAATGAAAAGGGTTTAGAAAAAGATACGCAAACGCGTTGGCTAAGTCACATTAAAGTTCTCTCGAATAGAAAAAATAAAAAATAAAAAATAAAGTTCTCTTTTTTCTACCAAAAGCAAAAAAAGATTATTTGTAAGACTCCACGGTTTCTGAATGAAGAATTTAAATATAATAAATAAATAATAAGGACAAAACAAGCCTATCCAAAAGAAAAGTAAAAACAATTCAAAAATAATAAAGCAAATTGCATAACACCAGGACATAGATTAAAACTTGTTGACTATAGACGTGTATAAGTATAAAAGATTTAGTTTCACATTGAAAGATGTAAACTTATATGCTTAAATTTTTTGGTTGAGTGATGTTCGAAGATACTATATTATGGTCTTACTGGAAGTTCCATGACACATTAATATCCCTAATAATAAGACCCACTCGACTTTTTCAAATGAATAATTTAAAATAGAGCATGGAAGGAATATATGAACAGAAAAGTATTAAGTATATCGATCGATTAGGTTGGGGTCTTTGTAATTGTTTCATTACTTGTAGAATTGGGTAACATACGGGCGATTGGTGGCTTTACTCAAGCAACAAAATGCTGGTAGGGTTGGATATGGCAAAAGAAGTTAACAGTAATTAGGGGTGGTAATTTGTGTTCACGTATTGATCGAGTTTGGCTCATGTTGAGGCATTAATATAAGATTATATAAGTCAACTCTAATTCGATCTATTTAATTGAATGGGTCAGCCTCTTTAATTCTAATCCGCTAATTTTGTGTTGAGTTCATGAGTCGTGTAAAAAATTGTCAGACTTAAATATCGCATGTCGGGTTCGCGTCGTATCGAGACATGAATATAAGACAATATAAGCCAGCCTTAATTGACCCATGTAATTAAACAAGTCAAATCTCTCAATTCTAATCCTCTAATACTATATTAAGTCCTTATCGAATTTATAAATGTTGAAAAATCCAGCCTTAATGGTAGCTAGATATATAACATCACAAGTCTTCGTAGTCCAATATGGTTACACTTAGTTGGAAAACCTCAAACATTATGCCAAACTAACACATCTTAAAATCAATGCGTGACAATTATTCGTGTGGTGATGAGTGGGTGCATGCACCACCTGATTCTTCTTGCTGACTTGACATGCAATGCCTCCAAATACGAAAGAGACTTCGATTTTGTTTTCTAATACCATTTGTCAACATAAGCAAATGGCCAAACCCAACCATAATTGACAAATCTCTTTATTAATTGGGGACCAGCTAGGTCATTAATACAAGTTCCGCATCAAAGATTAATCCAAAGAGGTTAATATCTATCTATTTAGTAGACTATAATTTAGGATAGTATCTAAATTGCCACAGGCCCAACCCCTACATGAGAAAGGCCTTCGCCTATATGCATGAACAAGTTTTAGACATGTGAGCTTATTGGGGGCCTCTTTCAATTGTCTATTCGAATTAGCATAAGGCTTCTCTTAATTATTTGTCGGATGGACGGCATTTTAGAAAGATAATTGTAAGGGATGCTTGTTCATTTAATGTATGGGTTTATGCTTTTTACTTGAAATCTATATATCCCTATGAATGAATTGAATTAAAAGCCGCCCTTGTTGTTGTGGTAATAAAGTTATCGATTTCAATTTTCTCTTCCACAGCATCGGAAAGCAAATGCAGCCGACAGTGTCATCGTCATAAAACGTGTCTTCCTGTGGGATATTTCTGTTGCTGTCTGTGCAATGGAGACAATAATGTCAAACAAGAACAAGCACTACAACCTTATTCTTCTTTTCAACACTCTGGGGGCAAAAAGAAAGAATTGGAAGGCACAGGCTCACCAAATGGCATACATACGCGCAATACACGGGAACCATCCCCTTCGCATATGCCCCAAACGGTAATAATCTTCTATAAGAAATGTCCTCTACCTATTTACTAACTTGCTTATTTTAAACTCACTCGTCGTTGGGACCACTCTCTCAAGATAAAGTGATTTATGAGACTTTATTGACTTGTTTTTTTCGATTTCACTCTGGTAAGGAAATGAGTAGGCGTCACCCAAATAAAATAATTATGAAGACGCACCACCTTTAATTTTTATTGGCCACCTTGATCTTCTATAATTGCCTTGTTATAACCTCTTTAAAGGCAAAGCAATTCATATCACAGGTACACAATCTCTCTCGTCATTCTTGTTCATGTTCTGTTTATATACTCTCTTGATTTCATTCTTGATTACTTAAATATTGAAGGTGGAGAGGAGATAAAAAGATTCTAAATTGTGTATTTTTTTTGGGTGTGCCTTTATTGACTTCAAGAGTAGCCTACTGCAGTGCACTGACATGTTTTTGGAGTTGGCAATAAAAAGATGAGACTGACTGTTCTTATATACAATCCCATAAGCAATTGTAAAAGGTTTTTCATGAAATTCGTCTGTTCAAACGGGTATTTCGATTGTTCTAATATCTATTTAACAAGCTGATCTTATAAAAACTTGTTACAATTATAGTTGAGCAGGCTGCAATACGAGGCAGGGGGGTATTGCAACCAATTCCAATAAAAAAAGATGAGGGCTTCCGTTTTAATGTTTGATTTTTTAAAATGTTTGATCTAAAGATGATTTCATGACAAAGTGCAACTGGATGAATTGGCGGACGACAGCACTTATGAATATGGTTTGTAAGAGCATCTCCAAGAGTATAGTTAAATCACACATAATAGCTAAGTTTAGCTAATATGGACCAATTTTCCCCCTCCAGCAGTTTAGGTAAAATAGATATTTTCCTTATAGTGTCTACAGTAAATAGCACCATCTACCTATTTACTGTTGACACTATAAGTAATTTTTTAATGTTTTTTCTCTCTCCGTTTTTTTCATTTCTTTTTTATCTCTCTATTCGTCTCCCTCTCTGACTCTCCGTCGTTCTCTTCTTCCTCCACCCAAACAAAAATAAAATCTCCAGCAGACCCAACCCCTCCCTTCACCCGCTCACCGATTGCAAAACAACCTTCTCCATCTCACCGATTCTTCCTCTCTCATTGCAAAACAACCAAACCCACTGCCATACTTGTGTAGTTGAAGACCCACCTCTTTGTTTTTTTTCACACAAACACTACCCTTGCAAATACACGAAACAGAGCAACACACACAGTGGGAGATTTGGTGGTTGTTCTGTGGTTTGGGTAATTTGGTAGTGATTTGTGGGTGAAAATCTTAGAGTGAGAAAATGGGCTGAGTGGGAGAGTGAGTTTAAGAGTAGAGGAAAATTTCAGGAAAAGGAAATCGTGGGTGAGGGAGAAGAAGAGAAAGGAAGGAAAAAAAGAAAGAAAAAGAGAAGAAGAAGAAGAAGAAGAGGGGGATCTCTGTACGTTGGCGAGAGGGGGGAGAATAAGTGAGAAAGAGAAAGAAAAATATAGAGATAAAGATAAAAGAAAAAGAAATAAAAATATATTAAAAAAACCTTTTAAAAATAATATTTAAATAAAATAGATAGTAGAATAGAGAATCTATTGGAGTATATATCTAAAAGGCAGTAGCTAAAATAAAAATTTGTACTTTTTCACTACCTATTTTAGATAGTATTGCTGGAGATGCTCTAAGCCATTTTTGATAGCTAATAGCATAGGTTGACTATTGAAAGTATAGAAATGAGTAATGCCAACTGATATAGTGATATATAATTGTATCATATAATTTGATGGTGCTATAAAAAAAATTACTACCAAATTATTACTTGACAAAAATAAAAAAACTTTATAATTATTTTTTATTATCACATCATCTCAATTACATAATAATCAAAAAAAAGTGAATAACAATATACTAAATAACAATGATTTGCCAAAACCGAAAGGCTGCTAACCATGAGAGGCCCTCTTTTTAGCACTTTTTTCCATGTTAGGCCAAAAAAAAAAATCTCTACAGCACTCATTTCCCTGCCAACTATCTGACAAATTCTACCGTTACTTCTTCAAACTCCAAATGGGTAGCATCAACCTAACTCGATCGAATGCCTCTGTCTTTCTCTGCAATCTCTCTGCAGCCATGGCCCCAACTCAAGTAACGAACATTTTCTGTGCAAACAAACAGTTACCCAGAACATGAAATTACAAATAGTGAACTGAATTCCATGCAACTCTTTTTGGATCAATTTCTGCAAATTGAACAAATGGGATTCATCAGTAAATTGATGAAAATCACTTGGAATTTTAACTGGATCGGGCCAGGGCTTCCGAGGACCATCCTACGACCCATTTCTGAAGCTGGTCTATGGAGATGGAGAGAAGATGCGTCCAGTCACCATCATACAGCCTCAAAACATGTCTCAATGCACCATTTCCAAGGCGTTACCATTGCTCAAATGCGTAAACATGAAATGAAATGCATGAAACGGTTTTTTCATCTCTTTGCCCATGGGGCCAAGGCGATACTTTGATTGGAGAGAGAGAAAGAATGTACTGAAATTGTTGTATTTCCCAACCAAACAATTACTACAAATTTTAAAAATATTTTCATCTAAAAATAATTCGCGCAAAGTTTAAGGCCAAACTTGTTGCCAGGTCATGTCAGCATCTCCCTTCCCACATGGTCTATGTCGGGTGGATGAGTTCCGAATAGAGCCAACGATGCCGTTCCCAAATCACTTTTCCTAAAAAAGAAGGCCAACCCCCCCCCCCCCCACCTCACATTTATGAGCTCCCCTCTCAAAGTCTTTCCCTCCTCTCCCACTGTGAGAAAAACGAGAGAGAGACTCCTACCCTCCTACGTCTCGTCAATTTTACAATAAATGCCCTTCCCACGCCATATTAATGACCCTCTACATATTGCCAGGCCGTCTCATTAATCACCCTCGCATGCGACCCCCTCCCATTAATACCACCCCGACCCCATCACCCGCATTTCTTTTCCCACCGTCAACGCTTCCCATCTCCGACGATCACTCCATCCCATCCCTACACGTGTCCCATCTCTCTCTACTCTAGTTACCTCCTGCTAAACCTCTCCGGTGACAGCAGTGCCTCGGGATCCCCACACCTGAGCCGGCTCGACGAGAAAGCTGCCACTCCGGCTGCCAAAGCCGACGACCTCATGAACATCGGGCTCGTCATCGACTTGCTTCTCCTCGACGAGCCGCCGCCGCCTCCTGAGCCGCCGAATCTCACGCTCGACTCCGACAGGGGAAAGAATCCCCTCCGTCGAAGGAACGGCGACTTCATTCCTCTGTAGTACCTGAAAGAGAAAACCCTTGGCTTCCCCAACGATCCAAACGGCGACGGCCTTTTGCTCCAGAAGCTTCCTCTCCGGTACCGCCAGGGTGACGCCGTCGCCGGCTCCAACACCATCCTCTCCGACGCCAAACTCCGCTCGAATCCGAACGAGTACGACCTCTTCAACAAGAAATCCCGGCCGTTGAATCTATCCTCCGAGATGCTGCTGTTGCCGTTGTTGTTCCTCATCGGTGATTGTAATTCTTCGATGCACGGCGTGATCTCTGAGACTGATCTGTGAGCCTCCGGCGAGGCTTCCGTGAGCGGCTCGAGAGCAATGCTCCGTAGGAGCGCGTCGTCGAGACTCGGCCTGATCCTGGCGGCCATCAGCGGAATGAACGGAGACTCCGAACGGAATATTCCGGCGCGGCAGAGGGGGCAGTTGGCATGGGACCTGAGCCAGACATCGATGCAGTCCACGTGGAACGCGTGGGAACAGACCGGAAGCGTACGGACGTAGTCCCCATCTTCGAATTCCCAGAGGCACACGGCGCAGTCGCGACGGTCTCTGTTGGATTTGGCCGTGTAGAGGGAGAGAGGGATGGTCTTGATGACGGACTCGTCGAGGCCGTACGGGGAGTAAATATGGAACCCGTCGCTTGGGTCGAAGAAGGGCGAGTCGTAGGGGAGCGAGTCCAGGTCGCCGGACGAGGACGGCAGGTAGGACCTGGCGCGACGTCTGCGGCGCCACCGTTTCCACTGCCGGAGGATTGGCGGGATGACGTGGCGGGAGATGAGGCGAGAGTAAGTCACGAGGAGGAACGCTGCGGCCACCACCACAACCATCGCGATCAACGGCGGGCTGAACTGGACCGGCAGCTTGGACGGTGGGGATGAGTGGTTGTCGAAATCAGTGGGGGTGACAGAGGTGAAGGGGGTTGGCGATGGGGCCCGCGATTCAAAGTCGTTGACCGGTGGCTGAGCCGGGGCCATCATGATGATCACCACGATCGTTGATGGTGGTGTTCTGAGTCTCTGCGCGACTGATAGTGTGTTCAATGGGTGGGTTTTGATGTGGTTCGCGAAGGTTTAATGCTGGAGGGTTGACTGTTTTGTCCGGTCTTCCACCCCATTTGTCGACGGGTTTGTGGGCGGGCGACACGTCAACGTTGGTGAATTTAAGGCGCCAAATGTTTATTAGGTGCGGACGAGTGTATCTGCGAGATCCAAGTACACTGGTTTTTAACTTCGCCACGTCATACGTGATCGCGCAGTAATCCACGTGATGGGTTTTCGCGTGGCGTCTAGTTACTGTATGTGGTGGGTGTTACGGTGCGTCGCGGCTGGACCGGCAATACTTTTGCATGCTGCAGTGGAAACGTGTTTGGCTGCGTCTTCGTAAATCGTAAGCCGTGGAATTCGGATCCACGAAACATGCCAGGTTGGCCAGTGGACACTTAACAAACACACAGAGTAATTAGTAATTACTTAATGCAGAGAGGGATTTATTTATTTTTTAATTTTATTCAATGCAGAGAGGAAATTTGAACGTTCTTTATTGTGGTTCGTGGCACCATTATTTCCTTATGGGGCAGTGAATCTCAATTAAAACATCATCACGATAATGCAGAGTGCAATGAATGAACGTACAAGTCAAAAGTGGTATAGTCAAGTTGGCGTAGTGGCTGATGTGAGCCGATAAGGACGCTATGAATAATATGGAAAATACTGGATTTTTAAATTTTAAGAGCCTATTTATTCAACCAAAATAAATAATATAATAATGTCCAAAAACATAAGTGCATAAACTTACAAATATTCTCATGTCTTTGTGCAGTAAAGTTTTGATATGAAATTCTGAACATAAATTCCCCCTTAACATCTGATAGTTAGTGGTGGAGGGAGAGACTAGGTGTCCAAAAAGTTCCATTGGTGAGTGAATGAATGGTTAAAACAGGTTCCGAACTAGACGTTGCATAAAAGAAGCCATGATTTTCTCGCATCTAACTGTATGCCAAGGGTCTACTAAATGACTTTGTAGTTAAGTAGTGCATGCTTATTTATTAAAGAGGTGAGATGTAACCATTTCAAACTGATGCATGGCTGGTTGTTAAATGGACTGGTATTCATTATTAGTTTAAAAGCTTTCCCGCAAACTCACTGTCATCTAAATCAATAGTAGTATAGATTCTTTTTTTAATATTATATAGTTCAATCCTAATTTGATAAATTTAATTAAACGAGTTAAACTTTTCAATTTTACCCAGCTAATTTTGTGTTAGGTTCACGTCAAGTTTGTGTGTCGTGTCAAAAATTATTAACCCTTATGTAGTATGTCAAGTTCAGATCCTGTTGAGGCATAAGTATAAGATTATATAGGTAAATCCTAATTTACTAATTTCATATTGAATTCGTGTTGAATTTGTAGGTCCTGTCAAAAATTGTTTGCTTTAATTATAAGATGAAAAATGTTTGAAGTACTATAACGTTTTTTATAATTCCTTACAAGCTCATGTGACAATAGTTTAACCATAAAAAATTAAATAATAAAATTTGATAAGTAAATTCAATTAACATAGTAGCTGATGCGGTGAATACTAGATAAATTACTAGCCAATTTGTAAATAATTTATAATAAAAAGGGTATGTTTATGGAGATGTGATTTATAACCATTCAAAGGTAGGGCCAAATAGGGCCGAGCCCAACTAAAAAGAGATCATGGCAAAGGAGGGGGCAGAAAACTCAAATGGAACGTAAAAAGGCCGGCTCGCAATGTCGTAAAAAGCCCGGCTCGCAATCATCTGGGACCGTTGTTTCGCTCGCCCCCTAAAACCCTCGAACCCAATTAATCAGACACCGAGCATTATACAAAGGGAAAGTCAATTTAGGGTTTTACCTTAGAAAACTCAAAACTTCGTGGTTTTCCCGAGCGAGAGAGAGAGAAAGCAACATGTTTCCTGGGATGTTTATGCGGAAGCCGGACAAGGCGGTGGCTCTCAAGCAGCTGCGGAGCCACGTGGCGATGTTCGGGGCATGGGTCGCCGTGATCCGTGTCACCCCCTATGTTCTTCACTACCTCGCCGGTGAGAAAGACGAGCTCAAGCTCGAGTTCTAGATCCCCCTCCTCTTCCAATTCCATTCTCGCTAGGTAATTATCGAATCTATATTTATTTCTCTGATTTTTTTTTTTTTTGAAATCTAAGGTGGATATTTAAATTTTATGTTTTTTTTAGATTATTATGGAAAGTTGGTATTCTCTATTTGTGGCTTAAGTTTAGAAATTTATCAGTTTGTTGCTCTCTTATTTTGTAAATCCTGACGTAGTTGTTTAGGTTGTAAACTGCGTATTGGTCTTGGTTATTCTTTTTTGTCTGTCAATTAATGAAAGAGTCTGTGAATCTATCTATCGTGCGAATTAAGATGTTTGTGTGAGTGGTGATTGGATTGTTGTTTTCGCAAATAATGGTTTGAGAGCGATTATATGTATGTGTTGTTATCGTTCTCTTCCATTAAAAGCATTACTTTGTTTGGATTTTTAATGCATGTAACATAAGTCCATAATTCTTTTTCAAATGGGCTACTGTAATTTGTGCTTAATCAATGTATCAATTGAGAGAAGATCACACTGTAATTTATCACAAAATTGAAATTGAATTTATTTGGTCGGTGCAATATTAGTGCTGGAGACGATTAGTTGTGTGTTAACTTGCCTTGGAGCTGTTAACATGTTTTGGTCTTGAGCCTAGCATGTAACAGTGTCGATCATGAGTCTTGATAATGGGCGATATAATACAACATACACACTTATAGTCTGAAGAAACAATTAATTATATAAAAATGTAGTTTGGATATACAATGCAAGACAAACAGGAGACATACATTTTATTGCTAGAAATGCATTTTGCTAGAGCAAGAAGAATGTGAAGAATGATATAGTATTTATTAGAAGGTCTCCTGTCAATTTTGGATTTGACTTGCTAGACGTGGCTGTCTCTTGACATATAAGAAAGAAGCTATCTTGCATGATATGAAAGGGCGACTTGTGTTTCACATGTTTTCAATTTGCAAGACATCATCTAGATATGTATATCTTATTGTTAAAAACACATTTTGCTAGAGGCGGAGCAAAAGAATTTGAAGCATGGTCTAATATTTGGAAGTCTCCTTGTCAATTTTGGGTTTGGGTTGCGCAGACAGGGCCTTCTCTTAACACATAAGAAATTATCTACCCTGAACATGACTATGAAAGGGCCTCTTCTGTTTCTCTCGTTGCTGATTTG
The DNA here is from genome assembly GCA_900184695.1 of Betula pendula. Lineage (NCBI taxonomy): Eukaryota > Viridiplantae > Streptophyta > Magnoliopsida > Fagales > Betulaceae > Betula > Betula pendula. Next base: position 79,535 of record FXXK01000474.1, read on the forward strand.
CAAGTTTATATGGAGAGACTGAGTTCCCCTTATCATACTTTATTTTTTTTACCTATACAATAGAGATCTCCAATTTACCTATATCAAATCTATGTCTTTCTAAACTTACCTTTGAAATAGTCTCTTCTCTTATGTCTTCTTTTGAATATTCCAGTGCTTCTCATGGCCTAAGTTTATGATTTTTGAACTAGTTCATGGTTCACCCTTCAGGAAAATCTATATGTTGTTGTCCATTGACAACTACCCATTGTTAGGAGGTGTTGTATGACCCCAATATAATCAAAATTCTCTAATTGATTGAAAAATTTAAATTCCTGTCTATGTGAATTTAAACCCCCTTCGAAGGTGAGTTTTGGTAGGTTGATGGCTAATGTAAAATTGATGGCTTACAAGCAAGAACCATTGCCTGTGAAAATATTTTTAGTTGTTAATCTGTGTAAGTTAGAGGGTGGTGATGATGTTAATCTTTATGTGAAGCACACCATCTCACCAGCTATTAGTCTCCTGAAGTTGGCGTACTAAGATTTCAGAACTTTTGCATCATGATTTTGCTTTTAAAGAACTTTTGCATCATGTTAATCTGTGTAAGTTAGAGGGTGGTGATGATGTTAATCTTTATGTGAAGCACACCATCTCACCAGCTATTAGTCTCCTGAAGTTGGCGTACTAAGATTTCAGAACTTTTGCATCATGATGTAAGCTTTTGAAGATATGTACTTAACTATTTTAACATTTGAGATTTTGTTTGTATCGTCTGGTGAACCACATCTTCTTCTTTTTTTCTATCTTGTCAGCAACTGATCATTTACTATTTTTACGCTCCTTTTCTGGATTGCAGGTAACTGGGAGGAGAGGAATTGACATGATGGACAAGCTTTTCTGAGCTCTTAACTTTATTTTTATCGTTTTCTTTTTATCCTGGAATATTCTGATGCCAGAGTGTCCTTCATTAGATCATGTTTCTTGAACCCTATCTATCATTTAAGGCGAAAACTTGGTTCATGTTATCTTGTGGATAATATTTCATTGGATGTACTTGTTTTTGGTGATAGCAATATTTAATTTGACTTATTGACAGGGATATTTAACTGTTTAATCATGTTCTCTAACAGGGTTGTGCCCCACCTGGCACCAGCTTCATAACTAGTTTTTCTCTCAGATCCATTCGTTTTCATCTAATCTATATGTAATTTGGTTGAGGTTATTATAGCAAAATGCCAATTTTGGCTGATCATAGCAATGCACATAAATGCGGGGCATTTCTTTGAATTATTGCACGCAAGTGTTACATGGCGTTTGGATTCTGAATATAACATTCCCTCCAGCATTTACATTCTTAGGAATGTGACTATTTTCACGTTTGGAAATGATTAGGAATTTTATAAGATTCTTTGAAATTTCATAAAATACGAGATTTTCATGAGGTTTATTCATAGGCCTCCTTTACAGAAAATTCTTATCAAAATTTCTTTATATATGTTTTGTCCAAAATTTCCTTACAATTTGCATGTTTCACTACCAACAAAAAGAAACACATATAGACTTTTGTCTTTGTTGGCATTATTTTCATTTCCTTATTTGTGAAATTCTCTATTATATTATAAAATAGAGGTAACTTTACTTAACTTTTAAAATCTTATCAACTTAGGTGTTATCCTATTGTAGCCTATTTGAAGACTATTTTGTTAATAAAATGATCAATAAAAGTATTTAGCAAGCTGTGGTATTCTCTCAACCTAAGTGAAGCTTTGTAATGTGTATCCTACCTGAAACAAAGAATTGTTTCACCCAAATCCCATTTCAGTGACAACCAACTTAACCACAATAAAATTAGAAGGAAAAAAAAAAAAAAAAAAAAACCCTAACCACAATAACCTATCAAGGCGACTTTTACTGTTGCTGGAATAGCTTTCATCCAAAAGTCCTTAAATTTTCTCATAATGATTTTTTTGTCCGAAGTACTTTATATTATATATTATCTTTTGAAAATCAAATTGAGAATACTCGTAGGATACTTATTTATTAGTTTGTTTTTATTTATTTATTTGTTTATTTATTTAATTATTTTATGAGCTAATCGTGGAATACATAACTTCATTATCTAAGGAGCCTAATCATTGAATGTGTAACTTCATTATTTATAGGGTAGTTGGGGGGGCAACTCTATGAAATTTCACTTTCTCATTAACATGGATAGGAGCCTTTGAGGTTGTGATATGTGGGAGGTCCACAACCCTCCCTTTAAAGCATTGGCCTATATTTTTCTTCTGGTCATTTTATGCATTAATTGACTAAGATCAATAGATCATAGAGCTCGGCATTGAAAAAGTGCTCGGCTTTACATTTTTCTCCCATCCCCATAATGCTCTCATTTTCTTTCCAACCTTTTAAGAGAATAAAAAGTAATGAATGCCGATGGTGAGAAGAGTCGGTTCCTTAAAAAAAAAAATGGTAAAATTGTTGAAAAAAAAAAAAATTATTTCTCTTTTATGAGGAAATGGCTCCTTTAAAGTTCAAATGAACTAGAAAGCATCATATTCTAAAAGTAATACAAGAATAGAACTTCACTTAAGCAATCCTTAGATTAGGTTTTTTTTTTTATTAATTTATTTTTTATAAAAAAAATAACGTTATATACTATACCCTATCTCACCCCATTTCACTAAGCTGATGTAACAATGTCTATTAATCTATGGAACAATCTTTATTAATAATAATAATAATAAAAAAAATCAAAGACTAATGAGCATTTTCACATTAACCTACTAGAATGAGGAATTTGATGAAAGTATAGTATATATTATTTTTTTAAAAATAATCAATGACTTATTGACAACAAAATAAAATAAGATAAAAATGTAATTTACAATATTACTCGAAAAAGTCGGAATTGGTTTGTCAACATAATTGGAAGTATTTTTGTTTGAAAGTATCTTGATATGGCATAGAGGTAAACAAAGACTTTAACAACCATGCCGGCACAAAGATTGCAGAGTGTTTTTCTCTCTTTTTGGTATGAGATTGCAAATTCAAAAAGCATGAGCCAACTCATACCTAAATTGCAGCCATAAAAAGCTCCAATCAGGCTTGCGCACTAAAAACTTGCGATCGTGTTAAGAAGAAAGTTCAAAGTATTAGTCCACATAATCAAAGCGACATCATCATTATTCAATCGGCACATGCAACAAGCTTCACACGGGTGCAAAGTTGCAAACTCCGACCTGAAAAGTTGCCGGAGAACAACTATTGATTCTGTGTGTGTGTGTGTGTGTGTGTGTGTGTAAGAAAGAAGAAAGAAGAAAGAAATGTCTCCGTTGCCATAGATTAATGGGGTGGCTATGGTTGAGAACTGAAAAGGTAGATCCCATGCAACAAGGCCATGGATGAGGTTCCTGGCTCAGTTGGGACCAGCGCCAGCTTCTCTTTGAGATTGGGCCAGACCATCTTTTCCTCTGCCTCTCTTCTTTTCATGTCTTTGGGCGTTGAGTTCTACAGCTACACTGCTTTCTGGTAATTCTTCATTTCTTCTCTCTTACCTTCTTTAATGGGTGCCTCCTTTTTTTTTTTTTTTTTTTTTTTCTGGGCTTTTATTTTTATTTTCACCCAATATCTTGATCAACCCTGCCTGGGGTAAATGGTTGCTTGCTACCTTTTGGAAGAAGAATTGACAGAGTGATTACTTATATTTTCTGCATGCTTGATCTTGCTCTTTCTTAAGTAGGATGAATTGAATGGTGCCATTTATTTGCTGTCTTCCAGATTTTTAGAATCTCCAGAATAAGATAAACTGTATTCAGATTTTGGGTGTTGCTCAATATCCTCTTCTTTCTATTTCTAATTTTGAGGTTGATCAATCTTGATCATTACACAAGTTTGAGCAACTTTCTATTTGAATTTATTAATTGGAGTCGATTTTATGGCATCATTATGCCATTGGCAGTCTTTCTATTCTTGCTTAAATTAGAGCTCTAATTTGACTTACTAGAATAATGTTTTCATTGGCTTCTGTCGGATCCTTTTGTGAGCACCCACTGCTGGCTTGGAATTTTCAAACCTACAAGCCAACATGGTTGACGATTCTTCCATTTAGATTCACTGGTATGAGATGATTGCCTTAGATAAAGGGAGGAGATGGAAGACAAATTCAATCATCTCATTTCTCTAGTACCATTATCACATTCCATTAAATTCAAAAGTTAAATAAATAAATTTAGCTAGAATGGCCTAACTATGATACCTTCTTGTCAAAGCAAACAATAGGGTCTTAAGAAAACTGAGAGAAGTAATATTAATAAACTACAGGCACTTGACAATCTGACAAGCATTCCCCCCCTAGAGTTGAAAATGCTTGTCAAAAGAACAACAAGGCAGAATGTAGTATGTTTTTCCGCTCTGAATGATGATTACTAACATGGGTACAGAGAGCACGCCAGGAATACTACGCATCTATTATTGACCTATGCAGGAAGGAAGGTAAGATAACATCCCACATTAATTCAGAGTCTCACTAAATAATGATAGGAATGACAGGAAAAAGGAAGTTGGAAGAAGAAGAACAGAGGAAGGGGGAAAAGAAAAGGGATTGAATCACACAATCGAAAGTGGAGAATTTGATGGGAAGAAGAGAGAAGAGGAAGAGGAGCAACACTTCAAACAAAATCTGTTTAATTATTCATCAACTCTATCTTCATTGGAGTACAATAGTTTACTTAAATAGACTCACTGACTACCTTAAAAAGAAATTAAATTCAACGACTAAACTCTAAACCTAATTTGGCTGAATTTGGTGAAGTCCATTATTAAATTAAAAAATATCAACTTATGTAGTTTGAAAATTAAATAAAACATAAATCTAAATACAAATAACTCAATTAATTAGTAAAACCCAAATAAAATATAGGGCCCAATTAATTATGTCTCGTCCCGCATCATGACTATTCCTGGATCTTGATCAAACTATGGGCAATACATTTTACACATTGTGGAGCAGTGTTCTACCACATTTTTGGTTGTTTCTTCCATTCTAACTTGGTTTATCCTCATTAAAAATACTAATGTTGCTTACAGCTACTTGGTGACAATCATGGGTTTAGTTATACCCTGGAGTTTCACTTTGGCACTTGTGGATGGATACTCTGTTCTGGTTAAATGTCCGATTCGGCAGCCAGGAATACTGCTGATCATTGTTGTAGGAGATTGGGTACGGATGATCATTTGAGTTATATGCAACCACATAATATAGTTGTTGGCAACCATTTGTGCTAATTCAATATATTTCTTAATAGGTATTGTCCATTCTCACGCTGGCTGCAGCTTCCTCAACAGCTAGTGTTGTGGACCTTCTGCTCAACACAAATGGGTCAAATTGCCCTACGAAGCTTTGCAGCAGATATCAGATATCAGCTGCCATGGCTATCTTGTCATGGTTTCTGTCCTTGGCTTCAGCTCTCTTCAATCTTTGGTTACTTCCCTCCTTGTGATTCTTATTTGGATTTTGGTTACTTCCCTCCCTGTGAATCTTGTACATTAATAGTGTTCAAATTTTAATAGATGAAGGCTTTCAGTCACACAAATACCGAATTGTAAAATGTTGTTTGTTTTTAGAATATAATTTAAATTATTAAGTCCACCAAACCAATGAATCCCTTAGATATGATGCAAAATGGATCGTCCTTTTTTTTTTTTAAGAAGAAAAATTAAAATGCCCAAGTTGAGTATTCTATCATGAAATTTTCATCAAGTAGAATATTAAAATATTTATACATAGTTCAATTTATATATTTGTCGGTCTAAAAAATTAAGTTTGGTCCCTTTAACAATTTAACTTGGCCTTTTATATTAATGTTTTGGCCCCTCCTAATATGAAACTCTATTTTCGTCCATGCTTATAGGGCTACCGGTGGTTTTGAGATGGGACATGTTTGTGCCTCTTTCCACTTGAATTTTCCTTCTCGTAGCAATATTGCCAATATATATTGACCATGTTATTGAGAAGGAAAAAGCTTCTAGTATGATCAATGGCATCAAACGACATCGCAGAATCAGCATTACTAGATAATTTTGGCAAAGCATAGTAATCATCATCACATGCACAATTAATACACACAAAAAGAGTAAAATAAAAAAGGGAAAAAAAGAAAAAAGAAAAAAAGAAAGAGAATTTGAGACGAAGATGTAGAGAGAGAAAAGAAAATGTGCTTCTCGTAAGTCTTATTTATTCAAGAATTCATTTAAACGAACATATTATCAGTCAAGCTTCAAGTATATCGTGGTTACCACTTATATATGAAATCATATTGTCGAGTCTTGTAATTGTACGCGAAAATCCCATTCTCTTGAGCTCTCCAGCGGCAATCTGAATCAAGATGAGGACAATACTTACTGAGAAAACCATCATCATACTTGAAGACATCGAATGTCCGGTGTCCACCCTCCCATGAGAAATCGCAGAAGTAGAGTGTGGTGCGAATAAAGTTGCCATCAAAACTCCAATAGTACTCAAAATGGGCAGGGATTAAGTGGAGGCCAAGATCATTGTCTCTGGACTTACAATGAGCTCCTAGAATAGCTTTTTGGAACCCGTTTTCAATGTGAACGCGGTAAGCATTGCAGATTAGCGGTTGGGTACTCATGCAGAGAGCCAAGACAAGCAAGACTAGTGCTAAATTACTCATTTTCTCTATGCCCATACCGCTTGATTAATTTGGAATGCTTCAAATGTTGCTACTTCTTGTCCTTTAAATACCCAAACAAGTTAACTTCTCATTCATTGTACAGCTTAACATGCGGATAAGACAAGGCATTTTATTCAATAATTTTCCCACAATTTACATTATACATATATACATATGTCCATATTTAGACAAAAGATTATAACGTTCAATGGCTGGTGAGATTACACAATCAAGATATTAAAACAAAGTTATTAAGTTGGATTGTGAGCTGATGATTTGGTTTTTCCTTGTTTGGTGAGCATTTGATTCACTTTAGTTTTCGATCGGCTGATTCTGCTGTTGGTTCATCATAGCATTTATGCATCAGACGCAGGTACCCCCTTGTTTAACTGCATCAAAATCACCAGCAAATTAAGATGACATTTTCATAAGGAAATGCCACATATGTATGTCCAAAAACGAGGCCTTGTTTCAAAAGCTAATAAATCTTGAATGCACACTCATCATCTTAAATAACCACATAATAAGCATTTTCTTTTTACTATTTCTTATCAACAAGAGAATTCATAACATCATCATTATGCTCTGCATGTCCACACAAAGTCATTGTTAAGGTAAAAGATCATGCAATCAGCAATAATCCCAGTTGAATCCCAAGTATCGTGCCCCAATGATTATGCAAATCAGATTGACAGGATCCATAATATTACGCAATAACCAGCTCACCAAATCTCATCAATGCAGCAGATCACATTCTCTTTATATTTCCTTTCCTGTTATTTTCCTTCTTTCTCATTGTACTTTCCTTCTTTAGTGTCCTCTTAGCTGTATAGGGTTAAGCATATTGTAATTTAATTACCATGCATACTGAATCATAGCAATATTAATGAAAAGGATACACCTCTCTGCTTGGAATAAGCTTCCAAGACAATTCATATCCCTAGTTTTTGCAGTCATATATTCCAACCAACTACAAACAATTCTTCATTATTGATCTCAATACCACTTACTGTGAGAGAGTTTGAGTCCACTCGTAAGAGAAAGTGTTAGAATATAATTTAAATTAAGAGAAGTCTTCTTATTCTCATTTCCTATCAACTTAAACTTCTAGGATAATTGGTAGTATAATATTTGTTGAGCATTTTTACAAGCAAGAACACTGAACCAATATTGTTATAAAGAAAAAAAACATACCTATAAGTAAAATAATATTAGATTCCTAAATTTAAGCTCTTCCATGGAGTAAAAGAAACAAAATATATCCTTGGTCCTTGGTCTAGATTTGATCCCCCTCTCCTGGGATCCATGAGAAGACTAACTCCTGCAGTGAGTCAGTGACCTCTTGGATGCACCCCGCTTATAAATCTGTTTGCACTTAACAAACATAGCAGGTAGGCTATTAAGTTTTAAATTAGTATGTGGTAGAGGCTGCTTCCTAGCTACATTTTTTGTTTTTTTAAGTAATTATATATGTCAATTTCTTGTCTATCTTGTGTCCATCAAAATTGATATGGCTTTTAAAATCACAATTGGATTTATGATAGATCATTATTGACTTTTGATTCAATGATAATTTTAAAAGTCATATCAATTTTGGTGGATATAAGGTTGACATGCATTACTCTTTTTTTTTTTGGTAGAAGGAATACATTTTTTTTTTTCCTCTTTTATGATATGACAACCAAGGGAGAGAGGGGGGAATGTGGATTCGAACTATAGTGACCTTTGCTTTATGAGGCATAGTCTCTAGCTGATTGAGCTACCCTTGAAGTCATTATGTAAAAAGAATGCCGAGCAAGTGAAATGACCAATTAATTTTAAGATGGAGAGTTAAAGTGACAAGTCGAATTTCTTGAATAGTATAAGTCAAAAGAAGTAATTATATATGTCAACTCTCATGTTTATTTTGTGTCCACCAAAATTAATGTGAATTTTAAAATTACCATTAAATTTGTGATATACTATTATTGACTTTTGATCTAATAGTAATTTTAAAAGTCATATTAATTTTGGTGAATACAAGGTCGACATGGGGGTTGACATGTATCATTATTCAGTCAAGAGTTTGAAATTTCATTCTCACATGCAATAATCTCTTTGAAACTACCTTAGGGTTGTGTGTGGGATGGAAGGTAGATTAGTCGAGGTGAAACCTTGTATTGGAATTAGTTTGATAATGATCGAGTGACATTGCTTCTTCGGCCCAAACCAATGAATCCCTTCGATATGATGCAAAATGAATTATCTTTTTTCTTTGAGTATTCTATCATGAAATTTTCATTAAGTAAAACATTTAAAATATTTATACATAGTTCAGTTTATATATTTTTCTGTCTAAAAAATTAAGTTTGGTCCCTTTCAAAATTAGAATTAGCCTTTTATATTAATGTTTTGGCCCCTCCTAATATGAAACTATATTTTCGTCCATGCTTTTAAGGCTACCGGTGGTTTGAGATGGGACATGTTTGTGCCTCTTTCCACTTGAATTTTCCTTCTCATAGCAATATTGATAATATATATTGACCATGTTATTTTAGAAGGAAAAAACTTCAAGTATGATCAATGCCATCAAACGACATCGTAGAATCAGCCCTACTAGATAATTTTTGGAAAAGCATAGTGATCATCATCACATGCACAATTAATCCACACAAAAAGAGTAAAATAAAAAAGGGAAAAAAGAAAAAAAAAAGAAAAAGAAAAAAAGAAAGAGAATTTGAGACGAAGATGTAAAGAGAGAGAGAGAGAGAGAGAAGAAAATGTGCCTCTCGTAAGTCTTATTTATTGAATAATTCATTTAAGTGAACATATTATCAGTCAAGCTTCAAGTATGTCGTGGTTACCACTTATATATGAAATCATATTGTCGAGTTCTGTAATTGTACGAGTAAATCCCATTCTCTTGAGCCCTTCGGCGGCAATCTGAATCAAGATAGGGACAATACTTACTGAGAAAACCATCATCATACTTGAAGAAATTAAAGGTCCGGTGTGACGGTGTCCACCCTCCCATGAGAAGTAGCAGAAGTAGAGTGTGGTGCGAACAAAGTTGCCATCAAAACTCTAATAGTACTAAGAATGGGCAGGGATTAAGTGGAGGCCAAGATCATTATCTCTAAAATAGCTTTTTGGAACCCATTTTCAATGTGAACACGATAAGTGTTGCAGATTAACGGTTGGGTACTCAAGCAGAGAGCCAAGACAAGCAAGACTAGTGCTAAATTACTCATTTTCTCTACGCCCATATCGCTTGATTAATTTGGAATGCTTCAAATGTTGCTACTTCTTATCCTTTAAATACCCAAACAAGTTGACTCCTCATTCATTGTACCGCTTAAAATGCGGATACAAACAAGGCATTTTATTCAATAATTTTCCCACAATTTACATTTTACACATATACATGCATGTCCATATATATTTAGAAAAAAAAAAATTACAACGTTCAGTGGTTGGTGATATTACACAATCAAGATATAAAAGCAAAGTTATTAAGTTGGATTGTGAACTGATGGTTTGGTTTATTCCTTGTTTGGTTAGCAATTTGACTCATTTTGATTCTCATGTTGGTTCATCATAGCATTTCTGGTATTACAACATTAACGAGCGATTGAAGTCAAGCTTTTACACCATTTTGGAATCGTCTGTCAGGTGCAGCCAACCAACCAAATGCAGGCCCGTATCATATAGACATGTTGTGGTGAAGTAATTAAACACCACGCATTGTTTAACTGCGTCAGAATCACCAGCAAAGATGAGATTTTCAAAAGGAAAGGCCATATTAATCTATATATGTCCAAAAACGAGGCCTTGTTTCAGAAGCTAATAAATCTATCAAAATGATCTGCAGAAACTTTCTCACTCTATTTCACTTTGGGAAATAGCCATGCATGTATGCATCTATTTCTCTTTCTCCTGCATTTGAGTTTCCGACATTTCCTTCCTCAACACTTCTGCTACTTCCTCATTCCCTTGTTTAATATACCCGTCAATAAAAGCACCATATATCTCCAAATTTGGATCAAATCCTTTCCCCACCATCTCCGCCTGTAGCTTTAATGCTTCTTCCAGCCTCCCCTCCTCACATAACCCCTTTATCAAAGCCTCATAACTCGTCCCCTTTGGCACCACACCAAAATTCTGTAATCCGCCCCTCAGAATCTGCAAAGCCTCATAAACCTTACCCTTGCCTTTACAAAGTCCTCCAATCAGCACATCCAGTGTCGAAGCCTCCGGCTTAAAACCCTTTCTACACATATCCTTATACACAAGCAACGCTGAATCAACATCCCCAACACTACAATATCCGTCGACAAGATACTCATAAGTTGCACAACTACTTTCCACCCCATTCAACCCCATTTCTCTAGAAAATTCCTCAGCTTTCTCCATCTCTCCAATCTTGCAAAACCCACCAATCATGGTGTTGTAGCCCACAACATCAGCCTCCACTTCCTTAACTCTCATCTCCTCCCACAATCCCTCGGCCTCTTCCATCCTCCCTTCCTCGCAATACGCAGCCATCAGAAGGCTATAACTATAACCATTTGGAACGCAATCAAACCCCACCATTTCATTCCAAACCGTCTCCACCTTCTCAACCAAACCATCCTGATAAAAGCCCTGCATTAATGCATTGAAACTATGCACATTAGGCCTAACTCTAAGGCCCCTTTTCGCATTGCACTCAACTTCTTCGCCCTCCAATCCAAAAACCTCCCTATAAAGCTCGTACCCGCCACACCCGCCTCGACTCCTCAAAACCCACGAAACCAAAGAATTCAAGGTCCCAACTTTGGGGCTAATCCCACGAGACCTCAACATCCTCACAATCTCAACCGCCGAATCGATCTTCTTGGTCTGCAAACAAGCTTCAATCAACAAATCAAACACAAATGGAGCAGACCCACATGGCCTATACGTCTTGACAAGGCTCTCGAACACCTTCAACGGCTTTGACACGAGGCTGTCTTCCTCGGAGACGCGAATGGCGGTCCGAATGAGGGCTTGGGCTTGGGCCTTGAGGCGGGCCCGGGCCAGGATGTGGACCATGGTGCAGTGGGTGAGAAGGTTGTGGGTGCAGAGGGACTTGCGTTCGGTCCAGAGGAAGAAGCGGAGGGCAAGCTGGGGATTGTTCTTGATGCGGAGTGCAATCTGGGAAAAGTCGTTGGGGTGGAATCCATCGGGGTAGAGAGAATGGAGGTGGTTCCACCGGGATTTGGAGCGGAGCTGGGTGAGGATCGAAACAACGGTTGAGATTAGTGTTTCGGATTGATCGGACGGGGGGCTGGAGGAGGAGGAGGAGGTGAAGGAGAGAAGAGAGAGGGGTTTGTGTTTTGGGGTTGAGAAGAGAAGGCGTTTCAGGACTGGAATGGCCATTGAACACAGTACAGAGTCTACAGACTACAGAGAGAGAAAGAGAGAGAGCATATCCTTCAAGGAGTGAACGGCATGTCGTGTTGAAGTGGAAAACTGGGCCAGATTAGGCCCGTTAACATTTCTGTCGTATGTGCCGATTTTTCTACGTTGTTCTAATAATGCCCATTGGATTGGGCCATCTCAAATCCTTGACTTTGGGTGATCCTGGTGGGAAAATTTACTCTTTTGTAATTTAAAATTTTAAGATAAGTAATATTTTTTTTTTTTTTTAAAGGAAAGTAATAATTTATTATGATATTAAGAAAAATGATAGCTATACATTATTCCCATATTTTATCTTCAGAAAGCAAATTTCACAAAAAAAACAAAGATATAAATCATTTTATTGAACATCCGTGGTACATCTCTATATAATGAATCTGCAAATTTTTTATTAGATTTGATGGATGCACGTATAAGTCTCACGTACAACGAGATGTACAGCGGAATGGACGCGAGAGATGAACATGAAATATACAATGGAATGGTGTCTAACATCTCAAAAAAAAAAAAAACCTTTAGATTTTACAAGTGAGAATTTATCATATTGTGTATCATTTAGCCATTATAAATGATAAGAGTAGAAGGTGAAGGAAATCTTTCACTTGATTGCATTCTTCGATCCTTTATGCCTCAAAAATTTTATGTTAAATTTCAGCTCAAATTCTTCTATATATATAAATTGGATATTTGTTAAAACAAAACAACTAATTAAATAAAAAACATAAAATAAATTTCAAGTTTATTTTATTTTATATATTCTCAATATAAAATATTAACATACAATTCAAAACATAATGATACTTTTATAAAAATAAAAGTAAAAATAAGTATAAAAATAAATTTCACTTTTTTGTCACATCATGATACTTTTATAAACAAAAAACAAAAAAATAAAAAACACTCTTCAAAACACATTAATAATTAAACATATAAAAATAATTTTTTATTTTTATGTTATATCAGAATTCTTAATTATTATAATTTTTCTTTTTGTTTTTCCAACAATTATATTATATTAGTAATTTTCGAGGATGGATGATAGCTTTTTGGGCTTCTTGGGACCTGAAAATTTGATGACAAGGCAAAAGATTGAGAGTAGTCAGTGTTTGTCCGAATGGTAAGCTCGTAGCCAAGCTTGGTATATATGCAGATGTTAAAAAACATATTCGATGTGATATTTCCAAAACTGAATCTTTGATTGAAAGAAAATAATATTTCTTGATGATATTAAAACCTAAAACACTTCTGCTTCCTGTATTCTACTAAAAATTCGGACGGAAGTAGCTTCTAATATTCTCTTATTTTGTCACTACAAATCTGCTTTGAAAACTCTTTTTTTTTTCCTTTTTTTCTTAGCAGTTGGAAGGGGAAAAGGGGAAGGGGAGCTTTGAAAAACTCTTGGACTACGAGAATGCTAGACCGAAGACCGTCGTATGTGCATTGCTTGATCTCCTGCGCTTCGCCGCCTACCAGGAATTTTCATAATCATATAAATGATCACTAGAGAATGTCTTATAATCACACTACTTAAGGAGTAGTTTGAATTTTAAAAAGAAATTATTCTTTTCATTCTCCTAGCAAATTTTTTGTCTATCTTCAACACTCCGTACAAGAGACGTGTCCGAACAGATAAGCCTTGCATCTCAAGTTGCTCAAACATCTTTTTAAATAGGTGTCCTCTCACATTAACCGTCTATATTATATGCACTACAAAAGCTAATTACACTCGCGCGGTCCGATTCAAAAGGAGGAGTCAGGCTGAAGCACAATGAGAATCACACTCAATTTAGCCTTTCATCATTCTTTCAAGTACAAAGCTTCCAAAGCTTCCAACGACTACTCGACGTGGACAAATTACCACAAAAATTAATCACTTGCTCTTGATGGAATATTCCAGATGTTTCTTTGTACGAAAAGAAACTAGAAGAATATATAAGGGCAAAAAGAAAAAAGAAGGGGGGTACTACCTTGACGTTATTGGATAGCAAGAGTTATTTGATTCGTGTAATCTTCTTGCTTTAATGTTCCATCAGTACTATATATTGATTATTGACTAGGAAAGAGTAGTTCTTTACAATCTAACTTCTTCAACAATCAGGCATTCGTTCTTCACCTTAGACAAGGGTCTGCTTTTGCCAGTACTGTTTTCCAACTTTTACTGTTTTTATTTTTGGAAATTAAAGTAAACTGTTTTCCAACTTTTACTGTTGGGGAGTAGTTGCTTTGTCACTTTAGGGAGGGAAGAAATGCTGCAGGCTCAATCATCAACAAGTAGGTCCGTCATCATGGGTCCTACCCAAAAAGGCAAAACAAATAAATAAAATGATAATTCATGCAAGTTGTAATTTGTCTGTTGTATAACCGGATTAATTGATGGTGGAGATAATTCATGCAATGAGTTAAAAAAATCAATTATTTAAAAGGTATAAAAAATCCAGCTTAATTTATATTATATCTAGAAATATTAGTCGAGAATAAGTTCCATATTTATATGGGTCATGATCATCGGGTATCCTAGTTGAAGACACAATGGATAACACTAGCAACTATGCTAACCATTTTCTCTACCATAGATGAGACCATTGAGAAATAATTGACAGACCAGGAATTTGTTCGTCTATATATACCATGCGTATGCATGGGTGTTATTCTTCAACATCATCCTTAATTAGCTCCTGAAGTATCTGATGAATATATATCTATATATATAAGAGGAAATGTTAATTAATTTAGGCCCCATTAACCTTCCTTAAACCCTTCAACGCCATACATTTGATTATATTAATTCTCAAATTAATTATATATGTCCTCTTTTCAACAATCATTCAGTACTAGTCAACAGTTTATTAAGTTGACAATTAAGCATTCAAATCTGATAAGATTATAACCTGATCAATAATTTTGTTATTTAATTAATCTTAAAAGAACTTTTTAGATGCCTATTCTTATTCTCTTTTAATTTAAACGATCCCTAGATTTTCTGCTAAGTGCCTGATTCTTCTAGGATAATCTTCCCCTCATGATCACTCAATTATTTATCCAATATATTGCCCACATATTCATAGATTAAACCCCTTAATTTGAAAATTCGTATATATTCTTACGAAGGACATGTACATGACCTAATATGCTCCATGTCTGCCTCGCTCTTTTCCCTTCTTGACGTGGAGATTCCCATGCACTCTTACCACCATCACCCACCAGCCCCAAATAGTATAATTCCCTCTGATTGCTTCAACCACAAGCCAAAACATAACCCTAGTTGGCTTTAACCCTCTTTAACATAACCCAAATCACTCCTCCTATATATGGCTGGTTCTTTACCATACAATTATCCAGATCAAAAAACCATGAAATACAACGAAATATCCCACTTCAGCCACCCTCATCACAAGCTTAAATTTGAGTACACAGAATTCCCATTCAAGTGCGACGGCTGCAAGGAGGTAGGCATAGGGTCACGCTACAAATGCAGCATATGCGACTTCGACCTCCACATGCACTGTGCAATCCCTTCCCCCTCCATCACCCATCCTTTCTACACCAAATGCTCCTTCCAATTCCTCTCCCGCCCGCCCGGCAACGTCGCGCGCTTTTGCAACGCGTGCGAAAAGGACATCACGGGATTTGTCTACCACTGCAAGTTGTGCGGCTTCGATCTCCACCCATGTTGTGCGAAGCTTCCCATGATGCTTGATGACGGGGAAGTCAAGCTGCATCTTTATCGGAAAGTGAGCTCAGCGTGCCACAAGTGTGGACGAAAGGGGCGGAGCTGGAGCTATAGGTCCACGTGTAAGAAGTATAATTTGCACGTGGCGTGTGTGAGGGAGATGCTGATGGAAAGCTGGCCGGATATCTACGTTGGACGTGGAAAAGCTAGGAGCTTGGAGACCAGGATTCCTAGCCTGAGAAATACGCTTCAGAGCCACCACCATAAGAGCAGGGGGAAGGTGAAAAAGTGTTGTGAGTTGGCTGGATTAGCCGTGCAGTTTGTTATATCAGCGGTGCTCGGAGATCCGACCTCTCTGATTGCCGGAGTTATAGGGGCCTTGATGTCACGGGGATGACGTGTCACGTGTGGGATTTTGCGGTTGTTGTGTGTTTGGTGCGTGTGCTTGTAGGGTGTGATATTAATGTTGAATCTGGGTATAATATTTAAGCTAGTGGCCGGATAATGGTCCATATATGTAAATAACTTATCAGTATGATATAATACCCAAGGTTCTCTAAAAGACTTTGATTAATTAATCATATCATTTTCAATACTTTAGCTATATAATATATACGATATATATGCACTGATCAAGTTAAAGCAAAATTAGGCCAAAAAGAATATCATCAAATACCTATAACCAAACTCTTTTGAAATAAAGGGGCTGTCACACAAATATAGTAACCATGTAATTAAAAGATAAATCCTTGGATATGGATTTCCTGTCATTTTCTTATTTGAATTGTCACACTGAAAAGTGGTTACAGTGTTCACTTGCCTCAAAAGCTCGAGATATAGGGCTAACCTATTTGGGACAAGTGACCCGGCCGTAGTCCTTTTTATGGGATAGTCCAAATTGGATGAAATATCCAAACTCAACTTAAATTAATGATTCACTAGCTAGGTACTATAACAGAGTAAAGATCCTTGAAAGCTCGAGATGTAGGGCCAACCTGTTTGGGACAAGTGACCTGGCCGTAGTCCTCTTTATGGGATAGTCCAAATTGCATGAAATATCCAAACTTAACTTAAATTAATGATTCACTAGTTAGGTACTTTAATGGAGTGAAGATGGCCACTACATGAATCCCTTGAAATTAATCCTAACTAATTTAACATAATTTTTTTGTATAAATAATTAATTCTTCCCCCAATGGAATTCATAAATCTCTTCTCTTTCCTTTGAGTTTTAGTCTCAATATACTGGTCTTTTACAAATTTTACCAGGAATATTTGCCTTTTGTTTCTATTGTGAGGTACAGGTGGGCTAAGAGAGAGAGAGAGAGAGAGAGAGATTAAAGTTAAGTCTTCACGGAATATTATTTTTGGTCTCCTACTCTTTTGACTTTTTTTTTTTTAAAAAAAACTTTTTGGGTCAGACCTCATTTGAAAAATGAACCAAAGGCAAAAATGCACCTCCTCAGCCCTGTTTGCACAGTCCCTAAATTAGCTCCCCCTAATAGGCCCAATCTCAGCCCAAATTTACAGGAAGACTTGATGGTCACCATTCTCAGGATAAGAAACTTTTGCCTCAAGGACCAAAATTTGATTAGAAAAAAAAAAGGGGATCAAAATTTGGAGTTGAGTTGAACCTTGGCTCAACATAGACCAAGAAAACTAGTGCTCATAAGCCCAACAATATTAGTTATAGAATAATGCTTTTTTTTTAACCGGTAGTGATTTAAGGGTATGTTGAAATTGTCACATTAGTATTGTAAAATAAAAATAAAGTTTATAACATTACTCTTAGTTTTATAGCTCAATAAAAAATAAAAATAAAAAATTATGATTTTGTGTTAGAGAAAATTCTTCTAACTCGGCATATTAAAGTACTGAGATGTGTCTTAATGCATGTAAGACTCACATGTTTTAAGGGTGCATGTCAGTTTAATATATTGTCATATTTAAAATATATATGAGAACACATATTTTAAGAATATATGTTAATTTAATAAATTAGATTAAAGAAATTTTGTCCAATTCAATTTGAATAAAAATTTTATCCATTTTATAATAATAACAATAACATATTCATAATAATTCAGGTCCTATTACGTACTGTTAGTAGGACAGTACTTGAAGAACCTTCCCTTTGGGTGGAGGGTCTTTGAACTAACTTTAAAGACTGTATAAAAGAATATAAACGTTAAAGTTTGTGAACTAGGAATATGGGGAACTCAATGTGCCATTAAATTTCTTTCTTTCTTATTCTTTTTTATTTTTTGGTGAGATTCGCCCAAAACGAGAATAATAATGCTCGATCATATACTTACTGTATGATCAAGATGGATGAAAGATAGGATGAAGAGTAATTTTTGTCAGTTGTAGATAATTAGAATGGGAAATGGAAATGGTTATAGTTGGAGCAGGTGAAAAGTTTTCTTTTATGACTATTGTGGGTTGTCCTATTGTGCTTTTCATTTGAGTGTTTTGGGGACTGTTCACATGGAACCCGCGTCCGAAACGTCATTTGATAATAATAGTCCAAGAAGAAGAGAAAGAGAAATCTTGAAAGATAAATACCTAGAGGAGACGAAGAAGACTAGAATTAGAAAGGTAAACCGAGTTACCAAGAAGTCAACAGCGTGTTGCATGAAATGTGAAATATACTAGCAGTGGCGGAGCCAGGAAGTTATATTTGGGAGGGCCGAATTTTTTTTTTCCCCACTTCATGTGCTATGTTTTTACTATACAGTATTTTATAACATAATACGTGTATAACAAAACTATTAGCATGGTCTTTTTTTCTTTTTTTTTGTTCCTTTATTTTTTAATGCATGGAAAGAAAATTGGGTCTATTAGCATGGTCTTTTTTTCTTTTTTTTTGTTCCTTTATTTTTTAATGCATGGAAAGAAAATTTTCACCCAATTTCCTATTTTGCACCCATTTTTATAAGTCTTAGTCCTCACTAACAAGACAAGAGAGTCTTGTATTGTATGTATACAATTCACACCAAGACCAAAAGGATGGAAAGAACTCTTTAGTCTTTATTCTCTGTCCTCTCCCATCCCAAACAAAGTTAAAAAACAAAAAAAGAAAAAAAACCCAAAAAGATACTAATTCCGAGGCCCATGTCAATTGGCAATTGCATATCCCCATAATAATTTACAATCTCACGATTTGGTAAGAAAAAAATGACTGATATAGAAAAAACAACGGTAAAAATAGTTCCTATTCAGCTTCCTTCTTGCTGAACTCTAAAAAAAATAAGAATTTAGAGAGACAATTTTAAGAGCCAGGATGAGACGAAAATCATAACACGTTCTGTGAACCAAGAAAAAGTACTACCAAAATTAACACCAAACTGTCCCACACCAGCTACAGAAAGATGAAGCACTCTAACAAACAAGTTGGTTTTCAATGTCAAATGTTATTGTTTGACTCCTGTTCAGCCCCATCGTACCACTTGCTCTGCACCCTTGAATCCGGTGACTGGTTTCTGACTAGTTCCCATCACCTTCCATTAGATCAACGGTTGTCAAACTCACCTCACTTTGAGGAATCTTCAAGGTTAGAATTTCACTCTCAAACCAGTTTTTTTTTCAAAAAGAGGGAGATGGAGAGTGAGAGATAGGAGAGACAACAAAACCCATCTGTAGGGCTGTAGGGGCCATTAGCCATTCATGTTAAAATCTCCCCCATACAAACACATACGATTCAAAAAAAATTCAAAACTCTTGGGAGGGCCACGGCCCTCTCTGGTCTCTATGTGGCTCCGCCACTGTATACTAGCAACTACCATCTTATATATTCAGACTTACATGAGAGACAAAATAAAAAAAAAAAAAGGCACTTTGAGAAAGATGGTTACACGTACAATTGAGATTCGTGTATATCAGCATGAAGGCCAAGATCAGGTTCTAAATAATGCTTTTATGTAAGGGATGATAATTTGTGCTCGTATCTCATATTCGAATTATATCAAGATATGAGTATAATATTAAATAGGTTAATTATAATTTTATTTATTTAATTAAACGAGTTAAATTCTTATATTCTAGTCAGTGATCAACATACGGGTAGACCAAAGGGGGCCATGCCCCCCTTGGTTTACAATTTTTTTTTTTATTAAGTACATGTGTTTTTACACTTAAAAATTAGGTTTGATCTTATTAAAAATAGGTTTGACCTTTTATTTATACTTTAGTTTCTCTATATAAGAAATTTTGATTTCATTAGCCTATTAATTTCGTGTTTGTATGGATTTACAAGCCGTGTTAAAAAATTTCAGTCTTAAATATTGTATATCGAGTTTGAGTCTTGTTGATATATGAGTACTATTAAACTATATGGCCAATCCTAAACCACTAATTTCGTGTATTGAATTTGAGAGTGTAAAAATTTGTCCCTACACTTCTACGTAATTTCCGTGTGTCAACTCGAGGTTTCCTGGAAGAGAACCATAGAGGCCACTATCTAATTAATGGCTAGTATTCGATCTTTAACGAGTAACCTGTCAAAGCTAATGTGAACATGTAATACCGACCATGAAAATGAATACCAATTTCTGCCCATTACTTTTTTTTTTTTTTCTTCTCTCTAATTGGGTTGCTTTTTTTCCTTTACTCGTGCTAGTGCTCAAGTACGTACGAACGTAATTGGTTGGAGCTTTTTTCTTTGTTTTTGCTGATGTTAGATGTGACGGTTATCATATTAGTTGCTAAAACATAAATTATTATCTGATAATTCACATGTAATTGATATAACACTTATTATAATCACTAAAAATGTAAATTGTCACGTAATTATATGCATAATACTCATTTTTAAAGAAAATAAATTGACACGTAAAGTTATATATAAAAAAAATATAGTAAAAACCTATAATAATTAAGTTTAATAACCACATAATATATTTCAACCCTTTTTAGCGTAAGTGATCAGCTAGGTCTACCTACTTTGGTCGGGTCAATCATGAATCCATGATATCCTTTTCATTGCTTTTCTTTGCCTATATGTATATCACAAATTCACAAACTAGTCCCCCACTCAAATCCCAAAGTATCATTCCCCTCCCTCCCTCTCTCTCTCTCGCACACACAAAGTGGTACACATGGGTATCTGTGCATCTTCTCAGTACACAAGGAAAGACGGGATGGCTCTTCACCGGCCGTCCACCGCCAAGATAATTGACTTGGATGGAAAGCTCCAAGAGTTCCGTCAACCAATCAAAGCCGGACACATCCTCTCCCAGAATCCAGACTGCTTCCTCTGCAGCTCAGAATCGATGTACATCAACTGCCACGTGCCCCTCATGCCCCAAAACGAAGAGCTACAGCTTGGCCAAATTTATTTCCTGATGCCACTCTCCAAATCCCAAACACCACTTTCTCTCCAAGACTTGTGCGCACTTGCCATCAAGGCTCATGCTGCGCTTGCTCATTCAGACCAAGGAGGCTACTCATCATCATCAATGAAAACCTCAAAATTGTCGAATAGATCATATGATGTTACAGTACTTCCTAGCTAGCGCGCGCGCGCACCTCAAGGATGTCTTAAAACTGCCGCCTGATTTCACATCTTTGCCGTGGATTCTAAGGTGGGGCGACGCCACCAAGGACAACAAAGGAGCTAGCGTACGTGTCTGTAAATTTAAGTAGCGTGATTTTTTCTTTTTTCTTTTTTCACTTCATTTTAGTGCGTTACGGCACGGCACAATATTATTGGGTTGCCATCTCCAACTGGCCGGCAACTGGTAGAGCCAAGCTGATGAGTTCAAACAAACATTGGACACATTAGTTGTTATAAATTAATTGGAACCTTTTTTTTTTTAATCTTTGCAGTTTATGTATTACGAAGAGCTAATGAAGGGCTGTGATTTTAGATTATTATAGCAATGACCTCGATCAGAAGCTTACAAGAAACTTCGTACGTCAATATTGGCGAGTTTCAAAAATTCATTCTGCAGTGGAAACCTTACGCGTATTCAAATAATTAAGCTCAATTGACCGTTTCCAAACTTGCCATACCGTGGCATGTGATAGAGTACTTTTATTACAACGTCAAAGAGCATGCAATTAAGGACGGAGCATTCAACATGAATTAATGCTCTATATTTCTATCTAAAATAACTAATCCAAATTTACTTTTTTACTTTATTTTAGCTATATAATCACTTTTCAAACGCATTTTACATTCAATTATCTATTTTTTTTTCTAAATCATTTATATATATATTTTTATTATTTCATTTTTCAAACATATATTTTCTCTTTGCATAGAGAGGTGAGAAAAACAAAATGTATAAAGGCAAAGAAAGTGAGAAAGAGAAAATCATAAAATATGATGGACACGTTTTTTAGGCTTTTGGTTAGTCACAACTTTAAAATACATAAGTCATTATAAAAGTGCTCTAAAGTCGATAGGTAACCACAAATCATGACAAAGAGCTCTAATTGCCAAGACCGCAAAACTAAATCCATAAGCATCATGTTACTTTGTATCTTAGTCGAAGTATTAAACCATTCCGCCATACTTAGGCCCAAATATTAACATAGTAATTCCGGAAGAAATGAGTGAATTAATAACCACCCTCTATATATATATATATATATGCACAAAGGCATAGCTAAAATGGATCGAAATTTTCTGAAATTTGGTTTGGGGCTCGGGTGCTCTCGAAAATTTAGGATGTGAGGCCTACTTGCTCGGGACACTCAAACACTGCATCCCTCTCTAATTCTCTGCTGTAATTAAGACAGAAATTTAGGATCCTCATCTCATCCCGCCAGAATCCAAAGATAAAGAATCGATATAGTGAATTCTTTCGTGTTATATGTAGGTAAGGATTTTTGACATATTCCAAAAAGCCCCTGGAATTCTAGCCAAGTCCCAAAAGCGCAAGAAGATAATTAAAAATATATTTCACATAAATTTCATGTCCATAATAATAAAGTACAAACCCAAAAATACACATGCTCGCACGCATATATATGTAGACATACATAACGCTTGAGTTATTTTCATAGATTAATTATTTGAAACTAAAATTCAAAAATATATATTAATTCTTCCTTAAATTAATGAAAAAAGTCTATGACGAAGGCTTCATTTCCAATTTGATAGCAGCAACCAACTGATCATAAGCTTCTCCCCATGCATTCTTCATCTCCGGTGACCACATTTCTGGCACCGCTTCCTTTATAGTTTCCAGCAGCGCAAACTTTGTGACCTGTACGTGAACCATTTAATATTTACAAAATAATGCATGGAAATAAATTATAATGTTCATAATTAAAATAATCAGCAGGGATGAGCAAATGCATCAATGATGGAAGACTAGAGGATACTACGTCGTACCTCATAATGTTCATCGACCACCCCATGCTTCAAGTGGACAGCACCCAGCTTTTTCAGGCTTGACTCTCTCGCAGTTACTTTGCCGGCTTTCCGTAGTTGCACTGCTGATTCACACGTCTGCAATACATATACAAAATGCCCGTCGTTTAGAAGACAAACTATCAGAGATTTAATTCATAGCCGTCTTAGCCTACCAAACAATGAAACTATATCTTTCAAAATAAAAATAAAAAAAATAAAAAAACCCATGAAACTATGACATAGATAATCTCAATTCAAATTACTCTATTCGAGTATTTTTGTTGATGGGTTTTGAGACGTATTTTTTTTGTTTTTAATTTGAAAAAGTACCCTAATTAAAACATAAAAGCAAAAATAATTTTAAGTATTTTATAATTTTGATTGTTTGTTAACCTTTTTATTTGACCATAGAACAAAAGACAAAAGACGAAGTTTCTAGTCCTATACTCACAAATCACAATTGAACTAGGGCCCAAGTAAAAGCCTATCAACCATGTGGGCCTAATATAAGTCATTAATAAAAGGGCTTAGTCACCCTTACATGAAAGGGATTGGAATCCTCTCCTGTTTAAATAAATTGAAAAGTATTTAGTCCTTAATTATAAAAATTATGGCAATTTTGTCTTTCACATTTTTTTTAGACAAAATTACTCTTGTTTTAATAAAATTTGGATCATCTCCGATTCATTTCCCCATTCATATGAAAGGGCCTTGGACTCAAGCCCAGCCTTAGCGTATTCGAAGGGTTTTTTTTTTTTATTTGAAAAGTGTTATATGATATAGCGTAGAGCACCAATCTTCAAATACAGTATGTGATAAAGAAGATAGAGGTTTTACGTACCATGAGAAAGACAGACATGGCATGGGACTTGAGCTTTGGATTTCGTTCGAGAGGAACATTTGAGTCTTTCAAGAAGGAGAAGAGCTTCTGAGCTGATGGTGCAATCTCAAATATCCTACAAAACCCATTTGTTCAAACAGCCATTGACGATATATGGAAATAATGAGACGTTATTTAAATTAAGTGGATATATAGTAGAAAAGATATATATATGTAACATGAATGCATGGCTTACTTCAAGAAAAATTTGAGACCCAAATCTCCAGCATTAGGCTTCATTGCATTCCATGATTTCACCACCAGAGCTTCCTGCTCTTCTGTGAACCCTCTTCCTTCCAAGGTGTTCATGATCTTTCTTTCGTCAGATTTTTTCTTTGTCAACTCTCGCAGGAGACTTTGAAAATGGTGACTGTTATGGGATGTGGACCAATCTTGGATAGCTTTTATATAGCAAAAAACGAGGATGAAATTGGTCTCTTCAGGGGGTCGAAGAGCCATTTTTTTGGGGTCTATTTTCCGCATAACAAGCAAAGTAGCACTTCTTATCTCTCTACCGCATGCTTAAAAACCAGCGGCTGCTTGTGGCGGGCTTGACCATTAGGTTCGAGTAATCCTATAAAAAATTTATGTCATTTTTTTATTTTTTAAAATTAATATGACTTTTAAAATTATTATTAAATTTGTGATAGATAATTATTAAATTTTGATACAATGTTAATTTTAAAAGATACATTAATTTTAAGATGATACAAAAAAAATATGAGTTTTTCTTCTAGTATTACTTTTAGGTTATACCATCACATATGCTAAAGGGTTACCAAAAAAGTGAAAAGGAAAGGAGAAAAAAAAAAGAAAAAAAAAAAAAGATAAATGCAAAATCAATTAATGTGGTTTACTTAATTTACAATTAGCTCTATGTGGTATTAAAGTGAACTCAGAGGTCCTTGAAGTATGCTAAAAAAAAAAAAAACAATTTAGTCACTGCAATCAAATTTCGTTAAAACACTTGACGGATTCTATTACACACATGTCGCTCTTAATAAAAAATATACAAACATAAGAAACTAAAAAGTTAAAAAAATTTAAACAGTTAATTTTTTTTAATAATAATTAAAAAAAGAAAAGAAAAGAACCGCGTATCTTCATCATTCACTTTGTATTTCAATTAAATATCATCACTTATTTAATCAACACTTTCCATTAGCTTAATTTTTTAAGATAAGTGATCTTTAATTTGAGTGGCAGACAGGTACCGGTGCTACGAGTAAAATGCTTTATGCATCCATTAGCATTTGTTATATGGCCATGGGGCTTGAGTTAAAATATACCTTCAATTATGATTGAGGTGATGAAGGGTGCCTGACTATTTCACACAATAATTGGGGAAATAGCTTCATCATAGGTCTTCTCTCGCATATTATTAGAAGGGACAGTATTTATTATGAGAAATGCCATTTTGTATTTTTTCATCTTATTTCTATCCATTTTTTTTATTAGATATAGTATATATATACTATATATAGATATATATATATATATATATATATATTATAATAAAAAAAAATGGATAGAAAATAGGATGAATATATATAATACAAAATGGCATTTTCATAATAATATACTTGCCCTTCTACATAATAGCGGAGAGAAAGATCCCTATAGTAAGTGAATGAATATTTCATTAATTTAGTGTGATAGAGGTTCTATCTAATGAGTATTATTAGTTTTATGGATTGGTGATTAAGTTCGTTGTAGGTATATTCATCTGATTCTATTTATAGTATATATATATCTTATAAATAGTATATACTATAGTATATATATCAATCATTGAATCTAACTATGAATTCAATGGGTGATTTTTTTTTTTTTTTTTTAAAAAAAAAAGACGGGAGAATACAAACTAAGTCTCTTTACTATTTACGAAGCACCCAATTTTTATAACCTTTCAACTCTTCGTAGAGCCGACGTTTATTTATTATTGAGTTTATTCGTTTAGTACCATGATTTGGTGCCCAGAAACAGTGGACTAGTGCGGTTTGTGGATAGACGACAACAATTTGGATTTATTTAACCACAAGTTTGGCAAGTGCAATCACCGAACATTAAACGACAATCGAAAACCAATTCCATAGCTCCATATAGGCGAGGCTCTTATTATGTTCTTTTTTTTGTTCGTTTTTTTTAGTATTCTTACTATGTCCTAAAGGATGTGTTATAGACATGCCATAGTGTTGTTATGGACGGAGATCTCCAAATTTTAGAGTATTCGAACAAGAAATGAGAGACGGGGTGCGGGTTTTGGGTTCCGAAATGCCTGAGCAAGTCTATTGGGCAGCCCACTAGCTCAAGCATCTCAGAACTTGCACTCCTCTCTCATTCTTTGCCGTTCATTTGTTATAAAGTTTAGTAAGTGTGTTTGTTAAAAGTTTATGGATGTTTTTGTTTTGAAATAGTAATAAGAAGTGATTGATGTGATATAAAGTAGAAAGAATTTTAATGAATTTTTTGTATGAAAAAGTAAAAAAAATTTATTTTTTAATGAAGTTTTTATTTGAAAAATAATAAAAAAATAAGTGGTGTGATATAAAAATTAAAAAAAAAAATTGTTAAAAAGTAACTGAAAGAATATTATAAGTATAGTTGATTTAAAAATAAAATAAAAAAAAAGGTGGAAGAAGAGTAGTTAACAAACAGGAACAGTATCCCTTATTTTATTTGCGTAATCAGTGACATCATAAGAATCATGTAAGTCATCGGTGACATCATAGGAACGTGTAACACTTTATTCAAAGGACGAAGCAGACATGATAGTTGCCTCAATTCTTTAAGCAACTTTCACAGGTTCCAAGCAGCTTCAAGAAGGGATTTGGCTATACCTTGAAATGTAAGTATAGTTGCTCCCTCTGGGATCATAATTCATAGTATTTGAAAATATGGGATTTTGCAATTTGCATATTTAAAGCGTATAAGATAAAAAAGAGAGAAGGTCATGCCAAATAGATCACTACTAACTCAATACACCATATCACTAGGAAATGTGATATACAAAAAGGAGAATGAACACCAAAACTAACCACACCCATAGTTTACATCTGGCTTTGCAGCAACTGATGAGAATGGAACTTCAACTCTCTCTTTCACAAGACACCGAGCTTCTCCATTTTCAACCACTAGGACTTTCCCAGGTGGGCATTCAATATTAGATCTGCTTTCCTCAGCTGCTGGTTGCTGAAACAAGCCCAATAACTTGAAAATGGTATCTTTTTTTGCAAAATTTGGTCCGAAACCAGACATGCTTAATACAGATATCACACCAACAAGTGTAAGCACTGTCTTGCCTGCTGCACCTACAAAAAATCCCAACCCTTTTCTTGAATCTTGGGACCCAGTTTGGGTTTGACTTCTTGCTGACTCACTGACATTCTTCTTCGTTTCATTTGTTGGATCACTGGTGATTTTTCCATTTCGTAAAGACTTGGGGAAATGTGGCAGATAGCCATTCTCTAGACAAAGGGACTTTGGAGGCCGGCTTGGATATGGAGGCAGCAGGAGATCATTGTTGGGCTCTACTGTTTCACAAGCAAAAGCAGAAGCTTCATGTATAACTTCCAAATCCTTCCCTTTGTACTCATTGAGCTTATCAAGTAACATCTTACGGCTGTTTTCAATCTCAGTAAGGGCCACTTCTCTTTCATATCGTTGTTGTTGCTGCAAAGTCTAGGCATCAAATATTACAGTTAAGATTCCAAAAAGCTATCTGTTTGATATATCCTTCTACTAGACTGACGAAGGTTTCATGTAGGACTTGTGACACTTTTATTATAAGTTTAACACTATAATGAATATATGTCCAAATTAAATGAACAAGTATCCAGTATGCATACCAAATAGGTGCAACGTTTTCATGTTGGACTTATAACAACTTAGTGATATAATGAAGACATGTTGAAACTAAATAAACTAGAAACCAGTAAACTTGCTCAGGAGGGGTGGTGAATCACTAATTCCTTATATCATGACAAATTCAGCAAATGCATTGGTGCGAGGGTGCTGAGGAGCAGAGAGTGAAAAAGATTGAGCATCCATAGATCACTGCTGTCAGCAATTTGACAAGCTAATATACATGTGTAATTTCTGTTACGCAAGTATGCTAGCTAACGGATGAGAAGGAAACTCACACATACTTCTCAGAAATTTCAATTGACATCAAGCATGGACATGGATACTAATTTAATGAGGGTGCTTGTCTAAGCACTCTTAGCTGGAACACTGGTTTGACCCTAAATACAAGGGTGGCAGCTAATTTTGCATAAGGCTGTAATTTTGGATACTACAGTGTGAGTCAGTATCCTCTATTTAACTTGGTATACTTAGTTCTCCTATCACTTAAAGTATCTAATTACAACTGTAGGAAAGAATGACGTGAAGCATTGATCCATACGTTGAAAGCATTCGTTAATGGAAAACTTAGAGTGGCAATATGCCAAAGCAGCAAGAATATTGATAGGGAAGAGATGCATAGGCCAGAAAGTTTATTCACCACATGAGTAACTAAGATGATCTTATTTGCCAAGAGTAGTAGTGATATTCTAGTTTAAAAAGATGCTATGAGAGGGAGGTAGGTAGCTGCACATTATTTTACCAAGGAAACCTCACTAGGGCACTCAACACTCCTGCTGCATTCAAGGTAGTACTGGAAGAAAATTATACATGACAAAAGATCATGAAAATGTTACACAATCTCATTAGGTCATGGCAAGACAAAATAATCAAATCACCAATCCAAAAGAAAAAAAAAAATGTCAACATGCAAGCAGTTAGCATACAACTAACAATTGTTACCAATGAGCTTGGTCTTGAAACCAATTCTACATAATCATCTTTGTTATGAACACTAACTTTATCAAATGGGTGCATTGAAATCCTTGTAGTTTGACTTCAATAACTCAAACCAAATCTCAAGTTTCCTACTCGAGATAACTATTTCACCAGATAAATAATAAGTATAAAAAATAAAAATAAATAAAAAAGCTTGTATACATGTTTATAAATTTCAATCAGATTAGTTATTACAAATTTAAAAACTAGATTCAACTAGGTCTATAATAACCCATTAGGCTCTATCATCTAGGTCAATCATAACCCTCTTCACTTTTATACCGTTCATAATTTCAAATATGTTGGTAATAACCCCATAATTCTAGACACAAAGACACCATCTTAAACCCAATACAGGACATTACACTCTTCCATTATCTGTCAATATTTTTGCCTTGTGTCATCAACTATAGACCTCATATATCTTGTTCATAAGCATAAGAAAAAAAGAAGTTCCATGGGTTTATCAGATATTCTCAACATTAACCTAAACCAATACTGCCCCAGATTGATTTTTCATTTTCTTCTTTTGTGGTACCCCCAAAAAAAAAAAGAAGCGAAATGCTTTAACCCAGTAACCCCCATTTCACACACAAACGCATAGACACAATTATCAAACACATTAAGTCCAAAAATTAGAGCACTTTCAAAAGCGAGTACTCCAAAGTTAGGGTTTTTACAGAAAAACCTAACCAAGAAAAAAAGGAGTTTTGAGGCCAAAACCTGCAAGGAAGAGAGCTGGTTCTCGAGGGATTCGAGGGCGTCGCAAATGTTCAAGAGCCTCTCCATTTCCTCATCATCTTCTTCTTCTTGCTCTTTGTCGTCACCCTCTTGTTCCGGGCCATTGCTTGCAGTGGTGGTCGCCTTGTGGATGCAGTTGCCGATTTTCAATCGGAGCTCTGTGGCTCTCGCCAGCACTAACCCAATTCCCCCATCTTCCATTTCTCTGTCTCCGCGCGCGCGTGTGGGTGTGAGGAGGGGGTGGTGGCGATACTGAAGGGGTTTGAATTGAAGTGAATGCGGTTTCAGTTGGGGGAAAAAAGGGTTTGGGGAAGCGCCAAAAGAAGTTTGTTGTGTCTCTGTTCCATGGACTTATTAGCTTTTTTTAATAAGTGATTGTGGTGCTCCCTCAGCAGATAGATTTCCCACTCACTTTGTTGTTTTTGTAAATGCATCTTTTCCTTAAAAAAAAATAAAGGAAACAAATTTTCTCCAATTCGGAAAATTTCATTCAACATATCTTAATAAATGAAAAAGTAGTGATCCAGATCAGTTTGAACTGAATGAACAGTCATTCAGTTCAGACTGTATGAGAATAAAAAAAAAAAAAAATTATTTTTTTAATAATGTAGGGTCTACAAAAAAAAAATGGCATGAGCTGAATGACTATTCATTTAACTCAGGCTGAAAAATATAATTACTCTAAACGAAATTTGTCATGCATTAAAATAGATTGAATAAAATTTTTTTCAACATAAGTTGAAAGGAAATTACTGTTAAAAACTAAATTCATTTTCATTTTTATGTCTTTCTTTGAGTGCTTTCAAGTAGACAGGAGGATTTTATCAGATACTTGAGGGGCCACTTGTTTTTTTATTGGGATTTTTTTATTTTATTTTTTTTACCAAATTTAGTGCAATTTGGCAGCATGTCAGGGTGTCCAAAACAAGTGAATCCCGCATTTTGAGCTGTCAAGAGTACTCGAGCCTTGATCTCCATTCTCATTACCTATCTAAAATTCATAAAACTCAAAATTTCGAGGAATCCTAAATTTCATTCTCATTTCCTTCAATTGTTGTCATATGGGTCAAAATTTAAGGATGCAATAAAAGATATTTTATGAGAATACTATATTTTTATATTTCCATTACTGATTTTTTGATACCAAATTGCATCATCGTTTTTTTTTTTTTAATGAATAAATTGCATCATCTATTTTGATATGAAATGAATGGTTATTAGTTTCAGTTTTCATATTGTGGAAATGATAAGATCAAAGTAGTTGAGATTTGATATAAAAAGTGATTTGAGGATCAAAGACAAATAATTGGTTAGGAGTGGATAGAGATACGTTGTGATTCGTGAAGGTATCGATGAACATCTAATGGATAAAGTTTCATGCCAACTATCATGGATGCTTTATCTTAATAACATGCTTTTAGTATATCCTATTTCATAAAAGAGAAATGCTATAAAAAATTAAATTTTTATCTTATAATTATTTACAATGTTAATGAACAGATCTAATAAACCCTTTATATATATATATATATATATATATATATAATAATGACTTTTTTAAGAGTCAGTTGAAACTGCCATATTAATATTGTAAAATAATTATAATATAAAAATGTAATAAAATTCTAAAAAAAATCTTATTAAGGTATATCGGTCTATTAGTTATCGGTTAAAAAGAGTAATGTTAAATATTGCTATTTTCACAAGACTTTTATGCAATGGCGAAAAGGTAACATTCCTGAAGCCATAGAGTGAATTGTGCAATAAGGAAACGTGTGCTTGACCAGGCTAGTTGATTAAATTCTGCTCCAAGCAAAATAGCAAAATTAAAATGTTTGTCACTTCAATCAACTAATGGCACAATTGGAGTACAGACCATCCGACCAGAAACTTTCACCCAGGCATGGATATATTCAATCGCCTAATCTGTAAGGAGTAATCTATTGGTCCACTTTTTTCTTAGGATAGTTGACCTACCCAAAACCCATATCTACCGTAACGATTCAAGAAAAACGTTAGTACTCTAAAAAGACTAATCAAATTGTAATTAGAGTCTCGTAAAATTATTTATAAAGTCCAGTCTCACCACTTCATGTGGGCAATTCATGTTTTCCATGTAAGACTAACTTTTCTGAAACGTCATAATCTTCCAGACTCAAATCTTTGACAGCCCCATTAGGTCTCATGGCTACATAGTGTTACGAGGTTACTTTCAATGTGGGCAATTCATGTTTTCTATGTGGGACTAACTTTTTAAGGTATCACAATTTCACCTACTTTAGTTTCTAATGTTCTTGTTGGGGCGAAATGGCTACTACTTCATGGTGTTAGTGTTTCTAGGCTACTCTCCATGTGGGCAATCTTTTTCTCAATGTGGGACTAACTTTCTATGATGTCACGATCTCTCCTACTTAAATCTATGTCATCGTCGTCAAGGACTCATAGCTAAATAGTGTTATTAGGTTGCTCTGTTACCATTTATAACGATCCAAAAAAAATGTTAACTATATCTGCACTATTATTCTAAAAAGATTAGTCAAGTTGCAATTAGAACTCTTTAGAATTACTTATAAAGTCCAGTCTCATCTACTAAAAAACTAATGTGACACTTAACACGTATAAATTGCTTTATAATACAACTCTATGTAAGCAATTCATCTCATTCGTGACATTCTTTTGTCTTCATCAGGACACACAAAATTGAACTCACATCCTCATGCTTATCCCTTCTTTAAGGAAGCTAGACATGTCAGTTGATCCAAAACCATTGTTGACTCTGTGACATTCAATCAGCATTTTGACAAATATCCCAGATCAAAAGAAGAATTTCAGACTGCATCATGATAACTTTCCAAGCACTAATGAGATACTTTACATTACAAAATCCAGCCATATATTAATCATATTACACAGAACTGCAAGCCGCCATTCTATCAAGCTATCTCTTGCTGCTTTCTTTTATATGTACATGAAAACCTATCGAAGAAGTTGGCAAGATGACTGAGAATGACAGCCGAATCACAACCTTAACACTCAAACAAGACGGTGATCAAACAAGCTCACGCTTACAAGAAGATGTCATGGTCTTAAATAGCAGGCTACTTTCTCATCTTTTTCTCTTCTGACTTCAAACTAATCACTTCATGCATTTTTTGAGATATTCTCAATCTCAAAAACCTTGACCTTCTTTGATCATCATCATTCTCAATGTTATTGATAAGGTTCAGTTATGATTCATCTGTCATTCTCAACTACTAGGCTAGCTGAACTTGCTCATATATAGTGGAAAAAGAAAAAGAAAAAAAAAAGCCATAAAGGCCAAAGCCAACTGAAATACCTGCCCCATACTATCAATACTATCACCTTCTAGGAGAGGATCTTGACTCTTGAGCACTTATTAAGCTATGAGATCATTAGGCTAATTCTTTTGAAAGCATATAGCGGAAAGTAAAGTTGTGAGGAATCCACTCAATTCCCTTCCATGGTCTTTTGTGCTGACACTGCTGAATGCTCTTCCTTGGAGTATCAGGCATAAAATGCTCAATCATCTGCACCAAATCAGCTGAGCACAAACCTGAATCCTTGGCAAAAGACTCCACTGTCTTTGGTAGAAGGATTTTCTGGTCCTTACGTATGCTGAAGGTTGATTGAATGTACTCTTCTTTTGCAGCTTCCATCTCTTCAAACACTCTCTTGGATGTGTATGTACGGACCTAAATAAATAAATAAGAGCAAATGAGAAAGATCCAGGGATAAAGTTGAATGATATGAAATGACAAATCTTGCTTCCATTCTGGTCATGGTTCTATAAAGTCTTTTAAGGATTTTTATCAGATTTGTTAATTCTGAATGAACTAAAATCAGCTTAACAGGGAGACAAATTAATTTGTATAATGAATACTGCAAGATATAGGTGTACCGCAGGATCAGAATAGCTTCCTGAACAAAGTGCAAAATGTAGAAGAGGTTCAGGGTGCTCAATTGCATATGCTTTCCGCGCATCTCCAACCTTGAATTTTGTCTTTGAAGAAAACAACAGCCACAGCCACTAGGAGCAAAAGTAAGCCAAATCAGTCCCAATCAAGCAAGAAATGGATAAATTTCCAATCATAAATGAACAGCAGCATGTTGAGACCAACAACTAATATCTACCGGATAAACAGGATCATTAATGTAAAAAGAAGTACAAACAGGTCTTTTATCTTCTGACATTTGATATGAATTTCAGGAATGGGATTTACTTGTCCTGGACGAGGCAGTCGACATCCCAGTATAGAGCTTTGTATCATCTCTACACTTATGGTGTGACCCCCAACATTATATGCAGCCTGCATCAGGTACAAGCTTACTTAAACAACTTGTACACCATTTTTTTTTTCTTCAGAAATTATCAGTGAAAAGCACCGCACACCTTGAGTAGTAAAGACATTCGCTTAAGATTATTCTGTGGAATTCCATAAACCAAAAATGCCTGTGAGACAATAGACAACAAATGGGTTTAAATATGCTCCCAGATTCAGAAGCAAGATAACAAAAGCAAAACAAAAGACTGCAACTTGAGATCTATGATTTCTTAGCTATAGGAATTTTACATGCATTACTAGTGCATTGTGAACATTAATCCAAAAGGCTAGCTTCTCCTCATGTTTCATCTTTCTAGGATCAACTTCTTCCAACCGAGAAACAAGTGACCTGCAAGGAAATGGTTTCACTTCTTAAACTCATTTGTATTTGAAAGATAGTTACTACAAAATTTCCCAACAAAAACTCTTTCTTCCATTTCATGTAGTAGAGGATTCTCTACAGTGCTTGCACAAAGAGGCAACTATTAGAAACCATGAAGAAAATCTAAGGCACCACTTTTTAATGTTGCTTGTACATGTCCAGAAAGCATTAACCATCAGAAACTGTAAAATAGACAAGATAGACTAGACAAGGTTTTAAGGAAATTTAGAGTGAGAAGGCTCACCTAAATCGTCGTAGCATGTATTCAATTTCTCTTAATTTCTGACTTTCTCTACATATCAATTGCACCTTCACCATGGTGCAGTAAGGTCCACTGAATTCTTTTGATCCTTCAATGTGGAAAGGGTTATCAAAGTTTGAATTGAATGATGAGAATTTCTTGCATTGTGAGCTCCACTTATCACTCTGACCTTGTGAAGAATACTCATATATTGATGACGAAGGGTAATCATGATTTATCAAAGGTGGGTCTGCAAGTTCACAATATATGGCTGAAATGCACTTAATCATCTCCTCAGAAAGCCAGTTTGGTGTCTCTGGAATATGATTGGAGAAAGGGGTCCCGAGATGCTCTGCCAAACTTACATTGGAAGTAGTAGCAGTCTGAGGTTGCTGAAGAGAAAACATTTGAAGCCACAAATTAGTTACACCAATATTGACATTCAAGTCAACTATAAGTACCACTGATTAGAGGAATACTATAGGGACAAGTACTAGGAAAATGCTAACGGCCACTTGAGTGTTATACTAATATTTTCATATAAAGTTACCTCCAGCATTGACAAAGGTAGGGAATGGTACGAGTCTACAGCTTTAGTTAGAAATTTCATAGGAGGAGAAGCTCTAGTTAAACAAGCCGAATGCTGAGAAAGTGATGAGTCACTGCGATTAATACTAGAATCCAGTAGCTTCCGCGTTCGCCAAATATCATTGCATTCCTTAGCGTTTGAATTTTGAGGCAGCATAAGATGACCGGAGTGGATGACTGAATCTTCTTTCTCTGACATAATATCATAACCAGCTACTTTTCCAAAAATATCTTTGTGCATGACTGAAGTTGATTTCAATCTTCCCTCCATAGTTGATAGAGACGACATTTGTTGATCAAAATTTTTCCGATACAAAGAAAGAAGATATTGTTCCAAATACACAACTTCTAACTCTAAGACTGCAATTTCCTTAATCAGTTCTTGGGCAGGCTGAAGTCAAGCAAAAGGAATATGAAATGCTTATTAAAAGCAAGATTAGCAAATGTACGAAGTAATATAAGTGATTCAAGCAATGGAAGGAGAAGATTAATGAAAAATCCTATACATAAGCACCAAATCTCAAGCTCAGTTTTTTTTTTCTTTTGTAATATTTGTTCCAATTCTTATGGCATTTTTTACAAGTGTCTATTTGACAATTAAAAAACATTATTTACTTCTGATTAGTAATGTCTATTTCATCTTTCAGCTCATTGTATCTTTCTTTTTCTAATTTCTTTAAGTAACAGAAAGAAGTATGGCACATATGAAGTTCTGCAATTTATCTGTCTGCACATGTCAATTGTAAAGAACAACACAGAGGAAGTGCATGTAGACTAATAATATTGTGTTTAAAGTATGTAATATGCACCGCAAGAAGTACCCATTTTGCAAAGAGAAGTTACCTTGGGGATTAAGTGTTCTATAGCAGCAGCATCATGTGAGAGAGGCTGATGACTTAATGCCTTCTCTAATGCACGCCGTACTACAAATTGGTCCTTTAATTGCCTTTGAAGCTGTAGAACCTGCAGAAGATAGCAAGTGAAGCTACAGTAAATAACTAAATGGATGTGGATTAATAGAAGAACACGTTATGTTGATCCTAGGCCTGAACCTTGACGAATTATGCATAGCAAGGACCCATGTTTACTTATAGCTAATTATCTTTTTGAAACCAATTCTTTAGGCACAATGCAGGTTAGCCGAAAGTGTGCTACTCACCCCCTTGCAATCTCACAATATTGGCTGCAGGAAGCCAAAAGTAAAGTGCAATAACATGTCTTTTTATAGGACTCTAAATTTGACAAATATCAAGAACAAATTATTAATGGAGTGTTGAATGGATAAACAAATGTCTTATTCAATAACCTGAAGTCCCTTTATCTCCAGAAGCATATTACATAGGCCATAGCATGACAACTCAGCAAAGTTGAGATTTGTACCTCTTGATTCAAAGAACATTGAATGTCAGTATTAAAGGGTTGCCTCTTCTTCCCTTCAATACATGCTGTCGGCTGTCCTAATTCCTTTTGTGAAAAAGAAAAATAAATAGATAAATCAAACAAAATTAGACCAAACTTGAAAGTGAGAAGGGAATTTATTCTGATTTCTGAATGAGAGGGCTTATAACTTATACCTAGTGACTAGTGTGACTGCTTTATGTGGTAAATATTATCAGAAATAGTTCGTATAAGGTAATAAAAGAAGCAGCTACTGCAGCGTACTCAAATTTGGTTTTTAGGCGCACAATAAAATTGTATTTTCTGGCTACAAGCCTACAAAGCATATGAGAAGGAAACCCCTCACCAAAATGTTAAACATAAAACAGAGAATTGGATTTCTTACCATCTCAGCTTGATAAGGAGATTCAAGAATGCTACTTAATCTATCTGTCTTTGGCCTTCTTTTAATTGGATCACTGTCAATGTTAAAAGGAAAACGAGTCAAGTGAGTCACAATGGAATATAGGAAAAGACACTGCAAAAGTTTAAGCTGATACATTTTCATTTGAATTTAATTGCTACTTAATTTAGTGCAAAGACTAGCCAGAAGGGTGTATTGGCATTTATTATCTACACTTTCTGAGTAAATATTGCATTTCTATCACCATAACTGGAAAGCAAGAAGTTCTTGCTTTTAAACTTTTATATAAGAGCTTTCCTGGACAAGACGAAGCTCAGGTTTCCACTCTTAGCAAAACCCAGTTCCAAAAGGCAAATTATCAGACAGCTATTGGGATTTGCTCCCAAGACAGAAACTTTGTTTAACACAGCCATTGACCTTACACAGAAACCATTTTAGCGTGTTTCCCAGTTCAAGAAAACCAATATAACTTGATATACAGAGGACGCAATGAACAAACTGAATTAAAATCATGACAATGTCGAATAGAAAGCTACCTCTGAGAACGCTTGTGTCTTGAAACTTTTTCTTCCATGAAGCTGAATGACTTCAAACTAGAATCCCCCCACTTTGTCGCATGCATAGTAATATAAGAATTGGCTGTGTCCCCACGGTTAAAAATTCACAGGAAGGACAGCAATTGCAGCCAATAATACCATCAGATATTGACAAGTGCCCAAACAGAGAAACCAACAGCATCACAAATACATCCAACGAACATTAATTGTACAGCGAAAACCCTTCTTATAAGCAACAGAAAATAGGCTGATAGACTGAGACTACTCACGGGGATGTGTTTTTGAAAAGTTAAACAAAATCTAATGGTTCAAAGACCAAATGGGTTGTTATTGGAATGCGAGAAGTAAGCCAGATGGTGCTGGGATAAATGCTCAAGTGTATGTGCTATACAGTACAAAGTGCCTAAAAGGTTGGTAATTTTTTTGACTAGTCCCTTGTCTAAGAAAGTCATACCACCTTTGAAGCTTTTGCAATGGTGGGCTTTTGCATTGCATTAAAAGAAGTAAGCCAGTTCGTGGCTTTTGATTGAAGATGAAATGCAAAAGTAATACTCAGTCATTTCAATAGGAACAAAGGGACAACAAACAGAGAGGTGAATAAGATATATATATAAAAAATATATATATATAGCAGGAGTTCATGGGATATGCACTCAGAATGGTTGTTATGCCATGTGACTTATGTGAAATCATTATAAAAGATTCCAACAAATGAAAAAGAAGTAAAAATACAAGATTGAAACCCACTTGGTTGGTTCATTCAGTAAGATACTTTTAACCATTTCTTATAGCATATAATCTTGGTGTTAGCTAGATAGAAATGTTAATTGTTTTATACTAATCACTTCCCATTTTGTACTTTGTGTGTTGGAGGAAAGAGAAGACAAAAAGAAAAAAAATTACAAATCATAGCTAGATTGTGCATGAATTTCGCTGCCCATTTCTTATTGCAAGGAATTCTCGCGATTTTATTTCATAAGGTTGAATGTTTTCCAACCTATAGGGCTGGTTTGGAAATAGTTCTTAGGGTAGGTTTTTTTTTTTTGTTATTTTTATATTTATGTCACATCACACCCAAAATTAAAAAAACGAATCCAATAAGAATTAGTCTTACAGGAAGACTCTCAAAAGTATCAATTCATTAACAGCCTTTATGTCCATTTTTATACTTCGGTCTTCGGTTATATATTTTACTAGTCTGTTCGGTGCTGCATAGAAAGTGAGAGTTGCTATCAACACTGGAAGGAGGATTACAGTACTGGCGTTGGTCCCTAAGCCTAAAAGGGGCAGCACTTAAAAAAGGAAAGTGCGGCCTAAAAAGGGCTGAAAGGTGAATGTCAAAAGTTAAAACAATGTATGATTGACATGAAATGACTGGTTTGGCGGGCTTTCCATTGTCTAATATCTTAGAGAAAATTCGGATACGACCAATTTTTCCAGTCAAAAACTTACGAGAAAAGGCTCTTGCCTTTTCCGGGATAGGGTGCTAAGAATGAACAAAGAAAGGAACCTGAAACTGTTTCAGCTCTCTTTTCAGAACATGTTGTGTACAAATGGCACACCGCACATGTAGTTCAACGTTCACAATTAGGGTTGATATTCCGAGCAATTGAAACTTCTAAGCTTTGTAAGGGTCAACATAACCGGAATCGGATGCATTTAGCCGCTTGTAGCCTGTATACGGGCCGATAATGTGACAGTGCTGGAGCAGATAAGTCCCGCACCTCAAGTTATCTTGACACTTGTTTGAAATATGTAATTTTTGCTTACCCCCTCACATTAATTACACTTGTTGCATGCAATGCAAGCAGTTAATTGCACTCTATCTAAATTCACGCCAAGAAGAATCATGCCATGGGCATTGTAATTAGGTTTTTGTACATGACCGTGAAATTAAATGTGAATATCACGATACCACACGGAAATGGACTAATCATGGAGTCTCACATGAAATGAAACCCCATATAAATGAATGATAACATCTCAGATAATCTTTGTAACAATCGTTGACATATCCCATATCCTTTAAATTCAATTGAAAATATAATAAACATTCTATATATATATATATATATATATATATATATATAAGGATCCAAACTCAAGGAAGAAAAGAGATTGCCAAAAAATTGACAATGAGTCAATGACAAAATAGGATATCGATCTCGTGCAATAGAACTGTTCTATTGTACTGCAATAAAATAAGTCAGCCCATGTGAGAGCTTGCTCAAACCCCACCTGCTTGGTCAAGTACCCCACTGCAGACATGCTCTTATCTATGGAGTATGCAAGTTTATAAGCCAAGACACACATCCTCCTTGAGGAATTTGGTAAAAGGGGGTTTGGGATTTGAGCACATTGTTTCTCCTACATGTTTTGGGCGGTGTACCTGAAAGTTGTTTTGTTTCCTCTTTCTTATCTTTCTAAATTTTTTATTCACATGAGACATCTATCAACTCTTCTCCTTTTCTCGAGTGCTTCTCGGATGTTCCTGTCTTAGGCATTCTCTCTAATGTTTTGTTTCCTCTCTATTATTTGGTCACATATAATAAATAACACAGAAAATTTTTTCAACCATGCAAATTTCTTGTAGCATAAAGTTACCTAATGATATTGTTAATACAACAATAAGTTACAATCATTATGGAGCGGATGAAGTAAATTCTCAGCCCCTTAAGAAAACTGAAAAAATAAAAATAAAAAATAAAATAAAATAAAATAAAAAGAAGAAGCAATAGATCATGTAAAATTACTCTTTGCTAGCCCTGAGAGCAGTTTTAATTTTCTATTATTACTTTTCAAATCATCCTATTCGAGGGTAATCACATGGTGTAACTACATGTGAAGGCTGTCTTTATGCTTTGCGGGTCAAATTGATTGTATATACTTGCTATGATGGGTTGGAAGAATTTTTTTCAAATCAGTTTATTAAATTAATATGTATTTAAAATGCATGAAGAATTGCTCCCAAAAAGAAATCTATTGATTCTCTACCGATTGGTTGGACTATAGGTGCGATGATTTACTTCACGGACAAAGTCTCCGGCCAGTTCAAGTCCATGCCAAAAAATAGAAGAAGCATTTGACTCCTTCGTGCGTGCTCTACTCGACTCAAGGGGTAGTTGGTAGAGCTCTACTCTTGCAATTGGATTGTTACGATTACGGGTTAATGTCTAATTGTCTCACATGCGTTTTAAAAACATCAACTTGATAAACTAGATCGGAAAAAATTCTTCAAAACACAATTTAAAGAAAACCTTTTTCCTACTTATACAGAACCTTTGATGCAATTAAGTCCAACCATGTCATAACTTATTACAATTAGCTCATAACCCGCGCTATGCGCGAAATTTTTTTATTATAATTTAATTTCAAAATATAAATGCATCTTTCTCGTACATTAATAAATATAATGACACAAAATCACACAAAATATTACATGAATGTATAAATCACAAAAATAAAAAAAATAAAAAATATTATTATTATAAGACCTTTAATTTTATTTTAATCCATAAAAATTAAAACATGTTAAATTGTTGTTTCCATATGAGTAGTTTATAATGAAAAGAAGTATAAAGAAACAAAAGAAAAAAATCTGAATTATGATTATTAAAGCATTAAGAGAAAATTAAGAGAAAATTGTGATAATATATATGTAATACCTATTGTATTTGAATACAAATAAAATTCATATAATTATAAACATTCAAAAAAATAAAACAGAGCAAAATAAATAGAATATTTTATTTAATTAAAACAAAATAAACAAAATCTTCCATTCAACATTTAATGCAATCAAATAAATCCTTTCATAGCACATTTAATGCTTACTTATCTCTTTAGTATTTCGAAAGCGTTTCTATTCTTCTCTTTGGTAGTTAATGTGGTAGGTTTTTAAATTTTAAATTTTCTCTCCCTATAGTTTAAGAGAGTAGTAAATTTTGAAACTTTATAATATCCTACATTAAATTTTTGAATTTAATGAAATCTCATAATTAATGGACCGATTTTTTTACTGAAAATGGCCGGTTCAGAATTTTAAAATTATGGGTTAAAAACAGGTTCACAAAAATGTCCCTCCTAAAATATCACTCATTTTTTAAAAAAAAAAAAAATAATTAATTTTTCTAAAAAAAGTTATTTTTTTTTTTTCAAATTTATAAGGATATTTTCTCTTATTGAAAATTTTTTAAGATTATTTTGTCTTTTTGTTGACCTTAGGGGACATTGACATTTTTTAGTAGTTGAGAAGAGCATTGACACAATTGGTAATTTGAGGAGGCACATTGACAAT
Source organism: Betula pendula (assembly GCA_900184695.1). Lineage (NCBI taxonomy): Eukaryota > Viridiplantae > Streptophyta > Magnoliopsida > Fagales > Betulaceae > Betula > Betula pendula. Next base: position 121,335 of record FXXK01000474.1, read on the forward strand.
GAAGTGGTAGTTTGAGATAACCATGTGTACTTTGCCCAAAATAATACATAAATTAGAACGGACAGTAAGGAAAAATTGAAAAAAAAAAAAAAAAAAAGGTATTGAATCACAGAAAATAAAGATAAAAAATGGAAAATGAAAATAGTAATATAATTGAAAAAAAAAAAATAGAAAGAAAAAAAGTCTTTGTATACTTTTTCGAGTTTCAATAAAACTTTGAAAGCTAATGTTGCCCATTAATTAAACACATAAACAATGTGCATTACGTACAAAATAAATCAATAAATAAAAACTTAATGAACAATAACGCAACGAAAACAAAATAACATAACTACAAGAACTAAAAACAAAAACAAAAAATGAAAAATAATAATATAATAGAAAAAGAACTATATTTTCTTTATATTTTTCTCGATTCCAATAAAATTTGTAAGTATAGAGAAAAGTCTTATCAAAATAGAGAAAGAAATTACTACTCAATGGATGTAAACTAAAAATCGTCATATCTAATACAAAAAATAACGATCGAAAACTCTCTTTATCATTTTTCTGAATTTAATATAAAATTTACAAAAGGAAAAAGAATCAATTGAAATAAAAATAATATATGAATTAAAACAAAAATAAAGATAATAAACAGAAACGGAAGAACAAAACCACATAAAATAAAGATAAAGAGAAAAAGGAAAACTAAACAATACTAATAAAACAATGATAGAAAACATTCTCACTCGCAATCTCTTACCAGAATTTAGTGTATAATTTATTAAAAAAAAAAATTGATTAAAAAGTAATATATAAATTAGAACAGAAAATTAGCCTTTGCATATATAACGTAAAAAAAACTACCCACTATGATTTTTCTCAATTTAATGTAAAATTTGTAAAAGAAAAAAACTAATAATCAATTTGAATAAAAATTAATATATTTAAATTAGAACAAAAAATAAGGACAAAAAACATAAGTACAAAACCACAAAAAATAAAGATAAAAATGGAAAATGAAAATACTAATATAAATGAAAAAAAAAAAAAAAAACTATTTTTTTCTATATAATGTCATCCATCAATTAAGCATATAAACAATGTACAAAAAAGAATAAAAAAAAAACTCAATGAACAAAACCATAAACTAAAAAATCGTCATACTTTGTACAAAAAAAACAATAGGAAACTTTTTCTCACCATCATTTCCTTGAATTCAGTGTAAAATTTACAAAAGAACAAAAAAAGGAAAAAAGAGAAGCAATTTCAATAAAAAAATAATATATAAATTAGAATCGAAAATAGAGGACAAAAAATAAAAACGGAAGTACAGAACCACAGATAATGAAGATAAACAATGGAAAATGAAAATACTAATATAATTGAAAAAAAAAAAAAAATGTCTTTTTCGTATACTTTTCCCGATTTCAATAGAACTTTGAAAGCTAATATCATTCATCAATTAAGCACGTAGTCAATGTGCATTATGGAAAAAAAAAAAAAAAAAAAAAAAAACCTCAATAAACAACAAAGTAACTAAAAAATCGTCATACCTCACATAAAAAACAACAATAAGAAACTTTTTCTCATCATCGTTTCACTGAATTCAATGTAAAATTACACAAAAAAAATGAAAAAGAAAAAAAAAGCAATTTCAATAAAAATAATATATATAAATTCGTACAAAAATAAAATTCATTAGTATAGAAATAACATGTAAATTAGAACAGAAAAGAAGGCAAAAAAAAAAAAAAACTGAAGAAGATTGGAAACCAACCTTCGACTCACCTCTCCACTTGGTTTGTCAAAAAAAATGAAGTAAAAAGAACAAAAGATGAGAGAGAATGAGAGAGAGAGAGAGAGAGAGAGAGAAAGACGTGTGTTTACTCTAATTTAGTTTGGATTCTTAATAAAGCCTCAATCTTGAAGATCAAGAGGCTAGCTGAACTGTAATAAGAAAAAAAAAATCGAAAAAACCAAAAGGAACATTTAAAATAATTAAACTCCATGTTTTAATTGTCTCATTTAAACACACTTATTATTTCACTTAAATGAACGTTTTAAAATGAAAAGATATGACAGTTTTTAAAAACCAAAAGGAATATTAGATTAGATATGATTAATTACTAATATTAATAGCTCAAGAGTCAAAAAACTTTTAGAATTAATTCATGTCACATCTCAAAATTTTAAGCATGCCATATGACGTAATTCTAGACACTCTCTAATACAAAACTCGGCTTTTATATATATATATATATATATATATATATACTATATATATAATGAACGATATCAAGAAGTTTCTAAATTGGCATGCCGCATGAGGCCGATGGTCAACTTGGAAAACCGAAAACCCATATAATTTAATCCCCGTATAGAGATCCAAATAAAATGGAAGTGGGTTTTCAAAATCAATGGCAATGAGAATCGATAAATGAAAATCCATAATCGATCATTTTCTTTCTCGAGAAAGTCAAGCACCAATTTTCAAAGAAACTGACAGACATGCTTGTGGTTTATTAAAAATATCTCGTGTTTTGATTATGGCTTTGTATAATTGGAAACTAACAAAAATTCTACAAAAACCAATGTCATCAGAATGAGTGCAAGAGATAACTCCAAGAAAAAGGTAACTTTGGAAAGATGCATTTGTCTGTATTGTTGCCAATGTATTAAGAATAGACACAGCTAGCCTTTTATTTAACAAGTAAAACAAATTAGGTCAAACAACAACAGTGTAAACATTAATTTAGAAGGGGAAAAATTGATTCTCTTTTCTTGAGAATATGCAAATTTAAAAACCAAATCTGTCTCATTAATCAACTATAGAATATTATGACATTATAGTGGTAAATCAGGATTGGCTGCAATTTGTAAAGTGAATTGCAGACTACCCGAACCTCTTGTGAGAGAAGATCCTGATGGAGTCTACCTGCCCGAGCAAGTGCATGGATAACCCAAGACTTGCTCAGGTAAGTGAACCCCATCGGGGCCCTCTGGCTGGGGATACTGGTCTTATATTGTTTAGGGTTGGAACAACCTGACTTCTTATGCTATTAAAGAAGCACAGTTTATTGGCTCTACTCAAGCAAGTTCAACGTCTATCGCTTGAAGTTTTTGATGCTACACAAAATGTTCCACTTTAAGTGATTCTAAGTAAAACACGAGTATGTCAACCAAATATGTCTACAAAATGGGGCTCCACTTTGGTTACTGCCTGCCTGCAATAAAATATGCAATGAACTTATAACATTATTAAATGAGTTCGCACGCATACCCTGAAGGAAAGTGAAGTTTCTCTTAAGGGATGGAAAGGAATCTTTTCTTCGAGATGAATGAAAATTTGGTTCCATCTCTTAGCCTATGAACGAGCAGAGTGCCTTGTAGAGAGATAGAGAGATCTAGGGCATGGAAACCGAGGTGAGAAAAACATGAAGGGTGAACTTTCCAAAGGCATTACAGAAGATTAGTCAATGCCAATTATTAGAGAAAAAAGCATCTGCTTCTGGTTTAGGCTCTTCTTCTTCTACTCCTGTCTCTAATCTACAGACAAGACATCAAATTAATTCATTTTTATAATGCAACAGTCATCCAGTCAATATTTTTGTAAACTCACTATGTAAATCAAATCATCGATCTCTGAGAGCAGGCAAGCAATTTGAACATGCAAATGCGCAAGTAGGATAAGAAATGTGTTAACTTTGATAGGGTATGAACCCCGAACATAAATTGGATTAGTACAACTAGTAGTCAAGTGCTAAATTTCCAGGCCAATATTAGTGTTCCAAGAGCATCAAACTATTACAAATCAATTATCTAGGAGAGCAGAAATGCAATTTGAGCATGTAACACTGTAAGTAGCAGTCGAATGTGATGACTTCGACAGGGTATGAACCCCAAACATACATGGATGGTTCCAACTAACTGTCAAATGCTAAATTTCCACGCCAATATTAGCGTCCAAGAGCATCAAACCGTTTCTAATCAATTATCTAGGAGAGCATTTATGCAATTTGAGCATGTAAAAACGTAAGTAGGATAACTAATGTGGTGACTTTGACAGGGTATGAACCCCGAACATGCAGGGATTGGTACAACTAGCAGTCAAATGCTAAATTGTCAGGGCAACATTAATGGCACCATTGGCAAATAATTCTTCCTTTTTTTCCTTTTTTTTTTCTAAAACAATTTCATTTTTACTCATAACCAAACAACTTTCTTTTACTTTTCTCTTACAAAAAAATTCAAAACTCCATTCTACTTTATATCACATCAATCAATTCCTTCCTCCTTTCTCCTCTCAAAACTCTTTACCAAATACACCCGATGTTCCAAGAGGATTGAATTGTTAAAATTCAATTAACATGGCAGAAATAGACACTTATGCAACAAATATGACATTTCAACGGTCAAAGTTACAAAACTTGAATTTTAAATCACTAAATTGCTTGTAGTGTCTCAACCCTACTCCTTTTCGTTAAAAACTTTTCTCCAGCATCTCTATACACGCATATCTTATAATGATATAGCATGAAGGGCAGGAGTTACCGTGATTTTCAGCCCTTTCATTCAGATTGGCACGGTCAGCATGAGTCGCCTTCTCTATTTAAAACTTGGATACAGGATCTTCATCCAAACATCAGGGCTCTACGGTTATAATACCTTGCTGGAACTTCAGTTGATACTTCTTTTTTAGGAAGAGAACCAACAACTAATTGGTGGCACAGAAACTCTCCTTTTGGCACTGCGTCCAATGAACTAGAGACCTTGGGAGTACCAGAGAAGATCACAACTTTTAGTTGAGTAAAAAATAAAATTTTGCACATATAGCCAAACCTAATGCACAACACAATCACATGACAAATTACTTTACCTGCAAATGTAAGGTGGCAACAATGAACGGCTCATACCCTTCAATACCCAAAGACAAGCAGGAAGGCATGGTCATTTTAACTGGGAATTTCTCCACAGTTATGAGTTGTATCATGAACATAATCAAATTTTTATTTGAAGATCAGATCTCATGTGCCGTATTTGGAACATCTTCAAATCTATCTTCATCCAGCCCCCACCTTTTTTCCCCCTCTTTTACTATTAAGCATCCTTCAAGCAAGGGCTCCTTTGCACTCAGGATTTTGGTTCCTAGGGTTGGTTTCCCCTCTCTATTGCAAAATCTTATCGAGCCACTAAATTAACCACCCTACCCACCCCCCCCCCCAACCCCCCCCCTAAAAAAAAAAAAACCCATTGTGTATGTGTATCTTCAATTTGTGGAGAATGACTTCCATCAATAGTGGGCAAGAACCAAGGGGAAAAGTAAAGTAGGTAACATTGTATTATGCAATGACTTATCTCCTCTCCTAGCTCCATCAATTTGCAGGATAAGATCTCAAACCTCTAACTACAATAGAAGCAGCATCGACTACAAACTGGCCGCAGTTAACATAGTTCACATCTAAATGCAGCCTGTTCTATCAAATTTCATTTCGTCAAAACAAATTGTAACTACGATACCAGTAAAATAAACCTATTCATACAGGTGATTCTAAATCAAATATTGCAAACATGCTTTAGTGTTTATTATAATTTCCTAACCATATTATGCCCATTATCGAGATGCAAGAGATATGGAGGAGTATATCAATCTTTTATTTTTTAAAAAAAAAAAAAAAACTTTTTAGGGAGGAGAAAAATGGAAATTTTAGTTGATAAATTTGTTTTTTGACCACATGGAAGGAGAAAGGGGAGATTCGAACTAGTACTCTCTGCTTCATAAGGCGTAGTTCCCAGCTGATTGAGCTATCCCTTATGATCGAAAAAAAAAATGAAAATTAAGGGTAACAAGAAAAATAATATGAAACTTAAATAGTGTGCGAACACCATAGAATGGCACAAAGAAAGGAAAGAAACCCAAGCATAAAGAAAATTGAACAAGCCATCATAAGATAAACAATTTCCCTTTTCTGGTAAAAATTTCTTTCATTAAGGAAGCAGTAACCTCATACAACAAAAATAACTCATCCAGAAAATTCATATATCGAAGATACATGTGTTTAATTTATCAACAAATTAATCAAAATGTAGAACCTCCTTAAACAAAGGAAATCAAAGAATTAACCTTCTCAAGAAGTCAATTTATGTGAGATCTAGCCTTGCGAATATGGCCCATACTATTCACAAGATCCTTACGAGTGCAGACAGGGAACATATTTACATCCTTCAGCACTCTCAGCTGCCTCAGCACATATGGGAAGCTTAGTTGGTCGCGTGAAGTAAAATGAACCACCTCATTAAACCAGAGGCACATGAAAAGATTTGTCAAGGGCGTGTGCTCCCTCACAATAACAGAAGCTTCAGCTAAAGCTGCATAGAAAAATACTAGGTTCAGTCAATATGGAGGGGCATTCAGAAAATAAAAAGACTAAAATTTTCTATTCAGCACAGAAACTAAAGCTTATTATATATAAAGAAATGCCTGAAGCAACCGAAGCAAGATTGTGTACAAAGATTTATTAAGAACAATAGTGGTATAGCAATATAACTTGTGAAACTTCGTTTTATTTTTTGTCTATAATCTTGGCAGGAGAAAAACCAGGACTAGAAGTAGAAACATACCTTTCTTTCCATTGAACCTCTTCTCATCAGGAAAACCATCGTGGCGATACTGAGTCAGCTGCATCTCAACTTCTTCTGGGGTGGCTTTGTGTTTCTTGACAACAGCCTTGCCCTCATCATAGATGCTACTGCGAGCTCCATGTTCTGAAATCGCTAGAACAGAATTCGTACGCCAAAGAAGTGCTTCCAATACACCCAAGGGATCTCTCCGAAATTGAGACTTTGAATCCACCCAAATTGAATACCTAGCTCGAGGAAATAACCGATGCCCTAACATCTGGTTCAAGAAATTAAAAAAAAAAAAAAACTTAACATTCTCAGAAAGAGATTAAATTTAAGGCTCTACTATGTAACATTAAAAAATAATAATCAACTAAAAACTTAAAATTCACTCATAGCCTGGTCCAGAGTAAATCAAGAAAAGGATAGATTGAAAGAATTTAAATAAACATCAAATTGGTAACTGATGAAACTTTAGAAATGAAGTATAATCTGCACAATAAGTGATAATCCACCATGCCAAATTCATAGCGTATCAGATGATATCATTCTGTAAATTTCAACATTAGGGTTTTATGTTCCAGTGGACAGCATGTAGCTGCTTAAGATAATGGATATGAATCTTAGATCCGAGACTCACACGCAAAGCACCAGGAGTCATATCATGAAAAAACAGAAAATATGATTAGACATCTAAAATCAAAACATGGAAATAAAAGCACGCCAAAGAAATGTGACATAACGAGTTAATGGCCTCAAACGAGTTACGTATTGAGAGGTATTGTCCCAATAGGTAGAGGGATAAACAAGATAATCTTATGCAGTTCACTGGGAAAGCATCTCTCAAAAAAGAAAGGAAGTTTTGCACCTTTTATTACCTTTGGGATTTTACCATTCAACCGTTGGTCCACAAATGGGAGCTGCCTAACAACCACAATTCGCCATTGACCGATCATGTGGTCCTCACCAATCCTATGCCCATCAGACTCCTGAGTTCTGAGAGTAATTTCATCCCAAAATGCCACATAGCAAACCTGCATACCAAATCTTACAGTAGTTAAACATGTAGGTAAAAACAAACTCCAAACTATTACATGTTTAACTTTTAAATTCAGGGTAACAACCTTTCTAAGTGATGACTTCGACATTCTGATAGGTTGATATAGATCATCTCCGCCACCAAATGCACAAGTAGACACCACAACTTCACAACTTTGCATGTACCTCTTGTCCTCGTCAGAAATTTTAAACCCCCCATTTTCACTGTAGAATCCACAATGCACCACAGCAGTTTGGTTCACCTGAAAAATTCATTTACACACTATAACCAATACAACAAACTGGGCAAGCAACAAACCTTGGTGACACCAAGCACATAAAGCAGCAAAACTTTTGAAATACAGAGAAAGCAATTATTCGGGTTAAACATTGCTTCTATTGTAAACATAAATCCAACAAGGTATATTTTTCAGCATTGAAATTGAAAACATATTAATTCTATACCAATATTAAATGGGCAATATCAAATTATAACCTTATAACTCTCCTCTCTCTCTTGAATTGTTTGGTATCCGGTAAACAAATTAAATCTGGTAGCATTAGTATGCTCCTGTAGGAGGTTGGTGTTGTTATGAATGTCAGCTCCTTCAGTCTCTGATATATACACAACTCTATTAACAGGAAAACTTGGAGTTTCAACCGAAGGAATTTCCAAATGTTCAAGCTCTTCTGGTGGCAAAATCTTTAAGCAACCTGATATAATAAAAAATTAAAGCATTAAAAAAATTTACTTATAAATTGAACTGCTTGGAACTCTTATAGCATACCCAACCAATTGAAACTATATGCACTACACCAAAAAAGAAAAAAAAAAAGAAAAGCATTTTTCCTTGTTGAACATAGCAACTAAAAGCTAATAACCTATTTGCCCACTAATTCTTTAATTGCCCCGTTTGGTTGCCAGGAAAATGCTGACTATTCTCAAAGCTTCCCAACTCAATCGCGCCAAATTCTCAACTTTTCCAAACCCTAATTTTCTTTTTTTCCCAAATTTTCTGACCAACCAAACGGACCAAATTCAGTTCTCAAAAATCGACAAAAGCCACCACATTGGCCCAAACTTACGCTCTCTGACTCCGTTAACCACACGCGTCCTCGGTTCCGAACGGTCCAAGTTCCCGACTGAACCCTTCCGCCCGAAACTCGATACCGATTTCGCCGCCAAATCCAGGTCCGGACCCTGATCTTTTACCAAAACCCTCGACACCTCTAAGAGTAGCAACCCAATGGCGGGAACGAACAGAATGAGGGCCCACCATCTGAGCACTTTCCTCAGCACCCTGAGGAGGAACTCGCTCTTCGTCTTGCTACGAAAGCTTAGGGATTGCTGTTTCCGGCGCTTTCGCAGGGCCCGGAGGAGCCGAGACTGGTCATCGGACTCTTCGTCCGAGACTGTGATCGATATGGAGTGGTGGTTGAGCATGGAGGACAACAATGGCGGTGGCGGGAGACAACGGTCATGAAGGTCTTTGCGAACAGATGATTTTTTTATTTTTTTTATTTTTTGTAATTGCTGGAAAGGATTGTTCTTTGAACGCTGTCGTTTTCTCGTTTGCCATGGTTGGGGCCTGTTTGGATGGTGAGAGGGTATTGTTCTCGGGTCACGTAGTCGGATTAAAATTTGGCTCGCCTGAAAAATTTAATATTTCAAGAAAAAAAATAAACGGTTCTAATTATTTTCTAGGAGCAATCACAAAAGGATCTTTAGGTTCCGTATGTTTTGACGTAAAAATATTACAAAAATTATTTTTCAATAAAATGTTGTTCATATAAAACATTTTTTAATGTTTAGCACGTATGAAAAATCACAAATATTTTTTATATTTTCATTCAATTATATTAACTTATTAAAATAAATTTTTATTCACAGCATAAAAATATTAATAAACCTAAAAATTTAAGTTCTGGCAAGATCACGGCGATATTCCATAGGGATTCTGATGGGGTTCTAGCGAGATCCTGGCAGTGATCCTAGAGGGTCCAACGAAGTCCTAGCTGGGTCTTGGAGGAGGCCTGGTAGGGTTCAACCGGGTTTCGACAATGGTCAAGCGAGAGTATGGTAGTGGTCCGGCGATTTTAAAAATGAGAAATTCAAACTCAAAAAATAATATTAATTTATGATTCAAAAAAAAAAAAAATATATATATATATATATATTAAATAACTTTTTCGATTAAATCGAAAATGTTTTCTATTGATTCATTAACTATTATTTTTCGTCACACTAAATACTGAAAAGTATGAAAAATATTTTTCATAAATTATTTTACGCTGAAAGCATTAATATTTTTTTTCACTGAAGCAAGTTAAACTTGTGAGATTATAGTGTGCTCCTTACAATTTTTGAACTTGAAATTTCATATTTTTTTAGGAATTAAGTTTGTTTGAATGAACTAATTCTCTTTTTTTTTTTTATCAAAGTTTTTATTTAAATTGGGTCGGAGGAAATTTTTTCAATCCAATCTATTAAAATGTTACGGCCCAAGCCTCTGCCTCTGACCGCATTAATCATACTGTCCTCTTTGGGCCTTTGTACTCAAGGTTTTGTCCCATTTCAGCCTATGCCTTGGGAGGGTCATAGCGTTCGCACTCATGAGTAACCGTGTTTTTTGTATTCGGAGGTTGTCTCGGGCTTATGCCTTGGACATTGGGTATCTGCCCCCTCCTTCACAAAATATTGTCCACTTTGGGCCTATGCCTGCATGGCTTTGCCTTCTTTTGAGAGCGTATCCCCCATAAGTCGAACCTAAGACTCTTTGGTCATAGCGTTCACACTCATGAGTAACCATTGAGTTAAGTTAGACTCATGGGAACACACACCCGATGTAAAGGCCAAAAGGGGACAAAACCTTGATATGAGCCTTCACATAATGGAAGGTAGTAGCTCAATGGAAGGGGGCATAGGCCAAAAGATGACAGTATGAGTAATGGAAGGTAACTGCTGTACATGATATGAGCCTTCACATAAAAATGCGTTTTTGTCACAACCCTGGCCTTTGCCTCTAACCGAATTACTCATACTGTCCTTTTTGGGCCTCTACCCTCAAAGTTTTGTCCCCTTTCAGCCTATACCTTGAGAGCATGTCCCCTATGAGTCGAACCTAAGACTTTTTAGTTATAGCGTTAACACTCATGAGTAGCCATTGAACTACTAACATAGGCCGAAAGGAGATAAAACTTGAGAATATAGGCTCAAAGAGAATAGTATGACTAATTCGTTTAGAGGCAGAGGCTTGGGCCATGACATGAACTAACATGCATTTTTAGAGTTTGCGTTCTCATATGCATTTTTATTTGATTAATTGAACATGTGATTCTTATATTCATTTTTAAAATGTATAGAATAATCACGTGCTATAAGGATACATGTTAGTTTAATTGAGTTGGAGAAAGTTTTCTCCAAATTATTTTATTTTCTTTTTTTTTAAAAAAAATTATTCTAGGCAAAATTATCTTTAAATATACATAAATGTATTGTTATGATTGGGTTGTTATTTAGATGTAGCCTATATTAGTGTTGTGATTTTGTTTAAAAATTTAAAAGAGCTTTAAAATATTTTTCCTTCTCAATCAAAATATCTACTGTCTATACAATTGAAGATATAGCTCCAAAAACAACTTTTTTTCCTTTTTGATTACCAGCTCCAAAAAGAAAAAGAGAAACCCTTATTTTGTGGTGTTTTCCGTTCACCTTGTTGGTGCCTTGCCATGGTGGCTCCGTTCCGACCTCGCTTAGTAGTGTTTTTTATGTTATTGTGGTCCTCACTCTTGTCTTGGATTTTACTTCAAGAACCCATAAAGCCGTGTCAATTATTTGACATATTCCTTTCTAATTTTTGTTTACCTACATTGAATAAATTGTTTTGGAATTTGTTGTTGAATTGCCACCCTTTAAATTTTGTCTCCTTTCCTTTTCCTGTTCCTAATTGTAATCTTGAGAAAAAAAAGAAAACAGCGAAACCCTTTTTCTCTCTTTCTTACATCGTAAATCAATGACCATACACCTTGAAGCAATGAGACAAGTTTCAAGTATCTCTACCAATTGTGGCAACTTGTACTATTAGATTGAAAATAAATGTTACTCTTCACATTTATTTATCATACACATTTTATACTAATTGATATGACATATTTTAAACGTTTTTTTTTTTTAGGTTTTTAAGTGACTAGTATTTAAAGTACTTAAAATATGTAATGTTAACCAATGTGAAGTGTCTATGATAAATGAATATAAAAAGTATCATTACTTTTACGTTAAATTCTACATAGGTCAATCTAGTTAAAGCACGTGTAACACTTTTGGCCACTAGACTTGCACATGGAATCCTCTCATCTTGTAAGGATATTGTGCTGTTAAGCCTCTTATAATCATGACTCGTTGGACTATAAGAGCTAAGTCTTTATTTAGGATTGTAAATGAATAAATTTACCTGCGAACATGCTCGGAGTCGGCTAATTTATTAAATGAATAAAGTTTGAACGAAAATTTATAAGTTCGACTTGACTTATATAAACTCGTATAATTTTATTTTTTATAATATTATTTTTAACTTTGTAATAAAGTATTTAAAAAGGTAAAAATAATTTTTATTCTTAATATAATAAATATAACTTGAATTATTATAATTGTGACTCTAGATGTAGATATATGTATATTTATGTGTATATAAGTGAGTTTATGTGTATGTATATATGTGTGTATAATGAATATATATACATATTATAAAATAAACATATAAACTCGATATTAGATTGTTTAAAATTTGAGTTAATTTTTTTAATTACTCAAATAATAAATCTTAACAATAATTAGTATGAATTTATAAAAAATAAAAAATAAAGATAAAAAATAATCATGACATTTATTTTATATATGGAATAAATAAATTAGTTTAGTAGTTTATGAATAATCTTGAGCTCATATTTGAAAAAAATTAAATGAGTTGAACGTGAACATTTAATATTCGGCTCGGCTTGGTTTGGTTTGACTTTGTACTTTATTTCAAATGGGCTTATAGCCCATCAACCCACTGCTGACTATTCGACCCGACCCAACCACTATCTACACTATCTCAGATCTTGCCACATAATCACTGCATCCCCTCCATGCATCTAAACCCTAATTGAAACCCCAACCCCAACCCCAATGCACCTTATATCTCGTTTCATCCCCTACGCCGTTTGATATCTCTCTCTCACAACTCTCCCATCTCTCCGCCACATTTGACAGTTGCTCCACCCTTCACGTCCACCACCGAACCCATAGCCATGTCCGAAGTCGAGCACTCTCGCTCAGAGAAGAAAAAGAAGCACCACCGCTCCAAAGATGTAACCCCCGCCGCAATCTTACCAGAGCCACTCGAGCCAACCCAGAAGGACTCTGGGGACTTCATGATCAAGCCCCAGAGCTTCGTCCCCTCCATCGACACCTCTCAGTGGCCGATCCTCCTCAAGAACTACGACCGCCTCAACGTGCGAACCGGACACTACACCCCTCTCCCCTCAGGTTACTCCCCACTCAAGCGCCCTCTCGAGCAGTACATCAAGTACGGTATTATCAACCTCGACAAGCCCGCTAACCCATCTTCCCACGAGGTCGTCGCCTGGATCAAACGGATCCTCAAGGTAGAGAAAACCGGTCACAGTGGTACCCTCGATCCAAAAGTCACTGGGAACCTGATTGTGTGCATTGATCGAGCCACCAGGCTCGTGAAATCGCAACAGGGTGCTGGGAAAGAGTATGTCTGTATTGCTAGGTTGCATTCTGCGGTGCCCGATGTGTCGAAGGTGGCTCGGGCGCTGGAAACGCTCACTGGGGCTGTGTTTCAGAGGCCGCCTTTGATTTCCGCGGTGAAGAGGCAGCTTAGGATTAGGACTATATATGAAAGTAAGCTTCTTGAGTATGACGCAGATAAGCATTTGGTGGTTTTCTGGATTTCTTGTGAGGCGGGGACTTATGTGAGGACGTTGTGCGTGCATTTGGGTCTGATTCTTGGGGTTGGAGGGCATATGCAGGAGCTGAGGAGGGTCAGGTCCGGGATTTTGGGCGAGAAAGATAACATGGTTACGATGCACGACGTGTTGGATGGGCAATGGATTTATGATAATTACAGGGATGAGAGTTATTTGAGGAGGGTGATTATGCCGCTCGAAGTGATTTTGACGAGTTATAAGAGGTTGGTTGTGAAGGATTCGGCTGTGAATGCTATTTGTTATGGTGCCAAGTTGATGATTCCGGGGTTGTTGAGGTTTGAGAATGATATCGAGGTTGGGGAGGAGATTGTGCTAATGACTACCAAAGGAGAAGCAATTGCTTTGGGAATTGCGGAGATGACGACTGCGGTGATGGCAACTTGTGATCATGGTGTGGTGGCGAGGATTAAGAGGGTGGTTATGGACCGTGATATGTACCCAAGGAAGTGGGGATTGGGGCCAAGGGCGTCGATGAAGAAGAAATTGATAGCAGAGGGGAAGTTGGATAAGCATGGGAAGCCGAATGAGACTACCCCGCAAGAATGGGCGAGGAATCTGGTTTTACCAACTGGTGGGGATTCTGTGGTTGCGAGCGTTGCTGCTGCTACTGAGCCGGCTTCAGTGGAGAAGGAGAAGAAACAGAGGAAGAAGGATAATGAAGATGGGGAGGGGCGTAAGCGAAAGCTGGATGAAAGCACTGATAGCCCTGTTCCCGTTTCTTCGAAGAAAGCTAATGTTGCTGAAGTCCAAGGAGTTGAGAAGGAAGCGAGCGTGAAGGTTAAGAAGGCCAAGGAAGATGATGTGGAGGTTGATGTTGAAAAGAAGAAGAAGAAGAAAAAGAAGGACAAAGAGGATGGTAATGCGGAGTCATTAGGTCATGAGAAGGCGGAGAAGGAGAAGAAGAAGCATAAAGATAAGGTTGAAGCTGGTTCACCTGAAGCAGAGAAGTCTGAGAAGAAGAAGAAAAAGAGCAAAAAGGCTGAGGACGGTGGTGCTGCATCACCTACCAGCGTTGCTAATGGTGATGCTGATACGAGCGAGAAGAAGAAGAAAAAAAAGAAGAATAAAGATGCTGAGAAAGAATAGAAAGGACTATGATTTCTGTTTTTCATTTTATCTTCAATGAGTTTTTTTTAGTTTTGTGTAACTTTTTGATGCATTTCCTGGAACTACTTTTCACTTGGTAGCTTTTTCTTCTCCACCTAATGAGACCTGGTCTAAAGCAACCTAAATACCTGGGGCTGCCTATCCTCTTTGACAAGTCTCAGAAGGCTGCATTTCAAGAAACCATTGAGGAAGTTCGGAACAAAATTGAAGGATGGAAGGCTAAAACCCTGTCTCAAGCAGGCATATCAGTCCTTATCAAATTTGTTGCGGCTACCCCTTCTATGCCATGATTAGCTTCCTTTTGCCTGCCAGCACTTGTCGCTTGCTAGACAAGCATTTCAAAAACTTTTGGTGGGGGTTTCCCAAGCATAAATCCAAGAATCGCACTCTCAATTCCTGAAATTTCATGCAATCCTTCTTTCGAAGGGGGTCTCGTGTCTGATTAGAAGATCTTTTCCATCACTTCCAACACTCTTTTATCAATCCCAACTCTCTGATTGGGAAGCTTGGAAGATAAACAGAAGTTGGCGCTTATGTGCCCACAATGCGGCAAAATGGGCAGCAACAAGAAACTTATCTGGTTGCATTCTTATATCCGCTCTTTCTCTGTACAACTAATAAAGAAATTGTGTTGATTTGTTATTATTTAAATGTTTAATGGTTAGTTTCCTAACCTCGATTATATGCTAAATTCCTTCTCGTATAGTGTTTGTGATATCTGCCACGACGGAATTAAGTTTAGTATGTAGATATTGGCATGTCTAGTCGATGTTGGGGTTATGTACAAGATTAATTACATGATTTTTTAAGGATTGAATCAGTTATTACACGCCCTCTGACACTGCTACCATGATTATTGCCATCGATGGGAAAATTTTGGCTTCACAAAAACCCCTTTCATTTTATGCAAATCAAGTAAACATGTGAATTGTACTCATTAAAATAAGAACAGAATCCCGCATCTTTGGAGCTAAAGAGTGCACACAATGGTTGTTCATAGAGCAATGTGCTCTAGCTTACCAATTACTTGACCATAACAATACGCGCAAGGTGAACAAGCAACTCTTTTAGGGTTTATACGCAGGCTACTTTCCTTAATACAAATTACTAGAGATTGCTGCGAAATACAGTACCCAGCTATGAAATAACTAGATGCAAAATCCAAGAGGCTTCATTCACATATGTAAGTGGAACAGACAAAAAACAAAGAGTAAAGATAAAACACAGCCTGGGCTGATGCTACAGTGCATCAGCCCAGGTACATGAACAGTAATTTTACTGTTCATGAGCCCCGTGAACCGTGTTTTTTTTTTTCCCTCTCCTCTGATTTAGCCCAGGCTGATGCACTGTAGCATCAGCCTGGGCTGATGCCAATCACCACTCAAAAACAAATAGATCACAACTCTAAGTAATACATAACTTCATCTGCCTCGGATGGCTAAAACTCCTACCACTAGACCTGAAAAAGCAGTTAAACACAGAATCATACAGTAGATCCAAGATAATCCATAAAAGCAAACTGATTTATTCCCATTAATCAGTATTAAATGGGAGAGGGAAATAAAACAAAGCAAACCTACCAGGAAGAACACAGCATTAAACTAAGCAGAAAACAATCAGTTTTAGCAAAGTTACCTTTACTTCCGGCATCCAAAAATATCAAGATATCTGAGAAGATGTATAAGAGGGTTCCTCCCTCAAGTCTCAGGTAGAAAATTTACATATCTATTGACCAGGAAAGCCTAATAAAGGCTATATACATTGTTGGATTTTCGAAGAGGAAAGGAAAGATATAGGCATAAGTATCTTCATGTTTCTCTTCGAGCATATCAAAATATTTATAAAGCCCACGTCAGAGAACGGAGAAGAATGTCAAAAAAGTTGAAGTTCTTGGGTATTATGATCCAGAAATGATCGATCTCATTGAAGTAAGCATGGGCTTATGTTAGAACTGTACAGCTGTTGTATTTATGCGCCTACAACTTCCAAGTTCAGTTCCTGTCAACGACCTCTGCTGGCAAGTTTAGATCGAAAAGGCCACCTCCAAGACCATCCTTTCTAGCACGCTTCCTGGGAGGGCATCCACTCTCATCTGAACTCCCAGAGCCTGAAGGTTGATCAAATTCTGCTGTACCACCTAACATTTACAACGTGACAGAGAAACGTCTATATATCTTAGCATGAGTAACCATCTAATTGCATCTACTAAGTTATATTCACAAGAGTATAAACCCTAAACCCTCTCGAAAATAATTCCAAATCAATTCTAACAATTTTTTTTTTTTTTGAGAAGTAAATCAATTCTAACAAATTTGAAGATAACCATAACAAATCAGTGCATTTGTGCATCAGAATTAATCATTGCAACATTTTTTATGTATTAATCATCACGAATGAGTACTCAGGCATGGATATCATTATCATAATAAACCTAATAAAGTTTTACATGATGATTTTATAGACACAGCAACATTGACAATGTGCTCAGATTAACTTACTACTTATTCCCAACAAATGTGTACATATGACTGTCATGAAAATATTATTAAAATAAGGCAAGACTAAAGATCGACATAGTAAGATGAGAAATTGGGCACATAGTAACCTTTTTTTTTTCCCTTTTAAAACTGTCATCAAAAAGAAAATCTTTAAGGAATCTAAGTTTTCTTTTCTAACAAGGAAATGATTAAGGAAGATCTGAAAGCACCAATTTATGGAAACTGAAAGAACCATTCAAGAGCCATCAGCGTAACCCATAGTCACATATAAAGTTCTGATAAACCTATTAAAAAGGCTCAGACAAAAGAAGCAACTGATCTTACGATTAAGAGTACTAAAGATGGCAAGTGAATGATTTGAAGCAACAGGTCACACCATATGAAAATAACAATTAAAAAGGAAAGGTGCAACAATTACTCTAAGTGATGGTTAGACGTCCCATATGCCACAGTTACTATTCTTCTGTAACTATATAATATATAGAGAACAAAAGAAGTTCAGAAGGAAAAGATTCCAACCCATTACCACTTGCGCCACAATCTGAAGGTAGATATTTGTCACTGCTATTGGCTTTCCAGCAAGTAGTAAGTTCTGATGCCCTCTCAATGCCCTTTGATTTGTACGGAGCTATATTGTGGTTACCAAATTGGAGAGAAGCCAACAAATCATTTTCAATGCAATCATACCTGCATGAGATTTATAAGTGCATGATTTCAACAGTCTCACATAGTGAAAGCTTTTGTGACAGCAAAACAGATACTCACAATTTCTGACAGAGAGTATCTGTGATCACTGACAGATTGATGACTTGCATCCTTATCTCCATAACTTTATCCTCACCATATTGATCAAAGGGCTCCTCCAAAAACTTGGAAAGTTTCTCAACATTTGCCTCAAGCTGCTGCTGCTGGTCCTCAAATAAATGCTGTTTTATTTCCCTTTCTTCCTGTGTCATCTCATCCTTGAACAGCTCATCTCCAAACATATAAAATGCAAATGGGTATGAAAAAGAAAGAACACGCCTGGACCTGAAAAGTCTGCTAAGTCCGTTATTTACCCAGCTGAAATCTCTGAGCCTCGAATCCCTCTCTTCGGTAATTGACACCCTCTCTTGTATGGTCTCTTTCAATTTACTTTCCTGCTTAAAGGAATCTATGTGGGCTCTGTAGCGATTATAATAGTGCATATACCGATAGTGATCCCGCTTTGCACGTTCAGATTTTTTCTCTCGTTCTACTTTAAACCGACCACAACTGTGACCAGTTATACTTGACCACGTATGGTCTCGGCCAGTGGCTCCACCACACAGCCAACTGCAGCAAAAGAAAAGTACAAAGCAAGTATTGCATCAACTTAATAATTGAGACATTGATGCAAAGGAAGGCTGAATGAGGCTGGAAGGGGGGGTTCCATGCATAAATCCTCCCAAGTGATGGCACCAAAGACATCCAATTAGGAAGTTTAAACAAAAAGGGTAGCACAAACAATGAAGACCTTAGACCTTATTTGGTAACGGTTTTGAAAACACTTTCTCAAAACCATTAACAAACAATTCAAAACATAAAACATTTTTCAAATATGGATCCCACCAAAAAACACTTCTCACATTTATATCATATCAAAACACTTTTGAAAACCATTATCAAACATACCCAAACATTTTCATATGATGTGTAACCCAGAAGAAAAGGAACAAGGAGAAGAGATGATGACCATATGAACCTGAACCAACATTAAACAGTAAAGGGGGTTCCTATTCAACCATACCACCAGATTAAGCAAGTGACCTTAAGCCATAAATGGTCAGGAGTTTCTATAGCCTTCCCATTTTAACAAAAACAGCAAAACTGTTGGGCCACTCCAATAGTTTGGCGATGAAATAACATGACAAGGGTCTCAGAATCAATAAAAGCAACTGGATATCATGGCATTAAATATGGTTCTAAAATAACTAACTTTATTATAACCAAGGTGATCTGGACACTCTTGCCAGAATCTAATTAACATCAATTGAATCATACCAGTAGAGAGATCTAAAATAATTTATCTCACCATAAGCAAGGGAGATCTTAATACAAGCATCAATTACACTACAAAAAGCTTTATGTAACCAAATAAACTTTGTGCGCTGGCTGGTATTGTTAGAGCTTGATGTACCCAAAGTCCACTAGAAAATTGTCATTTACATGATACATAACCATGAAACAGGATTCTAGTTTGAGACAAAAACCAGGTAAGACTCACACAATGAGAAAAGGCTAACTTTTGAGAAGCAAAAGCAGGTTGTATGACAAGAATATGCATTAAACTGCAAAAATGAATTACAGAGGGCAGTTCAACCAAAAGATATAACAGAAAGGGAAAGAAAAGAACCCTCACCAAAATGCTTGACCACAGATACAGCTCACAAGGTTGCAACCACCATTCTTCTCCACAGGTTTGTGACACTTCGGACAAGTCTTTGTATGAGCTGTAATCCAATTAACTGTTTCTGATTCATCTCGGCACTTCTTGGCCCAAAGCTCCCACATCAAACAGGAACAAGGCGAATGAGCCTCTGATAAGCAACTGAAACAAAACTGCAAACCACATGAACATTCTACCTCACAGAATTCATCATCCTCAATGCGTATTGCATTCCCACAATGTGGAGTACTTGGGCACCATTTAACCCTCTTATTATCTTCAATGTATGACTCGAGAAGAAAACGATCAAACTTTTCTGCCATATCAGGATGCCTTTTATTAACTAGATGTCTAACAACGGCTTCATCACAAATAGCATTGCATTTGTGTGCCATGCACCTGATGCGCCTACTTTGACCCTCATTTATCTTCACAATAAAATGCTCTGTCCAGCCTAAAAAATGAAACAGCAACATAAAAGATTATATTCGTAATAATTCTTGTAAGATAGTGAAGAAAACAGAGGACAACAAATAACAAGAACTTGTGATAAAGCATAAGCATCAAGTATATCCATTTACGAGATATCCATATAACCCAACAAGCTCATACTCTAAAGTATTACAACTCTTCACCAACTGACAAGCTCAATGGGAAGAGAGAGAGAGAGAGAGAAGAATTAGGGTTGGGGATTACAATCTCCCTCTTTGGAGTTTCTTGTAAATAGATTATATTCATAAGAATTCTTGTAAGATAGTGAAGAAAATGGAAGACAACAAATAACAAGAACTTGGATAAAGCACAAGCATCAAGTATATCTACTTACGAGATATTCATATAACCCAACAAGCTCATACTTGTATTACACCTCTTCAACAACTGGGAAGCTCGATGGGAAGAGAGAGAGAGAGAGAGAGAGATAAGAATTACAATGAGTGATACCTCATACAGTACTAAAAGAAAGAGAAAAAACAATATGAGAACATCTAGAACAAATTACCAAACTTCATTAAGTGGAGATGACAAGAGAGAGGAAGGGGTTGGGGATTACAATCCCCCTCTTTGGATTTTCTTTTTGGGGAGAGAGAAGGACTTCAGAAGATTTTGATGGCTATTGCCCTCAAAGCCCATTTTCTTCAATTCCCTCGAATTGAGAGGATAACATGCTTAGTGAACAGTTCTATATTTGCCTTTTTACCCTTAATAATTTATTATAATTTCATCAATGTCTAAGCAAACCCTTATCACTTATCTCTCCTTCATGTCGATTTGCATAATACCTTGTCCTTTCCTCTCTTAGCACCCCTACAACCAAATAAAAGAAGTGACACTGATTCCCCTCCCCCCTCCTATTATTCATTTTTTTTAAAGTCCCCTCCTATTATTCATTAAAAAATCTAAATAAAGTAAGTGATAATTATTCCATCTCTTCTCCTCTCTACTCCTCTGCTCTCCCTGCAAACTTCCAAACATTGCATAAGGACCGATGTCAGCCTAATGTATACTCCACGCAACAATTCAGCATATATAACATAGACTTTATGACCTTAATGATATGAAGACTAGGGCAGAGTGCTTACAATTGTTGCAAAAGCAGTGGCCACAGTCCACTCTTGTTGCCTCATCACTAGGTAAATCCTCCATGCAGATATCACACATTATTGTAGGATACGATGGTGAGTCAAGATCTTGATGCTCGACCACTTTAACACCTGCTTCAGCAAACAAGCAAGCTTTCCCTTTCTCTACAAGCACCGCAAGCAACCTCTCAACATCCCAGCGGTAATAAATAAGTAAAGTCCTGGCATGGTGCTCTCTCAGGGATAGCATGTCCATTACTCTACGCAAATCCTCCTTCTACATTAATGCGCCCCAATCCGAAACATCAATATTATGAAAAGAAACTTTTTAGCAAAATAGAGGTAAAAGATCTGTCTTTCTTTTTACCTGCGCAGACAAAAGAGATTCTTTTGTAATTACCTGCAAAAGCAAAGGGTTCAGAAAAACATGGTCAATTTCTTTAGTATTTACAAAGGTCATATAGACAATACATCACCGCCAATCTCAAATTTGCATTAGAACCCTATGAAATTAATAAAATCAGTGTTGCTCCTTAAAAGGGCTTTCACAAATCAAAACTGGAACTGGAAGTTTGTAAGAAACCAAAAAAAAAAAAAATTCATACCCAGTTCCCACAATAAAATTTCAATAGCCGTACATGCAATTAGCAGCTAGAAATGGAAAATCCACAATACCATTAACAATTTTTTTTTTTTAAAAAAAAAGCAGCAACTATTAGAGACATCACATTCAACAAATTCAAAAAAATTAGCTTCTTTGTTGCACTCAATAATGATCAAATTCCCAAATGCAAACGTACCCAAAAAATGAAACCTTTATCAGACTAAACTGAGAGCAATTTCAAAGCTCTCTCTCAAAACAAACACCCCCTCCCTAAAAAAACCGAGCTTCACAATTAAAACTACACCCACAACTAATACGATCACCAAGACCCCGAAATCAGCAATTCCCAATCCCATGCACCAACACAACAGCAAAAACACTCAGATTAAAGCACACACCGAACCAAAACTCCCACAAAAATTCACTCTTTACGCACAAACCAAAACAATCATGAGCTCCAAAACCATCAAACACAATTTCAAAGCCAAAAATTTCAAGAAAAAATCGGAAACCTTAGTTGAGGGACCCTTGGGAGGTGCACACTGGAAATCAGCCTCCTCGTTCTCGAGGCCGTCCAGCGAGTCCCGATCGGAGTAGTAGTAGTCCTCGTCGCTGCTCAAGCAATCCTCCATGGACAACAACAAATATTATTTTATAGAAATGAATTGAGATTAAGATATTAATATGTGTATGTATAGGCCAATTGACGCGGAGATTCGAACACTCAATCAGATCGGGTGTTCGAGGGGGAGAAAAATCCAGGACTTCCAGCGAGATCCGATGGGGATTCCGACGAGGTCGCCGGCTATGAAAATGGGAAAGAGAAGGCTTTACGGAGAGAGCATATACGAATGGAACACTAGGACAGGTAGAGAGAGAGAGGGGTAAGAAGGGAGTGTTTCTTTGGTCGAAATTAACGGATGAGTGGTCATAACGGCGTCGTATTTTGGCTGCCATACGTTAAAGGAACGACACCGTTTTCATCAAGTTAAAATCTGGGTGTATATTATTATTATTTTTTTAAAAAAGAAAAAAGAACGTATTAGATTTGTTATATAGAAAAATTACTTATAATGCTTAGATTCAATTAGTAAACAATTCATGTGGACTTAAATTTGTTTGGATTTGTGATTTTAAAATGCAAGATTTTTAAACAAGATTCTCAAATACGTAGTTAAGTATTTGTTAAAATTGTGGTTTAATCTTTAAAATTATAATTTAACCTTAAATCATATATTTTTTAAAAACGTACTTTCTTTCCCGTGATCTGGAAGCATAGGTTTTTTTTTTTTTTTTTTTTTTGACTTTTTCAAATTGTCATTTTTTAAAAAGGCGCTCCCAAAGAAAATATTTTTTGTAATGAGAATTGTTTTGTTTTCATCTTTTGTGAATATTTTTATTTATTTGCATATGAGAGATGAACAAATCTAACATTCAATTTGTAGGACAGATTCACTAATAAATTTACAAAAAAATATTGATTATAAATAAATGTGTAACAACACTCATTTATAATTTTGTTTAAAAACGCGCTTTTGACTTACGAAATGGCAAGGTCAAACAAATTTTAAATACTCATAAGCACTTTTATAATTTAATCATTCCATGCGAACAATTAAACAAAATTAATCTTTTGAAGACTAATTTTTTGAGGAATCATATTCCCCGTCCGGAATCCATGAGAAGAGAATTAAGTTAACGTTTATGAACAGCTTGATGCACTATTTCCATCCATCCCTTTGACTTTGAGTGAAACGCGGCAAAAGCAAATAAATTTTTGGCCTTAAAGAAACGTTCAAGGCTATTTCATTATCTAATAAATTAAACTCTCTAGCTTTAGATTGCTTGGGAATATTGGCTCATCCTTATTATTTTAAACCAAAAACATTGTACAGCTTGTTGGGACTATGACATCAAGTTGTAGATTTTTTTTGTGACCAAAAAAACTCATTCAACAGAAATGAAAAGCTATATTAGCCTGTACGCTTCATACAGAAAGCATGAAATCAAATTTAGTGGTACACAATATGTGTTTATCTTTTACTATAATTTCAATTGGCTGGTGTCTTACAAAGAGGGCTAATATAAATAATATATGTCTCTATATGCCTTTTGGGTTAGGAGGATGGAAGGTATGTTTGTTAATGTATTTTGAGAGATATTTTTTTGTTTTTTATTTGAAAAAATATTATGACGTGACATAAAAATGAAAACAACTTTAAATGTTTTATATTTTAAATTGTTTGTTAATGTTCTTTTTAAAAAAAAAAAATTAAAAAAACAAAGAGATGGAAACCAAAAAATATGTTGACAAAAATCAATTCCTTTAGCAAATTGAAGAAAAACAAAATATGTTGTTTTCCATAGAAGCTTTTTTTTCTAGTTTTTGCACACTTGGATGGATTTGGTAGGTGCTATAAAAAAATCCTACACCATGTATGCCGAAATTTTGTCAACGGTTGATATTTAATTTTACTTTTTCTCTTTCTTATAAAATTTTTAAATTAAATCTTAACTATTAAAAAATATTACATCACGTATGCTATAATTTTTTTGAGTAATTATATATGTCACCCTCTATGTCTACCTAATATCAACTAAAAGTGATATTACTTTTAAAATCACCATTGAATTTATTATCGATGATTATTAACTTTTGATTTAATGGTAATTTTAAAAGTCATGTCATTTTTTGTTGACACAAAGTAGACATCTGTATCATTACTCAATTTTTTTTACAGCACATAAACCAAACCCCACTTGAAATGACACTACAGTTCTAGCCTACCTGTCAAGAGAGATACTTTAAAGTTATACACATCCCACAATTGCTACTTAGGGCTCCATATAGGCCGTAGTTAAAGTGTAATGCTATTTTTTATATTCATTTATCACACTCAATTTATACTGTGTTTTAAGTGGTTTCTTATGTTAGGCACTTAAAATACATATAAGTGTTAACCACTTAAAATACACCATATCAACCAATGTAAAATGCGTATGATAAATGGGTATGAAAATTAACATTACTCATAAATAACCTAATTAAATAAACCCAACAAAAGGGGAAATAAGCTTTTAGAAAAAAAAAAAAAGCTCTTCGATTGATTGCGACAAATTTATTTATATCAATATCACTCTCAGAACTACAATTTTGAATGTTATCTTAAGTGAACGGTGCTTGGCGTACAATCAAATCAAGTTTACACCAGGGAAATTGAAAACCAAAAAACGCGAATACAATCAGTTCTAATTATCCATGTCGTCAATGGTGGTCCGAAAAATATAATCTTCACTTTCTAACTCTTCGTGAAGCAGAGAAATCGATGGCATCTTGAAGCTCTCACTACATTCTTTTCCAACAGACGATCTCTTTCCCTGGAACATGTTTATTTTTATCATTTTACATCACAAAAGCAGATTAATTGACTTGATCAAAACCGACGCAAACCCAGTCCAATTAGTTTTGTTTCATTAAAGCATATCAGGGCACATACTAACCCCATGAATAGAATCATTACAAAAGATGAAGGAATCAGTCACAACCAGATATGCTAGGAGAAAAAGAAAAGAAAAGTAGTTGAAATGTCGGTCTACGAAATCCTAAACTGATTCTAGGCATGCCTTACCGAAAAATATTGTAAATGCCCTGAGAACAAAATGGATTTGATGTCAAAAGCAATGTAGAAAACAGTGAAATGCTTCAATTCCATCCGGCATCCAAATACGTAATAACAATAAAGATAGCCTCAACAAGCATACAGAACAAGTAAGCCTCTGGTTTTAACTGGACTAACCTTCTTCAAGACATAGAAAAAATAGTGAAATGCATCACCAAAAGTACTCCACTCAACAGACCAGGTAAATTCTGGAGCATCAAATAAAGGACGCCTGAAGTGTGGCTGTGAGAGACATAAATTCAAGGTAAGATTAAAAGTAATAGAAACATTTATTAAGAGGGAAAAGAAAACAATAAATCTGAACAGAACACCTGGCCAAAAGAAATTGAGATAAAAATCCCATTGGGTTTCAAAACCCTATGAACACCTTCAAGCATTGCCATGACCTTGGTTACTGTTTCTGGCTGCGGATTCCATGGGTCCCCACTGTCCACGAACAATACATCCTTCAAAATTTAAAATAGAAATACAAAGTTGACTCATTAAGACAGTAGTGGAGAAATCAAAATTATGAGAGTTCCAAGTATCATATATAGAAATTCTGGCAAAATCGAAAGGAAAACCATCACAGATTGTAAGTTTACCATGGTTCCTTTCTCAATGATGACATCAAAAACTTCATTGCTAAAGGGCAGGTCTAGCATGTCAGCCTCCAGAACCTTTATTTCTGATGATTGAAGGAACAAAAAGGGTGCAAAAGAACATTTTTTGATAAGTAAGAGTCAATATATTAAAAGCGCAAAAGCGCAGTCCTGGCACATAGAAAGTATACAAAAGACCGCCTAAGAAGGGGAAGAAAAATCTACAAAAAATTTATTAAAGCTTATCACTAAGGGAGCTAGATAAGCAGTTGTCCAAGAAAAAAGAGTGAAAAAAGAAAGACTTGAGCTCCTCAATCGATCTTTCTTGGTCCTCGAAATTACGATCATTTCGTTCCCTCCAAAGACACCACATGAGGCAAGAAGGCACCATCTTCCACACAACAGCACTCTGGAAGCGACCACCAGTCCACCAGCTGGCAAACAAGTCTATCACACGAAGAGGCATAACCCAAGATAACCCAAAACGGCTAAAGATGGTAGTCCATAAAGCGCTAGCAGCCTCACAATGGAGAAGGAGATGATCCACAGACTCCTCATACCTTTTACACATACAACATCGATCGATCACGATGACATGTCTTTTTTTTAGATTGTCCATAGTAAGAATCTTCCCAAGAGTCGTCGACCAAACAAAGAAAGCCACTTTCACAAGAGCTTTGGTCCTCCAGATGCTCTTCCAAGGGGGCAAAAGAACATGAAAAATACTAAGGTTAAAAATAACCTATTAACTATGGAAGTTAGCTCCTAAAACTAGATTAAAAGATGATGAAAAAAATGGCCTTTTACTTTTCATTATGGACAAGTCCTTCCCCCAAAGTGAATAGTTTGTAATATAATTTCTAAACGTATAGATACGCAAATATTCCATAAATTCCATCTTTATGATTTTCCAAGTTTGGCGCCCCTTATACCAAAGTAGTTGTTGTACATAGATGGCAAATTTGAATCACTGACTGCTTATTCAGATCAAAACTACTAACTTATCAAAAAAAAAACTACTGCCGTGGGAATGCTAAAGAAGCAATTTTCTCTTTTCAAGAGCATATCACTACGAAATTTACTAACTTAAACGTTAAACACAT
>FXXK01000474.1:148538-170607 GCA_900184695.1 Betula pendula
AGAAAAGAGAAAAGAGTTCAAATAAAAGCATATAAGCAAATACTAAATGCAGGATTTTTTAGGGATATCTATCAACACACCTTTATATCCCTTCAATGCTAATCGCTTCTGCATCTTCTCCACCGCAATGGCTGAGAGATCAATGCATGTTATCTCAGTAACCCCATCCTTGTATAACTCTTCGCACAACTGTGAGTTCCCACAACCCAGCTCCAACACCTTCATTATACAACTTTCTCATCACTTTAGCTTTACAAGACCATGTTAAGTGTTTGATTGAACTAGAAATCAGATGCATTTAAATCCAACAAGTCCCATGTAGAAAAGGCAAAATTCTTCAATAAAAATGGTGGGTTTTGGTATTTCCATTTCCTCTCCCACTCCTCATCTTTGGCCAAAGGAATGGAAATCACATTTTAAGTGCTTCTTTCTTGAAACTACATTTTTGTCCTTTAGATTAAAAAAAAAAAAATCAACTTTTTTGAAAAGGATACCCGACATGGATGGATACATGAAGTGGCTCTACATTGATGGGTTCCCTGCCGTCAAAAATCATATTCATTTTCATTTCCTTCTTAAATACTTCCAAAAAGATATACTAGTTTTCCCTTTCCTTCCCTTGCAAACATCAAAACAACAGATAGATGAACTTAATAACCCTTTTCATTATTTTATATTCCTTCCTCAATTTCAATTTTATATTCCTTCCCATCCTTTTATGAACTCCGAAACATACTGCAAAGCACCCCAAAACAGCTAATAATGCACAGAACATCATCAAGTCAAACTGGATTAGCAAGTAAATTAGGCTGCT
The DNA here is from genome assembly GCA_900184695.1 of Betula pendula. Lineage (NCBI taxonomy): Eukaryota > Viridiplantae > Streptophyta > Magnoliopsida > Fagales > Betulaceae > Betula > Betula pendula. The sequence goes on from FXXK01000474.1 coordinate 149,353, forward strand.
CCAATTTCTACAGGTTAATGTATGGTTGTATTTACCTCAAACTCATTACTACATTAGACCCTTTAATCCATACCTTAAGGTTTGTTAATTAAGAGAAAAACTAACACCACTTGCCACATTAAAGCCCAAACAACTACATGGGTGGTCTTAAAGGATAAATTACAGTGGAGAGTTATACAAGAATGGCGTTATGAGGTAGGAGATGGTTATCAGGTTCTATTTTGGCATGATGTTTGGTATGGGGAACAGACACTGAAGGATCTTTTTCCGGAGTTGTTTCTCATTGCTTGCGCAAATGATGAGTGGGTAGCCGAGACTATGCAAGCTCATAATGGCTCTATTCATTGGAATGGATTATTCACTCGACCGGTACATGATTGGGAGGTGGATCTTGTGTCTCGTTTTTTTGAGCTGCTGTATTCGCAAAGAGTAAGACATGGAGGTGAGGACAAAATTTGTTAGATACCTACGAAAAGGAAGTCCTTTGAGGTGAAGTCGTACTATCAGGTCCTTTCTCATTCAAGTTCTAATGTTCGGGCCTCCTTTCCTTGGAAGGGTAATTGGAAAACGAAGGCTCCACTGAGAGTGGCTTTTTTCGTGTGGACGGCAGTCTTGGGGAAGATCCTAACTTTGGATAATTTGCGGAAGAGGCAAGTCATTGTGATGGAGTGGTGTTGTTTTCACAAAACAAGTGGAGAGTCCATCGATCACTTATTCCTTCATTGTGTAGTTGCTTCAGAATTATGGTCTGTGTTCTTTCAGTTGTTTGGTGTAGCTTGGGTGATGCCTCATAGTGTGAGTGAGTTGTTGGGTTGTTGGAGGGGACAAGCGGGCAATCGTGAGGCTATGCATCTATGGCGGTTGGCTCATTTGTGTTTGATGTGGTGTCTTTAGCGTGAGAGGAACGCAAGGGGTCTCGATGATAAAGAGATTGGCTTGTTAGAGTTGAAGAGGTGGATGTTGCAAACATTGTTTACTTGGCGTGTGGCTTGGAATACTACGCAGGCTTCTACTTTTGTTGAGTTTTTAGATTTATGTTCCTTTCTCCTTAAAATAGGGGTTTTCTTGAATACTTCCCGTGTACTAGGGTTGCGCCCCTCTGCGCTTTGATTTTATATTCATTATACATTATTTATCAAAAAAAAAAAAAGAAATAAATTACAGAACTTTGTCAGTAACTTTAACTCATTGAATACCAAGAAAATCAAAAATGTATGTAAAATTATAGCTCAAACAAAGAGATGGGTGGTCTTAAATAATCAACTACAGAACTTTGTTGTAAGTTCAAAACATGAAATACCAAGAAAATACAGATATACATACTACATATGAATCCAAAGAGAGAGGGGGAGTACAGAAGAAGTTGGTTTGATATGGGCTTGAATGAGGTGGCGAAAATGAGAGTAGTCTTTGAACCACTCGTAATGTTCTTCATTGGAAAACCGCTCATCCCTGAAGCAACAAAAACACCAAGATGAGGCAATTAGCGAAAATGATAGGGGTAAATAAGGAAACAGAGAGAGAGAGTTGACAAAGTTTGTACCAGTAGTGAGGATCGAGGTAAGCCAAGGCAGTGGAGGGACCAACGCTATTCTTCTTTTGCGTTTCGTCTGGGTTCTGATTCGTGCCCATTTTTTAAAAAAATTTCAGGTCCAATTCTTCTTCTTCTTCTTCTTGGAATAGAACCAGAGAAACCCTAAAACCCTGCTCAAGGTAAGTCTCAGCTATGGTTTCTGCTGTGGCCCAATTTCATGAGAAATGGGACCATGGACCATCCCATACAAGTGGGCTTTTTTTTATTTTTTATTTTTTCCTAATTTAGAGGCCACTCCTTGGAAATTATTAGAGAATGCTAAGAATTTTGTAATCATTAGAATATATACATATATAGCACAACTAGTGATATGACGTGGCATTCTGATTATGTTTCGTTAGGACGGTAAATAAATCAGTCCATTTTACAATTCACTTGATTATAGCCCTATGTCTTTGTATTTGCTGTCATAAAAATTAACAAAAGTAGCACAGAATGATTATTTGATAACGAATTATTGTTTAAAGATCATTGATCAGTTTCGAATATCATAATTTGATAAAAGGTTATTAGGGATTTTTTTATCAATCAACTTTTGCCTTTGAAGTTTTATGTATTTGGAAAAATACTCTTATCAATTATTTATAGGATAAATTTGATAAGAACTAAAAAGGAAAAGAATCGCTAATTTTCAGTGATCATAAAATCAAGCCATCTTTGCCAATTTGAAAAAATATTGTCAGAATAAATCTCAAATGAATGGATCAAATGTTATTGTTGCTGTTTAAAAGAAAGAACAGAGAATATAAATAATGCATGTTTTATGTGACAATAATTTATATTAAGACTAATTTTGCTAGGGTGACTGGCCGGAAAAATTACACGGTAATATATAGAAATATGACAAAGCTATCTTTAAATTCTTCCGACTTAATTTAAAAGAAAATTTCGTCTTATTGGCATAACATCTTCTAAATACGGAGTTCCTGATGAATGGACTGACGTAAAATGCATTTAACAAACATACTTTTATAAAATTTGAAAAATAGGAAGCTAATTATGTAAACCAATGCTAAGCACCAGATGGAATTTATATTTTTATCGTTTATTGTGTTTTTTGTACTTATTGTGGCGACGTAGGCTTTACTTACAACTGAAATAATTGAAGTAGTCGACGTAAAAACTCCTTTTGAATGACCATTACGTACAAGTTCATTACCAAAAGAGGCAACATTTTTAGCCTTAACACACTGGAGACGTAACCTCTACAATTCCGACATCTTACTACAAAGACAAGACTACACCCAACATTTTTCTCTTGCACACAAGGGAAGCAATGGGATTATGGGATCTATCCTTCACACCCACAGTTGTCTTCAGGTTTTTACCTCTTTCCAAAAGCATGCACACTAAGTATGAGTGTAACCGAACCGAGCCGAACTTGTCCTGTTCAAGCTCAGATTGGCAAAAAGTTCCAAATGAGTCCAGCTGGAACTTAAAAAATTCAACCTAGACATGCCTTTCCCAAGTCAAGGCAGCTCGATAGGTGCAACGTTTTCGCAGAACAAAATTGAGAAAAGTATTATTATACAAAACATAGGAAACATAGTGTATTAATCTTATTCTATGAAGTCAAACTGAACTTGCTGTAGTTTACATATAGAATACAAAAAAAAAAATATAGAAAATAAACACTTATATAAATGTAGGAATCAATGTTAAATTTATATAAGAATTATCATTAGAAGCTATTCCCGCATTTTCAGTTGCTTTCCTCTCCATTAATTGCGATGCTTCAATGGTTCTGTTCGAATCACATATACTCAGTGTCACTTCTGTGCTGAGGGTTTAGCCTCAAAGAGGCATACTCATCTTCATTTAATATGGGTATGGAAACTTTGAAGTGTTACCTTGTTGAAGTTGATGGACAGATATTTCTCTAAGATTTCCTTGGGGATGGGATTGGGGAAGTTGGAGGCTTCAAGTCATCGTACCTGGTTATTTATTGGAAAAGAGAAAGTAGATATTCAGTTAACAAGATACTAGTCTCCTATAGCACAAAGAGTGTGTGAAAGCAAGCAAATAAATGAGGCCTAAATCTTAAAAACAAAAGTTTTTCTCTCATGAAAACATGTCAACAAAAAGAGAAACAAAGATGAAACCCAGGAAAGACTCACATAGTAAAAGGTGAAAGTGGTCTTGGCTTCGGTCCAGTATGCTGCTGCTTATCCCTTGGTTTATCTGCTGTTGGAGATTGAGCTATGTTGTTCACTGACAAGGTAGCCATGTTGGATCCAGCATCCACGTTAGACGTTGGAAGGAGCGACACAGTAGGTGCATTAGGAGATGGGGATGTAGGGGGCTTAAAGTCATCATATCTGAAAACAAAGTGTGCCAATATTGTGTGGGAATCATTTTAAAAAAAAAAATTGTGAGAAAAAATAAACACTAAAAGGTCATAACAAAGCAAAGTGAAGAGTGCAAGGCTGTTCAGAATGGCTGATAAGAAAATAAAACAGCATTTATATAAAAAGCATAAATCTTGATACAAACTTAAACTTAATCAATTCGACAGGTTGTCATGTTGACTTTGAGGATTTTAGATCTGAGAACACAACACTGACTTCAACCTTTAGGCAGATGGGAATAATGTAGCAGAACACCTTTTTTTGGCCTTTTCTGTAGCAGAAACACATGAGAACCACTGAGGGGGGAAACCACCATAACGCGTATGTTGTTTTGAAGGGTGAAAATAGGTATCATCATAATCATGAATTACTGTGGGTCATCACAACCACTAGATTTTTCTATATGCTGCATACAGAAGCCATTTGAAAATATAGAGAAATTAATTTGCTTACAAGGAGGGATTTGTTTCGTCTTTGTTTTTATTTCTGTAATTGATTCTTGTTGGTAGCCTGCAATCCTGTAGCGTCCTTTTTTTTTTTTTTGGCCAAACTAATGGTCTTGATAGAACAAATGAACCTTAAAGTAGCCTTTACTATTTAGATTGAACAAAGTAGGAGATGAGTTTCTAAAGAAGAGTTGTACTACCGAACTGTATACTTCATTCTTAAAAGGGGAGGTTATAATAGCAGATCTACTTTATGATAACAGCAATCTCCAATGACTTACACAGGGTAGGGTGAATAATGATTAGTTGAACTCTGAGGAGGAACCTTTTCAGCAATACCGATTGCAACTGCTTTTGCTACATCGTTACCTCCGGTAGATGGTGATGCTATTTCTACTGGTGTTGATGCGTGGTAAGGAGTTTCTTTGGAACCACTTGATGGTGGGGATGGAGAGCTAGGTGGCTTCAAATCCTCGTAACTAGCAAAATCAAATCAGCTGATAAAGAAACTGTCCAATAGCTATGATTCAACAGAAAGCATCAGAAATGGCTAATGCAACATAAGGTGAAAGAGATTTCCAAAATTATCTCAATCTTTTTAATTATGGCAAATTCCTCTCAAATGATATTCAAATTCTGGGAAAACATAATGACTGGTTCAAATACTTCATTTTCTTGGGGCTTCCAACAATCTCCTTTGTCAAACATACAAACGCAGAAAATTTAGTTATAAAATATATGATGTTATGCTGCTTATGCATATCAGCTTACCATGTATAAGGCGAGAGAGGCCTCGGTTTCCTTACTTCAGTTTGAGTAGGTTCTTTTTCAATGATGGTCCCTGAGGGTGCTGGTGAAGGAATTGACTTCAACGCTGCTGGCTTAGCATCTATATTACTTGGTTTGGTGGCACCAGCAGTAGTGCTTGGGGTTGGAGTAGGAGATGTAGGTGGTTTCAAATCTTCATAGCTTTGAAAAATGGGAAAAACAAAAGAAGTCAAAAAACTATTTCATATTCTGTATATAATAGGCAAGATTAAATATATCTGCTTACACAATATAAGGAGAGAGGGGTTGCCTCGCCGTCGCTTTTGCACTGGAAGGCTCCTTCTCAATGAGAGGGCTTGGTTCCTTGGATTTGACAGTCTTAGATGGTGCTAAATCAGGCCCAGCTGCAGCAACCGATTCCTGATAACACCAAAAGGAAGTATTTTTTTGGCTCCTAAAGTAGTTAGCAATATGTTTCTTGTGAGCTATCCAATGAGATATGTAAATCAGTTGATTGATCTTTCATTATTGAAGTCATGATAAGGTACCGAGATTCAACCTCTCCTAGCTATTAAATTACCAATTATCCTAAAATCATAAGCTAATAGAAAATAGTAAATTTAATCATTTAATCAATATTTTAACACTCCTCATGTGTGGGTTCAAATTTTCCGTTAATAATTGAAGTTTAAAATGTAGAATATTTAATTGAAATGAAAGATGAATTTATAGGAGACAGGGTTTGAATCAAGGACCTCTGTTTTGATATCATGTTAAATTTGTTGTGAATGCACTTGTGAGGTTTGTGTTCCACATTGTTAAAGTGTAAAAAGAGTGAGGAATTTATATAACATAGTTGGGCCCAAACCCAAAGGCTTTAGCTTTTGGGTTATGTGGTGTCTCAACATGCTATATTATGGGCTCACTAAGAAATTCCTCTAAGTGTCTCTCCCCCCAACAATTGGTATCAGAGCTATGTTTAGTGTCTTTGGTTGACGCGTTTGATTTGACTCCGGTAAAAAAAGTGTGACCCCTAGCTCTTGGAGTACGCGTGACACTCTTGGTAGAGATTCACAAGTGAGGGGGAGATTGTTGTGAATGCACTTGTGAAGTTTGTGTCCCACAATGTTATAGTATAAGAAGAGTAAGTAGTTTATATAGCATAGTTGGGCCCAAACCCAAAGGCTTAAGCTTTTGGGTTATGTGGTGTCTCAACATGCTATATTATGGGCTCACTAAGGAACTCCTCTAAGTGTCTATCCCCCCAACAAAATCAACACTTATTTCAAAAGCTTAAGCTAATAGAAAATGGTGAAAATTTAATTATTTAATTAATATTCTAACATTAGCCACAGCTCATAATTAAGAGCTGGACTTCTGACCTACCCCATCCATTAAGATTCCTATACCACCATCTTGGTATGGCTTTAGCCCCACAAAAAGGATTTATCATCTCCTGACTGGATATGGAGGAGAGGCTACTAGAGAGGAGCTATTTCTGCTCCAGGATGTTCAATATGCTCTCCTTTTCAAACAGTTTGAAAAAGAAGAGTTGCAGAAAGTCTAAACCATTAGAGGACAAGAGTTTGATAACGAGAAAGTTGAAAGCTTAATAGCAGTGATGTCAAAACAAAAATCATTAAGGAACAAAGAGATCAGGTTTAGCCTCCAGTGTAAATGAATTTTCCAATTTTAGTTAAGAAGTAAACCGCTGTAGATAGAACTAAATGATGAAACACATTGCACTTACATTACCCCCCAGCAGTCAAATTTTCAAATTTTTTGCTTCAGTAGCTTAAGCCACTCATTTCAAGCATGTTTGATGTCCGTGGAATACAAGTCAAAGTACCTTTGGAGAGTAAATGTCAGCACGTTGAGATGGTATCTTCGCAAGAAGTTCCTCCATGGGAGTCAATGGTGCAGTTGTCTCTGCAATTACCTCCACTACTTTACAGTATGAAAGGCTGCGGTTTTTGGCCATAACTGCCATGAGCTCTGCTACCTGCATCAATGGAAGTTGCTTCTGTTGTTGATGGGATTATGACAAGTTTCTTTCACCAAATATAGACATGGATGTCTACAATTAATTTTGCAGATAGAAATGCAAGTAAAAGATGACAAGACACCATTCAGAGTGACAAATCACTGCAGCGTATGAATCCCATATGCATAGGTAGTAAGAATGCACATCCAGCATAGTTACAATTTGCATCTAAGCATAAATGGATAAGCACTATGTAAGAAAAAATCACAAATTCACACTTGCAATAAGTTCTTTTGGTCTGGAAATGAAGTTAAGTACATAAAAATAAGATGTCTCTTTAGCATTTGATCTTTCAGTTTCACTATTTTGTCAATATAATTGAGACGTTTTCTTCCTACTGGGTATAACATGCAATATAAGTTGAGTCAAGTTTTTCAACTTTAAGATAGCAATCAACATATAAAACATTCCCTAGCAACACAAATTAATTTGGAAAAGAAAAAAAGGAAACCTATGATCCAAAGCATCATATCCAATTCTCTCTTTAATTCCTTAGCAAGTAGACAGCAGTTGGGAAAGAAAGAAAAAAAAAAGGAATCTTTGAGAAAAAAAACACCAAGTAATAAAGGAACAAAATCACAAAGAATAGATAGACTTTCAATGATATCTCAATCTGCCAAGTAAACTAAACATAATTTACTATCTATTGATCAATTATTCCATATTTTTGCATATCTGTTTACAGTTGACCTAAATTGCCTATAAGATGACTGGTTACGCATTATAATTCTACTAAAATTATAAAATGTTTCAATCTTGAAACTAAGAGCATGCAGCAACTTAGCTATCACCTTTACAACCTTTATTGAGTGGCAGGACAACATTCAGAGAGCTTTTAATCATATTCCAGTCACATAAACAGGGCTTGTTGAATACTGAATGAGTTGAACAATACTATACGTAATCGGTCGAAAAGAAAACATTTTTAGGAGTTGTGCTCATGGCTGAAATATTATTGCAAACTTGGTAAAAATGTACAGGAAGAATACCTGAAGGTTTGACACCTGGCCACCAAATAAAGTATCTTCCTGTGAGAGGGTAATATTATGAGTTTCCTTGTAAGCGTCAGTGGGCCGTTCCATGCCTCCAGGTCTCACAATCTGAAGACTATTAAATGAGTAACCAGACACTGAAAATCCCCATATTTGACAAACTTATCTGCAGTTAATACTACGAACACTCACAGTGTAGGGAAGTCCACTGGCTAGCAGTGCTTCTTCCGCCTTCCTTTTCCAAATCAGAACCCCCCAAAACAAACTATAGAAGCAGAAGAGAAGGACAATCAATAAATAAATAAACTAATGAAGAAGTATACATAGAGTACTTGTCTTTTGTTGAAAACTGAGCTATAAGCAACATACTGCAAATTGTAAAAAGGAAAATTCTAGACTTACTTTAGAATAGCAGCAGGAAAGCCAACCTTGTTTGTTCCCAGTGAGGTAAGCAAAATGAAGTGTTTAACTTTTGCAGCAGTTGCTGCACAGCAATAGAAGTAATAAAATAAGCATTTCCAAGCTTAAATTAAATATAATCGGTTAACTTAATCAAGTTCTGTCCTCAAAAGGAAAAATCAACTGCATTCTCCTTCCCATCTTCTCAAATAATAGATTTCATGCAAACAAAGGAGAATCTAAAGCTGTTTTTGGCCTGCCTGAGTTCAGAAACCCTTCCATGTCAAGTACAAAGCAAGTCCGAGCATGATGATTCATGAGCAGGGGAATAAATGTACAAAGTTCAGGAAACTTAAAACTATGGGTTCAAGGTTATTTAACCCATAATTATCAAGTAAGAGAATTATGCAGACGTTGGCCCTTGTGTCAATTATTTGGTCTTGCTGGAAAAGCAGAAATCCACAAGAGAAAACCAAAATTCCTTTCAAGTTTATTAATAATAAATAATTAATTAGAAACCCCTGGAACTCAAGTACTTCTAGGCCATTTTATACCTCTATAGGTTTCTTTTGGGCCCCACAGAATGAATATTGTGAGATTTCAGCTGGATCTTGCCAAAATATGAAACCATGGTGGGTGCCAAGCCCAAAAGACTTAACTCATGCAAAGCAATAAAAAGTAGTATCTTCATTCACCTGCATCAATAAGGTTTTTGGAAGCCAAGTAGTCAATCCGGTATGGTCCAGTGATATCAAAGACCTCCTTCTCACTGGCACCAATGCAGCATATAACCACTGATGCATTGCCTAATGCTGGTCCAATCTGATCCGATTTCTCTAAGTCACATTCCACAATTTCAAGCTTTTCTACAGCTGGGCTAAAGACCAAAAACAACCTGTTATGTGCTATAGGAGCATATTTTTTAAATTGACAATATTATATATCCAGCCCAAGTTTCAAAAGTTAATAGCAACCACAAGTAAGAAGAAAATGATACTTTCAAAGGTTTCTTTTCTTACGCTGAGTTCCTTCACTTGCATTTTCAACATCTAGCTTCATTTGTTTAACACTCTGCAATGAGTTACTATTTTCTCATTATTGATATATTTTGGAGAAAAATGGTTGTAGAATATTCTAATTAACAGTCAAACTTGTACTTGCACAAGAGTTTCTGCTTTCTTAGCACTCCTCACGCCAGCTCTGACTTGTAACCCGAGTTTCAAAAGCTCCCTGAAAGAGATTGCAACAGCTTGATAATTTTAGAAACAACACATCCAATTTAGAGATAATTTTACTTGAGTGTGAAGAAGCAGAAAGAAACCTCACTGTGCGTGAGCCAACTCTACCAGTAGCACCAGCAACAAATACAACATTCTCATCTTTCCAATCTTCTTTCTTTGAAATTGCTTCAACGGCCTCTGACCGGACTTTTGTTGTGCCTTGTAGGAGTCCATAGACAACAATACGCATAGGAAAGGATGATATACAAATATGACTATGTTTTGGCAAACCCCAAAGAAAATGGAGCAGGGGGAAAGAGGAATTAAAAAGAATCTCTTTCCTTCATAAATAGGTTAAAAGACACAATTGCAAGTAAATTTGTTACAGGAACTAGGAATGACATAGCCTATGTAAATTATGCTTTACTTACAACTCTAAGTCAACTCATCAATCAATTTGTGTTTCCACCACCATGTTTATCTTGCATGGCAGCTGAAATAACTGGATTACTGGATAACATGGAAACAATTTTATAGATGGAGTGCAACACACAGGAAACTAAGCAGTGGGTGAAATAGGTTAACATGATGCCCAATATCACTACTCTTTTAATTAAAATTTATTCAATAGTACCTGTTACAGAGGGAGATACAAAATCAAAGCTATATTAATTTTTTTAGAAAAAAAAGACCCAAAACAGAGGTGTCAAATTATAAGATAAATTAAAAAAACCCCGTCTCACAAGTTTGATGGATTGTAGAAGAATTAACCATATACCTGAAGCTTGAGCTCTGACATTAAGAAATTTTAGCTTTCTGGCATTTGGGTACCCCTTTGAATTGGGAAATTTGAGGACCTGGCCATGTACGAAAGGTTTTTCAGATAACCCACTTAGGAATAAGCAAGATGGCACAGTGGCAACAGTTGGTGACTGTAGGGAGCAACCCTCCATTGCTGGGGAATTTTTTGAAAATTTGAGGAGAAAGAAACGGTATTTTATCCTGTGGTGCTTTTTTAGCTGGGCAGTTGTGGCACAGTTGATCCACTCCATGTAGATATGATGGGTCCCGCAATATATCCATACGAAATTTTATCAATAGCCGATGCACATAATAGTTTAGTACTATATTTAGGGACGAAATTGAAATTGAAATTGAAATTGACGTATGTTTACTTGTATGTTTAGTACTATATTTAGTTCAAGCTCTGTTGTTTTACAGAATATGAAATTTTGGCAAGTGTACCAATAATCTTAAATAAATACACAAAATTCTGAAGTATCTGCATAATAGTAGATAAACAAGTTGCACGACAACCTGGTTCTTGGAATGAAAGCCCAAGAAGAGAACCACCTTAAGAAAACACAACAAACCACTAACTTCTTTTGGAGCTGTTATGGAATTAGATATGAAGCCAAATTCATCTACTATTGCAGACATGAATTGCTTAAGATTCCAGAATCTTCTATATTTTCCACAATGTTTAACTAATGAGGTTTGTAATATTATTCATACACGACATGGTGAGTGCTCTTCTCTTTTTAGTAATCTTTTTAATCGAGAATTAAGATTGTTTTATCAAAGTGTTTGTCGGTGCCAACCCATCTGGCTTCCTGTAATATCACAAATTTTTTTATGATCTAAAATCTATTAGCACATGCCCCATGTCAATATTATAGGCCTAAAACACCTCTCCAATAAACAATGGCCTTCTTTTTGATACAAAAGTGTGCCAATGGGCAATATCATAATTTAAAATCATCTCTCAAGTATATTCTTGAGGAATTGGTCGATGTCTTCCTTGTGGTTGTGGAGTAACCCATTTAAAATTAGAGAAAAATTTAAGGATTATGGACTCATTTGATAACATTTTTTATAATAACTTTTTGTTTTTGAACAAAAAAAAAAGCAACGGCATCACCAAGCAACTCAAAACAAAACACTCTAAAATGCTTTTTTTCTTTATGTCCATAAAGCAAAAAATACCATTTAAAAAGTTGAATCAAAGGAACTTAGTTTGTTAACATGTTTTGGAGATTTTTTAATTTGAAAAAATATATATTCTAATATTATATAAAAGTGAAAACTATTTTGAATGATTTGTATTAATTTTGAGTTGTTTGTTACTGTTTCTGTTTAGAAGAAAAAAAAAAAAAACAAATATTTTGACAATCCATTGAATTCTAAAAGGAACAATTTTTCGGTATTATATCTCAATTCATAGCTTCATTACAAAACTTCTGAAAAGGTGACAGAACAGACAAACTCTGTTAGGAAATAATACACTTCCGAAAATGAAGCATGTAAACATGAAAAAAAAAAAAAAGTTCTTTCTTTTCTGTCAAAAATCAAACAGAATAAAGAATGTATTCTGTAGTTTCAGCAGTCTTGGGACGGCAATACCGGATCTGGGTTGAGACCTCGCTACTGCCACCGCCAGTGGCGGCACCGCCGCCATGTGGGTGAAGGTGGTGTTGATTGTCGTCGGAGGCCGCCGGAGGGTGGTAGTACATGCGGCCAGTTTGCGGGCAGTGAGAATGAAACCTTGCTGCTATTCTGACCCCAGCATCCAACAGCTCCACAATCTTCCCCATGATAATATCTCTTATAACCTATATCAAATTATCAATCCCTCCTTATAAAACCCCCTCCTTTTTTTTTCTCTCTCTTTTTCTTGAAGGAAAAAGAAAAAGAGAGAGTGGAGAAAACCGTTTTCTCTCTTTTTTCTAGTAGGAAAAAGAAAAAGAGAGAAAAAGGAGAAGAAAATGGATGTGCTAGAAGACGTCAAAAATGCAGGCGTCCATGAAACGTAAGGAATTTGTGTAGGGTTGGAGAAGGGAAGGGGTATATATAGCTGCCTTTTCTCTGTCAACCCTTTTTTGTTCATTCCTTTCACATTGTGAATAGTGAGGAATAGTAAATTAAAAGGTAAGGAATTTGCTTTTGTGCCCTTGTATTTATTGTTTTTCTTATGTTGGTATACCTACTTTCTAAAAATAAAAAGAAGAAAAAACTAAGAATGAAAATATTGTTTATGTTTCCGAATCTTAACAAGCTATTGATCCTAAGCAACATTATTATTATAATTATTATTATTCTCTCATTGAAAGGTGATATTCGATACTATCTACTTAAAAGATTCTTTGACAACCCGAGTATTAAGATATTTGTTCTAATGGACAAAGTTTTCTTCTGGATCATATTAAAAAATTTCGTTTAATCAAATATATTAAGTTGTTTTATATAAAACATCAATCCGAAGAATACTGGTTTTATGATTTAGAAACAGTTGTCATGTTTGTTGATGATTTTGTTTTCTGTTATTAAGACAAATACATTAACAAACAACTCAAACTATAAAAATAATTTTCACTTTTATGTCGATCAAAATACTTTTTCAAACAAAAAATATATTAATAAAAATATCAAATCAAAAAAAATTAGTTAATTCACAAATTTTTAGTTCAATCTCTAATTAAGTTCAATATGATAATTTTGGGTAAAAATTAAACTAGATAGGCTCTATTTGTTAATACGTTTTGTAAGATATTTTTTTTCAATTTAAATAAATGTTAAAAATAAAATTAATTTTAAATATTTTATGTTTTGAATTGTTTGTTTATATTTTTGTTAATAACAAATAGAGCCATACTTTTTTTTTACTCTTCAATATTTAAATATCTTTATGTCAGCAGCGCATATGCTTCGATTGTTCTTAATTCTTATTCAAGTGGATCCATTTTCAAATACTCTTTGATATTTTTTTTAAAAAAAAAAACACTCTTTGATCTATCACATTCTCAACCGTGGAGGAAAAAAGAAAAAGAAAAAGAAAAATGTTATTGTAACAAACTACACATACTAGGGCATGATTTACAGATATACCAAAGTACAGGGGCCTCAATGCAAGAACAAGACCGCGTCAGTGTTGTGGAAATTATTTTCTGGGGCCAAAACGCGTTTCTATGAATATGCGTGAAATGTTCGCCGCAGGGGTGGGTGACTGACGAACGGCAGTAGGTTCGGTTGATTGACATTAGGTGTACTTTGACAATTGTGCCCTTCGAGTTTTTTATATAAAACATGTGATTGTCCTTGAACTTGTTTCCACCCAAGGGCCAAGAGTCAAAAAAAGTGTGTGTTACTATTTATGTGTTTTTATTTTCTTAGCCAAACAGTGAAAAAAGGATAAAAAGAAAAGTCTCATAGTCTAGTTTTATATAAGCAACAACAGATTTGAAATCGTATGCAATATTTGAGATAGTGCATACTGATCAATATCTTATGTCATACTGCATACTAAACACTTACCAATTGATGTTGCCACTTTCATCATCGCATTGCTATTATCGGTCAATCACTAATGGGTAGCCGACCATTCATTTAACTACTTTAAAGGTAATCAAACAACTTCAAATATCTCTTTTGGCCATAAGAATAATTTGAAGGATGTATTTGGTTACTCTCAAAGTAGTCAAAGGGGTGGCCAACCCCCAATGATAATGATGGTGGTAAGAGACCGATAGTGGCAATGTAATAATTGTTAAAAAGAAAATTTTAGATTTTTACCATATAATATGATGTGACAAAATTTAAGCCCAAATTAGAGCTATTGCATAACATGATATCTATAGAGGTGGCCGAACTACCATTGTGGCCATTGGAGTCCACTCCCAAAGTAGCCAAAGGGATTGTTTGGCCACTTTCAAAAGAGCCAAAGAGGTGATGAGCACTTCATGATGTGGTGGTAAGAGACTAATAGTGATTGTGCAACGATGAAGGTGGTGATGGTTGTCGAATAGAGAGTTTTAGGTTTTTACCATACAATAAGATGTGATAAAGTCTGATTTGTTCATTTAAAAGTACGGCTTAGAATAAAGCTCACAACATGCAATACCTAAATATTACATACGATCTCAATCCACAACCACTGTATCATTGATTCATTGTTCATATGCCAAAATAAAAAGTTCTAACATTTTTTGTTTCAAGTAAATTGGAAAAGGAATGTGTGGGGAAAAAACAACTCGAATGCTCAGGATTTACTTCTACATTAAAATAATATAATCTTATATCGATCATTGTATGTGTAAAATTTCTCTTTATTGCCTAGAAAACTTGGAGGAATGAGAAAAACATATTAACCACAATACCCACGAATTAGAATAGCTGAACTTGCTATACTATTAAAAAATAACAACCATTTCAAACTAATGTAAGTCTTTTCTATTCTGAGATGAAGCATTTGTTAAGAGGGATATGCTCATTTGCACAGTGATTGCATTTAGGGAGACATTATAAGCATCCATCAATACTAGTCTTAGGAGAAAGAACTTTTGAGAACTCATTTTTCCATGCGTTGGCTCTCCTGTGCTTGGGATACCTTGACAATGATCTTTGGAAGAGTAAGAGATGGATCTTCTCTGAAAACAGCTGGAGCTTTGACTAAGCCGATGCTCTGCTCCAGCTCCTTTACTGCCTCTCTCATCTTCTGGGCCTTCTTTCCCTTCTTTCTGCAAACATTTGACAGTTACAAGTGAAATGATGCTCATCACCCTATTACGCTTTTGAACACAAAAATCCGAAGGAGAAAACAATTACCTCCTCTCAATGTGTTCAGCCTCTCTCCTTGATCTGACTTTATCAATTGTCTTAATGGCCTTCAAAGTGTTTTCTGTGACATTCCTGTCATATCTCTCTGGCCTATTACGCCTCCTCTCAAACTCAAAAGTAGAGTCCTGCAAAATGTGAAAAATAAGAAGTAAAAACCAGATGGCCACCAGATCTTTTCTTGTCCAACCAATGGGTGTCATGTGACGGGAAATATTACAAAATAAGATGAAAGATAAACTTAACCAAGTAAACTCACCTGCGTCATGTCCTTCCCATGCAACCTCCTATAGGCCTTGGTCCATTTCACCTTGCGAGGATTCCTCTTCATCTTGAAATTCTTGTGGCATTTGGATCTACAAAAGCGAAATATCTGCGGAAGGATCACTTGTCAGGAGCTAGAGGCACAAAATAATAGTATGAACCAATGGAGGATATGCTACCTAATGATTGACTAAGGCATTTTAGAAGGAATGCAGCCTATATTTAACAAGACAAAGAGATAATTTCAAGTTTTCATTCTCAACTGTGAATTTTTGTGAAGCAACATAGAAACTTTGACATAGCAAAACGGTAATTATCTAGTTACGGTTTTAGATTTAGAAGTCTAGAAAATAAGCACAAATGACACACCCAAAAACTTATAGACATACAGATTGGCAATGGTTCCAACATATGGAACTTAGGGATCTAAGTAGTCACTGTCAGAGATGTCATGCCAGCAGATGATATTTGAAACTAAGAACATAGCAGCATACTCCCCTTCTCCCCTCTCCCATACTGAATAGGAAAAAAGAAAAAAGTATAGCAGGACCAAATAAATAACAAATCACACAAAACATGCAAATATGGAAATGGAATAAACATAGGATAAATAACCTTTGCATCATTGCGGACAAACCCAATACCATGCCCTGGATATACAGCGGAGGAACAGAACCAACACTTCTCTATCCTCATCTTATTTTCAACTTACTAACAAATCCAAATTCCTGAAAGAAAAAATCAAATTAAAAAATTAATAATCATCATGAATAAGAAATCCAAACAATAAGAACAGAAGAGCAAAACATTATCTGCCTAATCATTTAATGCTGAATCTATATCATCCATTACAGTCTATTTCAATGTTTTCCATCTTGAAATTCCTATTTGCTGGCACTCAATTCTGTTTCCAAAGTTAAGGTTGATATCAACGGAAAATTCAAAACCCAAAAATACCACAAAATTTATTTGCTGCAATTGAACCTTCCCAAAACCTAAAAAGTAGAAACAAAACCACACCAAAACCACAACCACAACTAGAACCTTCCAATATATAACAATTAAAGCACAAATGAACCATCTTAGACAAAACCCAGATAAACCCATTGCTAGTGTCCATTACCACCATAGGTTTGATCAATCTCCTCTCTTTTTTTATGCCCCGCTTGACATCTAAATTCCAGAGCAACATATACAAAACATGAAATAGCAAACTAAAGGATACTGATCTAGCAATGCCATCGATAATCACAAAGTGAAGAAGCACATCACAGTGAACTTTAGGAAAAGATTAAGCTTTTCTTGACTCGGAGAGGCCACCTCAAAAATAGTAACAAATGTATATTTTTGCATTGAATTCAAGTCATATTAGTCATGCAATTTCAGATTATAACTAAGCAAAAAATATCTTAGCGACTCTAAAACCAAAAACATGAGCATCAAAACACTAAATCCAAGCATAACACCATTCTTAATTCCCAATTTCTAGCAAACCTCATTTTTAGATAAGTAATCGAAATATCATTAAAAGAGTAAAATGCACCAACCTAAGTAGAAGGAGAAAATGCAAGAAAATCATGGACATTAAGATCCAAAGGAGATACAACTGCAGTTGTCCAAAGATAAAAAGTATTAAAGAAAAAAGCTTTAAGCTCCTCCAACATCTTCTCACAGTACTCAAAACTCACATGATTTCTTTTACTTCAAAGACACCACAAAATACAAGAGGGACAATCTTTTCTAGCAAACCTCCAACAAGAATATTAAGCTTTTATGACACTTTTGAATGCTTTAGGTGACCGAAAAACTTATGGATGTTACTAGGAGTGAAAATGTGGTTAGTCTAATTTAATAACCGTCTCCGCACTGCCTTAGGCAGTTGGCGGTTATTTAAACCTATTACGTCCGTGCCGCTATAACTGTTTTTAAAGTTGGGCTTTTTTGGCCTAATTTGGATGTTGGGCCTGTTTTTTGGGCTCCCTTTAGATGTTTTTGGCCCTTTTCTTTTTTTTTTTTGCCTTTTTCAGGGCCTTTTTTGGGCTCACTTTAGATGTATATTACTCAAACCTCGTCCTAGAGATGGCTATTTTTGTCACGGGTGAAAAAAATAAATCAGTACTGTAAGTAAATACAATGCAGCTTGTATCCAGTTGAAGTCTATCTCTCTCCCTGTCTCTCCTATTTTCTGCACAGGAGTCTACCTAGTTCAATACAGCTACAAAGTGGGGTTTGCCAAAGAAAAACTGTACAAAAGATGTTTCATTATAACAGCGTTTTGATAAAACCGTTTTACATGCTATAATTTGAAGAGAAATCTCATGATTATATATAAGCATAAGTTTCCTGTTTGCTAGACAAAAAGGTTATGACGCTTTAGGAAAGACAGTAAACGGCTTATCAACCAGAAGAAAACAAGCAGTACTTCCCCAAGCATTTTTCATATGGCACTCAAGAAAACGGCTTACTCAACAGTTCAAGAACCCCCTACATTCGGCCATAGCCCAGCCACACTCAAGACAGCCAAAATCAGCCAAAGGCATTCGGCCAACAACCCAAAAACACCGAATGTTCTAACACAAATCAAAACACTCTGTAAATCACAACTCCGCAAACGGTTAGCAAACAACCAAAATGAAGAACCCAAAGATTCCAAGGATTAATCAACCGCAATCAACCCAAAAACCCAACCGGCCAGTAGCTAAAAATCACATAAATCATCCCTCAGTCAGCTCCTAAACAAAACCAATTACTATAATTTAATCAAACTTTAATCAGGAAACAGAGAATAACTCACGTTACGGCTTTTGTTTTCATGGACAAAAGCCCTAAGCTAAGAGATCGAAGAAACCCTCACCTGAAGTGGTAGCCGATTTCTATCAAACCACACGGTTACGCTCGATAGCTTGAGCGTTGAGGTCTTACAAGCAAGAAAAGAAACTGAAAAGTGGAAGGGAGGCAGAGAGAGCTCAGGGAGGCTGTGCGGCCGCGGCGCAGGGGGAATGGAGCAATGCTGGATACCATATCGTTTTTTCCAGAATTCATATGGAAAAAATGATGTGGGATGGCAATTACGTAATATTGTCATGCATATTTATGGATAGCATTTAAACCCAAAACGCGGATGGTGTTTAACTTTAAACCACTGGGGTAAAACCAAAACTACATCGTTTTATATATATATATATAGGGATAGGTGGTCAGCAATTATAACCGCAATTGCCTACTCCTAAAATCGATTATCGTTATATAATGCATAGAAACATGTTCACTATCTATCATGGTGGTTTTTAAGTTTGCAGTCTCCGTGGAGTCTAAGATATCTAGAACAAAACAGGTGTATGATATCTAACAATATTTTGGAAGCCAGTTCAGGAAAATTCTACTGCAGAACTATATATAAGGATTGAAACTTTCAGAATTTTTAACCAACAATTGGCAGATTCCATTAATGCTTTGTTATTGATTTTTTCTACAACCTTATATTTAGCCCGTTACATAAATCTTCTGTAACATACCAATTGACAGCTAATACGACTGCTATTGGTTGCAAAATTGCGAGTTTCAGTAGTTAGGGATACACAGAGCAAGCATTATCACTAACCGTTTACATAACTTCGTATTTTGTTGCTTTTTACAGTTTAATAGTTAACATATAATGTGTTTTGCAAGCCAGTAGTGCAGTCATCAATAACTGATTGATAACTCATCATTATAAGTTGTCCATTCTGATACAGTTTAAGTTATTTTATATTCAAGAAGATTGGATGTAACTTTTTTCATGTAAGCTCACTATTTTTTCATGTAATAAGGGGCCAAGGTAATGAAGATGGACAGAGTGACTATGTTTGCTTAACTGCATTGCAGTGGCATTGTTTAAATCTGCTGCTAAATGCCTTTGTATCGAGGCTGTGGAATTTTTTGTGCATTCAGTTTACAGCAACCTATGCCATTTTTGTAGGTTCAATTGTACTGGGTTGTGGTAAATCACTTTGAAAGTAATTGGTATATAATTTAATTGAGGTCCATATATTGGGTTGGTTTCCTTATTGGCTTGTTGCCACTCCAAGTTCACAAAATTAAACAAAAAAAAAAAAGATTTTTCTTATCAGAAAATCCCATCCTCATGCTGTAACAGTTTTGAAGTTTACTTAAGAAAAAAAAAAAAAAACCTTCCTGGGAAAAACAAAAAAGGGTTAAACACATTTTTGGTACCTGTGGTTTGTATCATTATCAAACAGCTACTTCGGTTTTAAAACGTATCACAAGTGATACTTGTAGTTAACATAACTATCAAGTTAGTATTCTCGTCAGCATTCCGTCCAAAAAGTTAATAAAGTGCCATGTCACCACCAATTAAAATGCGATACGTGTCTAGTGGGCCAAGTTTGAACGCCACATCAACCAGAAAAATAATAAAACTTAAAAAACAAAAAGCACAACAAAANAGTTTAATAGTTAACATATAATGTGTTTTGCAAGTCAGTAATAAAGATAGACAGAGTGACTATATTTGTTTAATTGTATTGCAGTGGCATTGTTTAAATCTACTTCTAAATGCCTTTGTATCGAGGCTGTGGAATTTTTTTTGCATTCAGTTTACAGCAACCTATGCCCTTTTTGTAGGTTCAATTGTACTTGGTTGTGATAAATCACTTTGAAAATAATTGGGATATAATTGGGATATATTGGGTTGATTTTCTTATTGGCTTGTTGCCACTCCAAGTTCACAAAATTAAACAGAAAAAAAAAAAAAAAAAAAAAAAAAGATTTCTCTTATCAGAAAATCCTATCCTCATGCTGCAACAATTTTGAAGTTTACTTATGAAAAAAAAAATATGCTGTCTGGGAAAAAAAAAACAACTAAAGAAAGTATGGTTTATTTCAACACGAAGTCTGTGCACTACAGTCAATATTGGGATTAGGATTAGACATTAAAACAAGTTGGTCTTGTCAAGTCAAATTGTGGTCCCGTGTTGTGTGGAAAAGTGAGGAATTGCGGGTTACTTTGGGCTGGGTTACTTTGGGCTTGTTTGGCAACCAATTCTAACTCCAACTCCAACTCTAACTCCAACTCTTAAAAAAAGCATTCTCACTTTTTATATCACATCAATTATTTTTTAATAATTATTTTTTATTTTTTATATCACATCAAATATTTTTTTATTACTATTCAAATAAAATACTCACTAAAAAACAAAAAATTTCATTTTTTCATACAAAAAATTTACAATATTTTCTCTCAATAATCACCTCATGCTACAGTGGAATCATCACCATGTCTGATGTGATCCCGTTTTCTGTGGTTTCTTTCATCATTTTCATTCCACGTACGTTGCACTATAATTATTTCTTTCTTTTCTCTTTTTCTTGAGCAATACAAGAAGGATAGAAATTTCCTTCGACTCATTGCACTTTCTTTGCACTTTCAATTCTTTATTAAGGATAAAAATTTTCTTCAACTCATCGCACTTTTTTTTGCACTTTCAATTCCTTATCATCATGCCTGGTGGCTAGTGCGATCCCGTGTTGTGTGGTTTCTTTCATCATTTTCATTCTTTATTGGACTATAA
>FXXK01000474.1:171541-228310 GCA_900184695.1 Betula pendula
TAAAAAATAAAAATACAATTTTGAAAAAAACACTGAAACCCAATTGGCCAAATTCAATTTTTTTTTAAAAAAAAATTATAAAGATTTCTTTTAAAAAAGTTAATTTTTTAAAAATAAAATTGAAATAGGGTATTTGGTCTTATTGAAAAATCTGTATGGTCATTTTTGTCTTTTTACTGGTCTTAAGAGGGACATTGTCAATTATTTGATAGTTTGAGGGAGACATTGTCATAATTGAAAGTTTGGAAGAGACATTATCAATTTGGTGGTAATTTGATGAGAGTATGTAGACTTTTCCCTTATTTCTTTTTTTGTTTTTCCTGAGCAATACCAGAATGAGGGGTAGGGGGATCGCACTTTCTTTGCACTTTCAATTCCTTTATGATCAGGCCTGGTGCGATCCCGTATTGTGTGGTTTTTATCATCATTTTCATTTCTTATTAAAGTACTAGCAACAGCTTCTCTTAAACTCATGTAGCAGCTTCCCTTAGTATTTCCTAAATTACAGAAATACTAAGAGAACCAAAAGTGACTCTCTTAACATTATTTTAATATAAAAGACTTTCTCTTTTCTCTCTCTTTCCCTTACATTTAATTTTAAGAATATTTAAATGGTATACAAAAATAATAAGGGAAGTTATTGTTGAGCTTATTTAAATAAAAAAGTAAAAAGTAATTTAATTTTCTACATTTAAAAAGAATTTAAAAGAAGCTTTTGCTACTACTCTTATATTGCAATATAAATTTTATTTTATTATTATTTTTTTTTTTCTGATTTTTTCTGGGCGGTAAGGGAAGGGGGATTGCACTTTCTTTGCAATTTCAATTCCTGGATGATAAAAANGAGCAATACAAGAATGAGAGAAGGGGAATCGCACTATCTTTGCACTTTCAATTCCTTATCATCATGCCTGGTGGCTGGTGCGATCCCGTGTAGTACGTGTGCTTTCTTTCATCATTTTCATTCCTCATTATATTGCACTATAAATTTTATTTTATTTTTATTTTTTTCTGAGCGGTAAGGGAAGGGGGATTGCACTTTCTTTGCAATTTCAATTCCTTGATGATAAAAAAGTCAAAAAGTTGTTCCCAATGTTCTAATGGGATCAACATTTGCACTCGTAATGATCGGGATAAATCAAGTATTTGGGAGTTGAGTTGATCCTAAGTGGTGAACTACTTCTCCTTTCCCATTTTCAACCTCTCCTTGGGCCATGGCTGCCGGAATATCGAGATCTCCTCAAGCCTTCTTTTCTTCTTCTTCTTCCTCCCATTCTAATTGGATCTACGATGTCTTTTTGAGTTTTAGAGGCGAAGATACGCGCAAGAACTTTACTGACCACCTTGACTTTGCTTTAAGAGATGCCGGAATCAACACCTTCAAAGATGACAATGAGCTCCGAAGAGGAGAAGATCTTGCATCCGAACTGTTACGGGCAATCCGAGGGTCCAAAATCTCTGTCATCATTTTTTCGAGGAACTATGCAGCTTCAAAATGGTGTTTGGATGAACTTGTAGAAATCATGAAGTGCCGAAGAACTGTGAACCAACTGGTTTTACCTATATTTTATGATGTTGACCCGTCTTATGTAAGAAATCAAACATGTAGTTTTGCAGAAGCATTCGAGAAACATGAAGAGAATTACTCATTGGACATGGACAAAGTATTCAGGTGGAGAAGAGCTCTGCGTGAAGCTGCTAATTTGTCAGGGTGGGATCTAAAAAACACTTCAGACGGGTAAGCTTGTATAGACAATGGTTTTACTTTTCACCTAAAATAATATTTTAGTACATTTATAGTATTACATTACAGTATTTATTTTGTTATAAATACATATATTATAATATAAATATTTTTAAAAAAAAATCAACATAATCGAAGTATAGTCATATATTTGAACGTTATAAACAATGGAAGTAAGTTTTTAGGGTCTAAGTACCTCAAAACTCTTTGCCTATTTCTTTTTCATTTTTTTTCACATATTTTCTCGTTTTTTTTATATTTTACTTTATATTTTATCAATTTTTATTGCGAAAAACAATAATATTAATAATATGAGAAATTAACCATATTCCTTGTATAGAAATAGGTAATGAAAATGGTTTTGGTTTTGCACACTGATCTTATTCACTAATAGGAAATTTATACGAGTCTTTGATGGTTTACAAAAGGAAATGAATTACAGAATTGAATTTGATTTTCCTTATGAGAAGTCCTAGCCGTTGGGTGAGTTGCTTGTTCTGTGTTGATTTGCTCATTACCTTGTACTTTGATCTTGAATTTGAACAAATCTGTCGACATAGATGGGCCCATAAACGCTAGGCATTTAAGATTTCTAGAGTACATATGCAAAACGTGTAGAAATGGAACCGGTTCCATAAAAGGACAAATATTTTCCTCTAATATAAGAATAGGAGATGAGCCAATTTCTTATATTAGCTTTTATATTTTTTTAGATAAATATGCACTTCAAATATAAGGAAATAGATAACCTCCAATTCATTTGAACTGGAGTCTGGAGAGTATTATAATTTGTAGAAATTATGGTCTCCAAAAGGTGAATGAGTTTCAATCCACAAGAAAAAGGAAAAAAAAAAAAAGGGACATATTATATTAATCAAGATGAATTAGTCTTTTCAAATGATCATCCTGCAAGGGCTAATAGAGAAGAGATCGCTGAGGGGGCAAATTAATTGGAACAATTACGGCTAGAGGCAAATATTCTACACATTAGGTTAAGAATTTTTGTTTTAAGGTGGGCCGTGCCATCACATACAAACAAAAATGTTTTTGACTATGTTCATTTTAAAGTTTAGGGATCAATAGTTGTGTCTACAATTATAGGTATGTATTATTTTGTTAATTTTATTAATGATTTTTCAAAAAACATTTGTCTTTATTATAGGATAAATATAAGATAAATTATTGAGTAAACACGCTTTTTAAAAATAACTTACTTTTTTTTTTCCCCACTTTTTAAAACCCTAAGTTTTTTGCGTTTTCAAATGGGTCATTCTATGCGTTTTTTGTCCAACTTAGCAATGCTCGTTAGCGCCATGTCAACATTTTTGTCACATCAGATTAAAATAATAATTTTTTATTTTATTAGAAAAATAAATTGAAATCTTAAAAGTAAAATTTTATAAAATTCAAATCAATGCTAAAAACATTTGAATATCCATAGCCAGGGCTATAATTGAGCCGAGCCGAATCGAGCTTTGCAATTTTAAGATTGGTTCGTTTTGGATGATATGTATTCGAGCCAAGTTCGAGTTCAAGCCGAGTTTTAAAATGTGTGTTCAAGCTCGACTCGTTAGAAGCTCGGGCGAGCTTAAGCCTATTAATAATGCTATTGAGCAAGCGAGCACTTAATCGAGCTCGAGCTAGCTATTAAATTTTTTAATGTGTGATTTGAGTGAAGTTCAAGTCCGAGTTTATGAACAACTTTTATACATTTATCTAAATATAAATATATAACTATATAACTATATAAGACATATTATACAATATAGTATATATGTAACAAATTAACAGAATATTATTATATATAACTATAGAATATAAATTATAGTATAAGTATAATGTAAGCAAATAGTAAGTCAAGTATACTATACATAACTAATTAACTACATTATAAGTTATGTATATAATTATTGTTAACCATGTACGCTGTTGTATAAATATAGTTATATATTAACTATTCAATATATTTATATTGTTATGTACTAACTATATATTAATAACTAAATATGTTAGTTTATGAACTAACTAGTTAGTATGTTAATAATAGATATACATACACACATTAATACATACATTCATAATAATACTATATATATCAAAGTATTATAATTAATATGAAATACTATATTTATTAATTAATATAGTTAGTTACTTATGAATTAACTCTCTCTCTCTCTCTCTCTCTCTCTCTCTCTCTTCTCTCCTCTCTCTCTCTCTTCTCTATAATATATATAATATACATATATATGTATATGTATATGTATTGTATATGTATATGTATATATATATATGTATATATATATTAATCAAAGTGACTTATATACTATAGGTAATTACTTAACTATATTTATATAGTTAGTTAATTTTTTAGTAATGTTAAGTTAATTAGTATATATTAACCTACTAGGCTTATGATCCCTAAACAAGTCGGACGAGGGTTCGGTCGAGCCTTAAACGAGCTAGGCTTGCGAGCCCCTATCGAGCGGGTTTCTACAGTAATGAACATGTTTGTACAATATCGAGCTCGAGCTTAAATACCCTATCCATAGGTGATCTCCACAGGGAAATGGGCCACTAATTGGTGGTGCCCCAAATGTCTCAATAGTATTCTTGGTATGGTTGAACTAAGGACAAATAAATTTAGTTGTCTTTTATATTTTCATGTCCTAACCGGAGAGGAGTCAAAGTTAGATTCAAGATCAAGAAAATTGCATATTTTTTGGTTTTGAGAGTGGCATCAAGGGCTATTGGCAATGAGATCCAAATTTAAAGAAGAAGTTGTTAATAAAAATGTTATATCCAGTGGTGGAAGTAGGAATTGAGATGAATGGAGACAAAAATAAAAAATGAAGATCTTTAAGGGTAAAAAATTAATTTTGGGGGGTCGAACTCATAAAAAAACATAAAAATTTAGGAAATTAAAAAAAAAATCGAGATTTTTAAATTTTTTGAGGGAACTTCTATCCCCCCCAAGTACAAGGACAGTTCTGCCCTGGTTATATCTAATGCGACTATATGTTGAGGAAGAGAGGAGATGAAACATCAATTGACAGTCACAAAGGGAAACAAGTTGTGGAGGTGGAATTTGACTATCATAATTGACCCATTGATAAAAATGATAATGAAAATTTTCAAGATTCATTTTGATAGGTAAGTTCAATATCATTAGCGTAAAAGGGTGCAACCTTAGTACACAAAGAGTATACAAGATAACCCCTAATCTAAAGAAAAAGAAGAAAAGTTCAAAAAATCTGCAAAACTAGAGACAAGCATACTATGATGTGTAAATTTCCAAGTATAGAACCAAATAGAGCCTTATTATGTAACTAAAGGCAAAAAGAAATATGATTGAGATGCGGCGTAGAAGTATGATTTGAGGATATGGTTTCTTTTATTTTAGAATATGCTAATGGAGATCAATTATACTTCAAGATGTTATAAGAGGGAATGAGTGTAACGATAGTAGGTATGTTTAAAAAGATGAGAGTCATTAAAAAAAAGTAAAACTTGAGAATTGTCCAAGGGATAGAAGGTTATAGAGTGTAAATGAGTCAACAATAGGAAGAGTTAGTTAAGAAAGTTTTGCGGCCAAAATGACTGGCAAGGGAATATAGGGTTATGACTAAACTAGTTCCCTTTCTCATCTCAAGTATTGCTTGAACTACTTGTAATTGTAGTTTGTGATAGACTTTAGAAGTGTTGACATAAATAACTTGAGCAATTATATATCATTACAGTTGATAGAATTCAATTCATAGGGGAAATCTATTGATGTGATTTGATATTCCATCAAATCATGTAGGCCCAATTTTTTGTTCCTTTTCCTAGTAGGTATGAGTACTAGGTTAAAACAACTTAGTTGACCTTGTTTTTTTTTTGTTGACAAAATTATGAAGGCAAAAAATAAGAAATTAGGACTTTAAGGCTTGATCACAATGACGATATCTTTTGAATTTATTTCGTCTCATTTCTAAAGTTCTAAAGGAGTTGGCAAAATTGTTCCCATAATACAATGAAGCACTATAGTCACTCTAGAATTAACATTTTCTAAAGTGAAATAAAACACTCTTAGAATGAGAATTGCACAAAAGAGAGTTAGGAGAATAGAGTAGCTACATGGTTGTGTGTCTATGCATATGACCAACGGGCCATATGTATAGTGATTATGAACACATCTAAGGGTCCACAATAATTTGATCCAATGGTCACAAATCGTAACCACCAAATCCAACTTATTGGACACATTAAATAGTATATAATCCCTTCCAACAACTATAAAATGATCATAATTTCATTAAGTTCACAATCGAAACAGCAAGCTCGGGTTGAGATTGAGCATGTTGGTTGATTGAGCTTCTCCTAAGGCTCTTGGGTTTTTTATGGGCCTTGATGCATCAAGTTACTCACTCCGATGTGAAGTGCAAAGTGCACCTCATAGCGCCCAAAGCTTGAGTCCGAGCTCGTGCACATGTCACGTTATATGTGCACATGTTGCCATTGGGCAGCTAGATCTCCTCTCCATCATTCAATGTATTATTAAGTGAGAATGATACTTTATAAACTAGTTGACTTCTTTGTATATAGCCAATGTGGGACAAACTTTCTCCATACACTTCAAAATTTTGGTTTTCCCTCCAAAATTTTGAATTGACTTGAAAGATGTAAATATTTCAATTAGATGCACATACTACTTTTATATATAAATATATTTCATAATTATTTGAAACACCAAAAATAAATAATTTTATTTAATTATTTAATAAAATCTAACAATTTTGACCTACCTTTGGCATACATATAGGCCACCTTTTATTTTCCAAGATAGAAAGATTGGAAAGAACCTAGATTCGTTGTACAAGAGAAAAAAAGAATGAAGAAAACCCTTTGCAACTGCAATATAGAGAAAATCTTACTTTGGCAGCTGCAATATAGGTTTGAAAAGAGTGTCGCGTAGAAGAAAAACATTACTCTTTGCTAGAAAATTAAAAGCAATAGTAATTCCTTTTGTCTTGTGTGAGAACTAAGCTTTTGAGTATATTAGATTTTGGGTTTGAATGACATTTGTTTACCCTCTTTTGTACTCCAATTCTTTGGTTAATGGATTTCTTCTTCCTAGTCTCTAGTTATTGATATACCTTACATTTAGGGAATCATAAAATTCTTGTATTATTGTGTGTGATTATTTTGTGTTATTTATTACAATTGTGATCTAACGCACAATAGAAACTTTACCACCTAATTAACTAGTGAAACTCACCTATTTGTTATATATTCACGTACTCACAACATAATTTTACGGTATAAAAATTTAATTTCTTCTAACTTTGCCCCAATACTTAGTATTGTAAATGCTAAGGAGTTAATTAGATAATGGCCGAAACTAATGTTTTATAAGTTTTTATATATTCTTGTATATGAAAGTTATATTTCAATTTTCCCTTGTATAATGTGATTCTACCTAATTTCTTAAAATAATTTCTAGGTATGAAGCCAAGTTTATCAAGAAAATTGTTGAAGATATTTCAAGAGAACTGAACAACACAAACTTATTTATAGCACTCAACCCAGTTGGAGTAGATTCTCGTGTGCAAGACATGACTTTTTGGTTAAATGTTGGAGTTGACGATATTCGCATGGTAGGAATTTTGGGAATGGGTGGAATTGGAAAAACAACCATCGCTAAAGCCATTTATAACCAATTTTTTTATGAATTTGAAGGTAAAAGTTTTCTTGCAAATGTTAGGGAAACATCCAAGGAACTTAGGGGTCAAATTCGTCTCCAAGAACAACTTCTTTCTGACATTTTGAAGACAAGTGAGATAAAGATAAGAAGTGTTGATAGAGGAACCAATATGATAAGAGAAAGACTTTGTAATAAAGCAGTACTTGTGATACTTGATGATGTAGACCAGATAGAACAACTGAATACCATAGCTAGAAGACGTGATTGGTTTGGTTCAGGAAGTAGAATTATTATAACAACCAGAGATGAGCATTTGCTTGAGGAGCTAGAAGTGGATTGCATATATACAGTTACAACAATGAATGATAGTGAATCTCTTGAGCTCTTTAGTTGGCATGCCTTTAGGAATAGTTTTCCTACTGAAGATTATACTAACTTGTCAAGAAGTGTCGTTGCTTACTGTGGAGGACTACCATTGGCTCTTGAAGTTTTGGGCTCATTTCTATTCTCTAGAAGCATACCAGAATGGAAAAGTGCATTAGATAAACTGAAAATAGTTCCTCATGATCAAATTCAAAAAAAACTTCGAATAAGCTTTGATGCACTAAATGATGATATTGAAAAGGATATATTCCTTGACATTGCTTGTTTCTTCATTGGAATGGACAAAGAATACGTTGTAAAAATATTGGATGGCTGTGGTTTTTTTGCAAGTATTGGAATTAGTGTCCTTATTCAACGGTGTCTTCTTAAAGTTAGTGGGACAAATGAGTTTATGATGCATGATTTGCTTCGAGACATGGGAAGACAAATTGTTCGTGAAAAACACCCCAATGAGCCTGGAAAATGGAGTAGAGTATGGCTGCACGAGGATGCATTTGATATATTGACAAAGCACGAGGTAATAAGAACTTTCTCACTTGAAAAACAAAAAAAACAAAATTAAAAAAAAAATGGAGCATTTTGTTTTTATTTTTATAATACATGTGTTATTTTGGAAGCAAATGCCTACTAATTCATGTCAACCACATGCCCTGAAAGTGTAATCCGTATGTTTCTTATCTAAAAATAGGAACACTTGTTTTCTTTGCTAACGTCATTCTATTGTTTTTGTACTTGCAAACATGATTACATTATATTAAGCAAAGCCATATAAATGAAGTAATTAACAAGAAACATTTTGGTTTGCTGAAATTATTAAAACCACCACTTATCCTAAAAGCTTAAGTTTATAAGAAATAATAAATTTAATTAATATTCTAACACTTCAATAAGTATGGCCAATAAGTGAAACATTCATGACTAATGCTACATATTACATTTTTAGTCCACAACAATCCCACAATGTTTACATAGCAATCCCAATTAACCATTTGATCAATTATTGTTAAAAACAAAAAAAATTAAGTGTTAGTTGGGACTAACATGTCAGCATTCTGGAATAGTAGTGAGATAAATATGTGGTATGTAGCATTACTCAATATTCAATTGAAATAGAAGGTGAATTATAGAGACAAGCTTTAAACTCAAGATCTTTGCTATCATACTATATTAAGTCATTAATTGCCCCAAACGCGTAATACCATGTTAAATCATCAATTATTCTAATTAAATTTATAGGATAAGTGATGATTTAACACAAATTTTGATGAGGGATAAAAAAAAGGGATATTTTCCTATTAAGGTATAAGGTTTCAAACTATAGATCACATAGTACATCTTATGTGGCAGACAAGCATTGTTTTGCTCAAGTTTATATAATTTTTCTTTGATTGCATAAAAAAGTGGACTAGTTGCTTGTCTCATGCAATTCTTGTTTTTTACAGGGAACAGAAGCAGTTGAAGGACTTACTTTAGCATTTCCAAGTTTAAGTAAGGTGAATTTCAATTCAAGAGCATTTTTAAAGATGCAGAGACTGAGATTACTCCAACTTGATCACGTACGACTCACTGGAGACAATAAATATCTCTCCAACGAATTAAGGTGGCTCCGTTGGCATGGATTCCCTCTAAAGTTTATGCCAAAGAACTTTTATCCAAGAAACCTTATTGTGATTGACTTGCAATACAGCAATCTCAGACGAGTCTGGAAAGTTCCCAAGGTATAATGAAAATTTAACCTTTTAATCAATGAGAATTGATGTTCTAGGCTCTAATAATGTGCTTATCTTTCTTTTTCATTGTTTATTTTCTCATTTGTTTACCAGTTGTTTGAGAAGATGAAAATTTTAAATCTCAGTCACTCGCTTTATTTGAGCCAGACCCCTGACTTTGCAAAACTGCCCAATCTTGAGCAATTAATACTCGAAGATTGTATGAGTTTGTTTGAGGTTCACCACTCCATTGGAGATCTTAGTAATCTTGTTTTGGTGAATTTGAAAGATTGCAAATGCCTTAAAAGTCTGCCAAGGAGTTTCTATAAGTTGAAGTTTCTGGAAACTCTCATTCTTTCTGGGTGTTCTAAATTTGACAATTTGGCTGACAACTTGGGGGAGATGGAATCATTGTCAAGTCTTTGTGTAGATAGGACTGCTATAAGACAAATGCCTTTTACCATAGTGCAACTGAAGAACCTCAAATATTTATCTCTATGTGGGTGTAAAGGATCACCATCTAAGGTATTGCCTTCACTCATTTGGTCTTGGATATCACCGAGGAAATGTCCCAAGTCAGTCAATCTATTGCCTGCTGCACTACAAGGCTTGAACTCGCTAACACACTTATGTCTCATGAAGTGCAATTTATCAGATGACGCAATTCCTATAGATCTTTGGAGTTTATGTTCTCTTCAAATTTTAGATTTAAGATGCAATAGTTTTGAAAGCCTACCATCAAGCCTAGGTGGTCTTTTGAAGCTTAAAGAACTCAAATTGGATTGTTGCATGAAGCTTAAATCAATTCCGGATTTACCAGCAAGTTTGATTTCTCTAGATGCAAGAAACTGCACGGCGCTAGAAAGAATGCCGAATCTATCAAAGCTGTCAAATATGCTCGGTTTGTACCTTACCGACTGTTGCAAATTAGTTGAAATTCCAGGTCTGGGTAAGAAGTCAAATCTCACTGTACATGCTGACATGGGAGGGTGTAGAAATTTGACATATACCTTTAAGCAAAGCTTGCTACAGGTACAGGTTTCTCTTTCTCTTAATTTAATTAAAATGGGAGTATGTTCGAACTAAAAAACATCTTACATAATATTATATTAAATCACCATTTATCTTATGTCATTTAATTAATATTTTAACCCACATCCTCCTCCTTCCTTATGTAATAGGAATGTGCTATGCGTGGAATTCGTAGTGTGTATGACATTTTCCTCCCTGGCAATCAAATTCCTGATTGGGTCACATATCAAGGGGAGGGATCCTCGATACGTTTTGAAGTATGCACGGGTGATCAAATATTGAAAGGGCTTGCTGCATGCCTTGTCTATTCATCACGAGTTCCGATATTATCTTTATATAGAGGTCGTGCATCATTTATCAACCATACCAAGAATACTATTCAAACCTATGGGGCACCATCAATTGGTGGCCCATTCCCTTGTGGAGATCACTTATGGATATGCAAATGCAATGTTTTTACCACCGATTTTGAGGATGGTGAAGAGGTAGAGGTTGGTATAGATTTGGGACCTGAAATCATTGTCAAGAAGATTGGGATCTATCTAGGATAAAAGAGGGTTGTTGAAGGAAAATGATTCATTGCGCTTCTACATCAAATGAGGATGCAATGTTGTTATTGATTGTGATGATGCCAATAACAATAGAGAGAATGTGCACTCTTCTAAGAGAAAAAGGGGATCTCCAAATAAAATTAAGGTTTGATATAAACTTATCAAGCTCACAAGGTGTTTGATAAGTTCACAAACTTTGTAAAATTCAGAGTGAAATGATCATAATTTTTTATTTTGATATCATATGGTGTCCTTGAAAATATAACTCTAAGGGCTACAATTTTGTATTTCACGAAGAGTTTTTAATTTTAATGTTTACTCGGCCAAAACTGGTTGCCAATAGAAGCCTAAAAATATTGACAAAAGAACTTGGTGGATCCATCGACTTTGTTTGATCGACTGAGCATTGTGCATCATCCTCAACGTAAAAACTTGAGACACATGGCTCAAATGAACCTTGGTCGACTGAATGTTTAAGATCGCAAAATTTAGCATAAAACTTTAGTGCTCGATCGACCGAACTCAACTGTCAACTATTTTTTATTTTTCACCGACTTTCACCTAAAACTATTTTCTATTTTATTTTATTATTTATTTATTTATTTTTATTAAGGATTTTCAAGCCCTTCAGTTTTGTTTCCTTTGCAAACTTGAGGTGACATGTAATTGCTGCACAGTGACATCCTGCGGATACTTTTGTCATTTTGAAATGCATGCTGGAATTGTGTAAGGGTGGACTATAATTTTGAAATTGGTGCGTGAGAATGTACTAGGAGCAACATGTAAAGGTTTTCAGAGTGAAAATTGGACCATGAAGAGAGAGAGAGAGATGGCAAAGTTTATATAAAAAGGTCGATGAGAAAGAGAGGGATTGAGGCTGGGAAGTTTGAAAGCCTTTTTTTTTTTTTTGGTTTTTTTCCATCTCTATGTTTTAATTTTGCTCCACCCATGCGCCCTTTTTTTTTTTTTTACAAAAAATTTATGGAAAAAATTACATTTATCTTCTCAAACTATCACTTACTATGAAATACCCCTTCCAACTTCAAAACATTACAATGTGCTCACTTCATCGACCGTCTAGGACTCATAAGTTAACAAAAATTAATACGGATCCTCCCAATGTGTCCCCAGACCCTTGGTAGACACTTTCGTTATCAACGAGGATGACTTGAATTTGATGCGTCTTTTTGTTGGTAATTGTAGTATTATTTTCACCCTTTTCACTTCTCAGTCTCCAAATGAAAAACATGCAAAAACAAAAAAAAAAAAGAAACAAAAAAACAAAAAAGTCTCCAAATGAAAAGCCGCACGTTTTATTTATTTATTTATTTTTGAGTACATGAACAAACAAACAAGAAGTAAGAATAATTAAACAAGTCTAAAGTAAGAACTAGAGATAAAAAAGGGAGGTGTCACTCCCACCTACAATAAGAACATAAAGGAGAGGGAAGGAGCAGTGAAAATGATTTAATTGCGGTCTAATGTACTGTAAAATGGACACAAAAGTTTACAATTTTATTAATCTTGCTAACTGTTTTAGCTTTTCAAGAGGAAGAGAGTGAAATAGAGTTAATAATATGATAAACAAATGAGGAAATACGCACGTTTTAGTAATTAAACCTTTGAGCAGCTTGACCAATTATGCACAAAGCATGGGCTTTATGGTATTTTCACTTACCCCAACAATGTGATTCACAGGAATCACGAGGAGCAATCGATTCCTCTACAAAACGCCAAAACAAAAACAAAAACACGAGGTGGTTGTTTGCGGATAAAATGCGCGCCACCGGTGCACACACCACGGTCTAAGCAAGCACTCTGCTATCGTGCGCTTCGCTTTCACTCGCTCTTTCTCTTTCTCTCTGTGCCATGGCGATCTCTCTGCAGCTATGTCGTATCCCCACCCGTACGGACCTCTTCTTGCAGGATAGCCTCGCCGGAGCCGGAGCGCTCCGGTGCCGAAAGCCTCTCTCCGTCAGATGCGCCGGGGATTCTTCCTCTGCGTCGTCTTCCGTGGCGGTGGACTCCGATTTCGACGCGAAGGTGTTCAGGAAGAACTTGACGAGGAGTAAGAACTACAATCGGAAAGGGTTCGGTCACAAGGAGGAGACTCTGGAGCTCATGAACCGCGAGTACACCAGTGAGTTCTTTTTTTATCAAATCGAGCTGGAAAGAGCTTTTCATGATTTCAATTTCGGCTTCTGTTTGGTTCCCGAGAAAAAGAATAATTCAAAGGATAAGGAAAGAAAATTATCAACCTTTTAAATGCCCTTCTGTTTTGGAAACGTGAAAAATGAAAATTTTCAACTGAATTCAACTTTTCTACACGGAATTGAATTTTTCTTTCTTTTTTCCCCTCAAAAGTGGAATAAGGAAAGTAATCAGAAAGTAATTTTTATCCTTTTACCTTCTTTTTTTTGTCTATTTATTCTTCCATTTATTGAACAGATGGGTTGTGATATGTAATTAACTGCTTTAACTACTCTGATTGGAAAAAATTATGGTAAATTGGATTTCATATTATAATAACTAATAAGCGCGAATTTACGTTAGCTGGAGCTTGGCTTCTGTAAGTACAAGGTTACAATGATGTATACAGATTTTGCATGGGCTTGAGCTTAGTCTAAATTTAATAGCTGTGAGATCGTACTTACATCAGCATGGCTTTCAGGATTGTCTCCCTTGATATAGTCCGTTTATCATGTTGATTCTATGGAAAATGTGGCTGTAAATTGCGTTCTTCTGTTTTGGTGCTCTGATTGGGGTTTTGGTTTGTGTGCTTATCTTGTTTTGGAAATTTCAGGTGACATCATAAAGACTTTGAAGGAGAATGGGTATGAGTATACATGGGGAAATGTTACCGTGAAACTGGCGGAATCGTATGGTTTTTGCTGGGGCGTTGAGCGGGCTGTCCAGATTGCTTATGAAGCAAGGAAACAGTTTCCGGATGAGAGGATTTGGATTACCAATGAAATTATTCACAACCCAACTGTTAATAAGGTATCTAAACTTTATAACCAACTTTCATAACGACTTCAAATTTGGAAGAAACTTTTCTTTTCTTGTTGCCTTGGGTGTTTTCTGGTGCTGGATACTAAGGAAAATGGAAGTAGAAATTATGGTTAAATGCTTGTTGGAACTTGGAAGTACCGGTGTTTATTCTACGGCTATTCATGTTGTGGACCCTTTCTCTAGATTCTTCAGGGAATTTCCTTATGGAGATAGAATTTGAATCACAGTTGATGTTTGGAAACCATTTGTGGCATACCCAATGGGTCTAACTTTCTTTGCTTGATTGTGTTTTTTTTTTTTTTTTGTCTCTTTATGTAATTATGCAACTGGTTGGGTTATTTTCGAGTTTGGATATTGTGTAATATGTTGTGAAGTTCCCCTTCTTTTTATATGGTATCAATTCTATATAGTTTTCAATGAATTTTACTGATGAAGTTGTAAATGCTTATGGCAGCGGTTAGAGGAGATGGAAGTGCAGAATATTCCCATTGAGGAAGGGCAGAAGCAATTTGATGTTGTTAATAAGGGTGATGTTGTTGTTTTGCCTGCTTTTGGAGCTGCAGTGGATGAGATGTTGGTTTTGAGCGATAAAAATGTACAAATTGTTGATACAACTTGCCCATGGGTATCGAAGGTATCTTTGCAGATATTGGCCTCTTGTTTTTTTGTGAGATCATTTTTTGTTTCTATTTTTTTTAATATTCAGATGATATATTTATAAATTTGTGTAAAGGTCTGGAATACTGTTGAGAAGCACAAGAAAGGAGATTACACCTCCATCATTCATGGAAAATATGCTCATGAGGAAACTGTAGCAACTGCATCTTTTGCTGGGAAGTATATCATTGTCAAGAATATGGCAGAGGTATGTCATATTCTAGATGCAGCTACTTCTTTTTGGTGATGTTTCATTGTTCTTGGTGCACATGCACTTCTGTGCAAGAAATATGTTTTTAAAATGAACTTTTGAATGAATGCAGGCAATGTATGTGTGTGACTACATTCTTGGGGGTGAACTTAATGGATCTAGCTCAACCAAAGAGGAGTTTCTAGAGGTACATTTTTTAGTTGCTTATTTAAGCTTTAATGCCTAGTATTTTAGGTGTATTGCAGAGTTTTAGTGATAATCATTGGCTTCCCTGCAGAAATTTAAATATGCAGTTTCAAAGGGATTTGATCCAGATATTGACCTAGTAAAAGTTGGCATTGCAAATCAGACAACAATGCTCAAGGGAGAAACAGAAGAGATTGGTTAGTTTTGCAGTTATGCTATTTCAGTTTTTATTTTTATAAGAAACCGCAACTTGTGATAGTTGTATAAAATTTTCACTTACATAAAAAAATGTATCTTTCAAATTTCACAGGTAAATTAGCTGAAAAAACTATGATGCAGAAGTATGGGGTGGAAAACGTTAATGAGCACTTCGTTAGCTTCAATACCATTTGTGATGCTACTCAAGTAATTTTCTTCCCCCTAGCCTCATGGTTTTGCTTGGTCCGTTCTCCACTAAACTACACTAAAACATTGTTGTGGAACATACTAATTTGCAAATTTGCCAAAAGCAACGTTGCTTTGAGCCAATTGATATTCAATATGTTTATATCCAGGCTTTTGGGCTTTCTGATCTTTCAGGTGTACTTAAGCTAATTTAGTAATTTTGTTTCATTTTCAGGAGCGTCAAGATGCAATGTATAAGCTGGTAGATGAAAAGGTAGATCTTATGTTGGTGATAGGTGGGTGGAACTCAAGCAACACCTCACACCTACAAGAGATTGCAGAGGACCGTGGAATCCCCTCATATTGGATCGACAGTGAGCAGAGAATAGGTCCTGGAAACAGAATCTCGCATAAGCTGAATGTAAGTGTAATGCATGGAGTTCCATTTTTTTTCAACGGATTTTAGATACCAAATCTTTTCCCATTTACTCATTCCTTTTTTTTTTTTTTCACTTCTTTTAAGTACTTGTCTTAAAATTATTTTACTGTGTACTTGTGATAGCACGGGGAGTTGGTTGAGAAGGAAAACTGGCTACCAGAGGGTCCCATCACAGTTGGTGTAACATCTGGTGCCTCTACTCCGGATAAGGTAATTTCCTTACAGGCTAGTATTGTTCTAACCATGAAAATCGTCTGTAAAGCTAGGTTGACTCCCACTATTCGCCATGCTAAATTTTTAATGCAATCCGATAGAAGTGATATAATCTTGTGTCCTTTTGGATTTTAACTAGGTTGTTGAGGATGTCCTTATCAAGGTGTTCAACATCAAACGCGAAGAGGCCTTGCAGCTAGTGTAATTTTGGGTTAGGTCCAGCGAGAGTGTCACTGTAAGAATAGAACTAAAGAGATGTATAATTGAAGAATTTATGTTATACAGCCTCAATGTAACCTAGAATTTTTATGTTGTATACGAAAAGGTTATGGTTATTATTGTGGCTGGCATGTTCTGAATTTCTCGTTATATTCTGAGCTTAGTGCACCTATGTAACACCCTTTGGTTCTAAAATACAGAACATTGTACATAGTAACTAGAAGCCTAGAGGTTGTTGTCTCCAAGATGATTCTTTGAGATTATCGTGGAAAGGGAAGGGTAGGGCATTGGTGAAATTGTCGTCTGTTTTGGCAGCGAACTCTGCTTGTGGTTGTGCCCGAAACTAGGTTCAAGAGTACTTTCAACCATTAACAGTACCATAATTATATACACTGTTGAGTTTAAACAGCTTCACTGCCATTTTTATGGATAACTGTTATTGCACTATGTTCTTTATCCCTTTTTGAAAACGTTTTTCCGGTAAATTTTCTCATCCATGTTTGGTTGATGGTCCTGGCCAGGACAATCAGCTGTCACAAGAAGCGTAGAGAGAGAGAGAGAGAATAAAAATCATACTTCATCAGTACGGCGGAGTCGTTGAATATTAGTCAATAATTGTGTCCTGAATTTTAGTTATTTGGTCACATAATTTGTCCCACACTAAACCATATGATAGAGGGATTGGGATTGGGATTGGCTGCGTGTTCTATTTGTTAATGAGAAAGGGTTTTGATAGGGTCTACTTATTTGGACAGGTGCATGGACAAAATGAGGTGCAGACTATAGAGTTTACCTATACGGGTAGGTGGATTTTATCGGCCTCTCTCAGTTGGATGTTCAAATTAGCTGTAATTCGGACACTCAATTGCAGCGATTCTAGTCCTACAATAGTCTATTAGTCCTCGATTTTTTATTTTATTTTATTTTTTTTCAAGAGGATTTTAATACACTTTTAGATAGATTGGGATCTATAATAATTAACTGTCTAAATTACTAACAATTTAAACATTTAATATGAAAAATTTTATATGAAACTCACATGTTCAAGTAGATGACTTAATGCCTAAAATTTATTTGAGCTGATAAATTTTATATGGGACCTCTCACATTATTGCCCAGTTATTAGCAATTCATGCAGCTTATTACTATAGACGGTTGGCCCTTTCGTACGTTTCATACGCATGAAGGAATATAATAGCCTAACATGTGACGTAATCAATGACCTATTTTGAAATGGAAAGGGTCCTAATCACATACTTAGCCTCTCAACACGATGGAATATAATTAGAGATGTAATTAATGACCTAACCTCATATTTGACTAATCAAGCTTCGAACTAGAAAGCTGTTTCCCCTATAGTCATGGCCAATCTGTCATTATGTGGATGTAAAGATTACTGTACTTTGTCAATATGAATTTTTTTTTTTGGTAAAAAAAGATGTGAAAGGACAAAATTGCCCTCATTTTTTTTACAAAGATCGGATACTCTTTGAATCATTTGAATTGGAGAGGATCCCAATCCCCTATTCAAAAAAGAAAAAAAAAAGAAAGTTAGGTTAATCAAATTAATTTTATAAATTTGATAAAATTTGCTTTATAATGATTTCGTGATGCAGAATGGAAGAAAGAATATTAGGTCTTTAGATTTATTTAAGTTTTATTAATTATTGAGGTCATTAGTATTTTTAAGATAGTAATTCACTAATGGCTTGGCCAAAGTTAGTCAAATTAGGATTAAGTTATTTTAAGATTGTATTATTTTTATAATTCAATAACAGGCTTGGCCAAAGTCAGTCAGTTTAGGGTTAGGGTTTCTATTAGAGTCTATTTAGTATTCTTTTGTGCTTCTATGAAGACAGATTATGATTATGAGTAAACAGATATTTGTTTGAGAGATGTGATTTCTCTTCTCTTTTGGTGGTGAGACTCTGCCAAGACCAGTGAGACTCTGGTTCAACCTCTTCCTCTTCGTTATTTCGGTGAGACTCTGAATTAACGTAGATTTATCTTTATTTTCTATTATTCTTTTCTGTCCTGCGTCAAATTGGTATCAGAGCTTAAGGATAGATTGTTTTCCAAACAATCTACGATCTGCTGAACAGCAACACAAAAACCCTTCGCTCACAAAATCTTTCTCTTCTCCGGAACAACCATCCCAACCCTACTCACAACCATAAGCTTCAATCCAAAAAAAAAAAAAAACACATCAGAAAATCCCAAGACAAAACGACGTTTACGTTCAACCCAGCCACCAACTACCAAAACCGTTACATCAAGCCACCATCGAAGCACAAATCTGTTGTCTTTTGCTTCACCTAGCAACGATCCCACCAATGAGTTATTGGCAGTATGGAGACCTTTATAGTGGCAGATCATATGGGTATACTCAATACACCACAACAGCACAAGATGTGTCGGATTTCCATGGCAAACAGGATCCATTTGTCTTCCAGGATTGGCTCATTGCCTTGGAGGACTACCTTGACTGGATTGGTCTCTCTCAAGACCGAAAGGTGCGTTTTGTAAAGATGAAACTCAAGGGGCAAGCACGCATTTGGTGGCAGAGTGTCGAAGAATACCTTCACCGCCTTCGTCTACCACCCATCTCCGATTGGGAAGAGATGAAATTCAAATTACAAGAGAAGTATGGGGCTAACCATTATACGCAACAGCAACGTATGGACGCTATTTGGCACAGGTATGTCGTAAGATCCCAATCTCCACAAAACCCACCACCACCACCGTGCCAACCAAAGTCACACCCTCATGAAACCCACAAACGCATTCCGACACAGCAATCCACAACCACACCAAAGAAAAACCAAATACCCATACCCACACCTTCGTCATCTATTCCACTGATACAGCCAACCAAAGCCATACCCAACCCCATTAAGGTACCACTCCAACTTCAAGAGACTCGTCCACCTACAGCACAGACTCAAGCAACACCAGAAATCCCAATCACCCCCAACCAATCGGCAGCCACTGCTGTTCAAAACCCAAAGGAAAACAAAACCCAATCACTGTCAATACCCAAAATCCCACCACCGTCCCCCAAAACTACCACCAAAGCCCACAAAAGCACAGCAATTCTGCCCCACTCACAGCCCATATTACCACAAATCTCACAAGATTCAACCACCACAGAACATTGTGGCACCCAAACCCATACGACCCAACCTGCAACCATTGTCGTTCAACAACCAAAAGAAAACAAGACCCAACCACTGTTGATACCCAAACCCAATCCAGTACCACAACCTACCGGCAATACAGCAATTGTGCTCCACCCACACCAAAATCACCCCAGTTCAGCAACCCATACCAACCACCTCACGGTTTGGCATCATCCAGCAATGCCACCACCGGCGGTTTGCATTCCAACATCGTCCCATAGGGCCGCTCCGCTAGACAGCCACATCTCTACCTCTACCAGCGTCTCAGCGCACATGTTTCGCGATGCCCGCTCGTCGTCCCACCGCCCACCTCAGTCGCAGATCCGTCCACCCTAGTCGCAGATCCGCCCACTCCAACAGTAGATCTAAAAAGCACCGGGCCCAGCCTTCCAAACGTGCCGCCAACCACTGCATCACCCTCTTCGGCCGACAGGGCACCGCTCAGCCCCGGATCACACAACCTCCATCACAGAAAGCTCCCACCAAGCTCAACCGCTCCAGGCCGCCATTGCGATTCCGCCTGGTACCACCCCATCTCGCCAGAACCTCCACCAAAATCGCCAGCGCAGCCGATCAGATCGTGGCTCAACAAAATAAGAAGGAGAAGAAGACTCGTTTTTCTCGTTTGGTTCAGAAGGAGAAGAAAAAAAAGAAAAAAAAAAAAAAAGGGATGCTCAGTTGTGAAGGAAAGTAGCTGGTCAAACAAAGTAAAAAAAAAAAAAAAGTGGGAGCATGTTTCAAGGTTTCGACAAAAGCCAAAAAAAAAAAAAAAAAAAAAAAAGAAAGAAAAAGGAATTGATCAAAAGCAAGTTGATTTGGGCAAGTTTCGAGAAATAAAGTGTCTATACAAAGTTAAGGGCTTATCAGAAAGTTTTGTTTTGCAATTTTGAAGGCCGTGTCAGCAACGGTTCATCAGATCCACATTTCCAGCCTATGTTCCCAGCAAAACATTCAAATTTTTCAGAACTTGAGGAATTGGGCTTCAAGACTATTTTTTTTCATCTTTCTAAACTCGAGGGCGAGTTTTTTTTCGAAGAAGGGAGAATGATGCAGAATGAAGAAAGAATATTAGGTTTTTAGATTTATTTAAGTTTTATTAATTATTGAGGTCATTAGTATTTTAAGATTAGTAATTCACTAATGGCTTGGCCCAAAGTTAGTCAAATTAGGATTAAAGTTTATTTTTAAGAGTTGTATTATTTTATAATTCAAATAAAGGCTTGGCCCAAAGTCAGTCAGTTTAGGGTTAGGGTTTCTATTAGAGTCTATTTAAGTATTCTTTTGTGCTTCTATGAAGACAGATTATGATTATGAGTAAACAGATATTTTGTTTGAGAGATGTGATTTCTCTTCTCTTTTGGTGGTGAGACTCTGCCAAGACCAGTGAGACTCTGGTTCAACCTCTTCCTCTTCTTATTTCGGTGAGACTCTGAATTAACGTAGATTTATCTTTATTTTCCTATTATTCTTATTCTGTCTGCGTCATTTCGTCATTAATTATTAATGCCCTTCTCCATGTCTCTAATTTTTAAGACTTCTGTGCTCTTTCTTTTTGTTCTTGATCTTACTGGTTTTTTTTTTTTTTTTTTTTTTTTTTGTATATTTTTTGTGTAGCATTTTCAATAAATTTGCTTAACTTATAAAAATAATAATTATTTACTAATCCCACGAGGGTGCTGCCGAAGTTATAGACCACAGCATCTCTGCAATCATCAACTCTGGCTAATTAATGGCATTATCACTCTAGGACGGACAAGGATCCTCTCCATGAGTTGAACTAGAGAGGAACCATTTTATGGTTATGATTCAATGCTGTTGCATCTAATGGTGTAAATAATGCATTTGACTCCATTAGCATAAGCGGTTAAACTAAGTAAAGAAAATTAGCAACCATCTTGGCAACCAAAGCTATAGGTTATTAATCAAGCCAAGGCTGCAATTCAATCTTTCAGTCTCTGAATATCAAAGTATAGCCCTTAATTAATAACAAGGAAAGTGTAGACTAGTGGTTATAAAGAATGATATATTGTATTCATGACATATTTCTTTAACAGTCTCAACTATTACATCTTGTATGGTGAGTGAGAATATTGGTGAATATGCAATTTGGAAGAGAAAGACTGCACAAAATCTCGTGGCTTGGAACCTGGCCCTGGGAACCCTAATACAAGCTGAAAAAATTGCTTGAAACTATACACTTGGAAAGACAACTTTAGCTGCCGAGACAAAGTTCAGTCAAATTAACTTGGGATTGAGTGGTGCCCCTGGATAATCAGATTGTATTCAAGCCCCCTCTTGGCTTTATCCCAAAGTTCAAAATAGCGTCTATCATCTCACTGCAAGTGATCTTCCTTTCCATCTCAAGGCCTCACAAACTAGCCACTATTTCTATCAGGTTCCTTGGAAAGAGATGATTCAACTATTTCTGGGACCCGATCAAGCAAGCAATTCATCTCCTCTGGGAATTCACCCTTTGCTCGGTTAGTTTTTCCTCCAACAAAAACTGTTGTTCCATCTTGTAAGGCCCAAATCTTTTGATTGTTCAGAGAAGAAAATGATGAAACATGAGTATGATAAACTGGAATCATGGTTTCAACAATGGCTTTAGAATAGAATTATTTTAAAAATAAATAAAAAAGAACAACAATGGCAATTTCAACAGCAAACATCTATGCACCCTTACATTAGAAAAGTTATGATGCAGGACATGATTTACTAACTTTTATCACCATTTGCAAGTCCAGAACTACATTCCAACATTAGTTTATCACTAAAGGTATCATTTATAAATGTGAACATGAAATCATGATTGTTATAACAGGCGTCAGAATGTAAATTAGAGTAATAGCCAGCTCAATATGGAAAAATGTAATATTTCTAAGAACCTTGATACAAAGAATTACAAGTTTCAAAACATATACAACCATGAACCAACCTCAATCAAGCAGAAATTTTACCTGTGAATGAGATAGATAACTTATGCAAGTTGTGAGCATTAGAGCACCAAATCCAGCATAAACAACTGGCACCCCGGGGTCAGTCTGAGTGAAGAAACCAAGTTTAGTTCCAACACAAATAAAACTAAGCAGTCAAAGAAAATCCCATATTGTTTAGTACAAGAGTAATTTCGAGTCATCACCTTCAAGTCAAGGCCACTACTGCCTATTGCATCTACAATAACAATTTTTGTACCATCTATATCAATTGGGAGCTTAGAGCTAGGCCGTCGAACTCCAACAAATTTTCCTTCCTGATCATATAGGACGATTGATTGTAGATCACGAGCAAGCATTGATCTGAATTTCCAAATGGTAAAGGGAACAAGAAATTAGAATGAAGGGAAAATACTGAAAAGGAAAAACACATGGTTCTGCCCATAACACATGTGAATTCCTTTAAGCTAACGAGAATCAGCATATCCAGTCGGAATATCTATACACACACAGAGACAAACAGATAAATCCATACATTCCCTTAACATTAGGAGATTCAGCATCTCCAATGGGTAAGAAGGTCCCATAAAGCTTCTTGTCTCCGTTGATCTTTAGAGGTGCCATAGCCAGATTAAAAGGTCCCTCATCATCCTTAAGTACTTGCAGTGCTGAAAAACTCCAATCTGTCTGGTATATAGTAATCCCATCATACCTTAAAGGATCATTTACGCTAATTGTTTTCCTCATTACCTCCTTCCCATTAAGGTCAAACAGTGAAAGATCAGTGTGAAACTGTGATACCTATAAAGCCAGAGAAAACAACACATAAAATACTTTAGCAATGAGTAAGGGAAACTGAGGGGAGGCATCATCA
Source organism: Betula pendula (assembly GCA_900184695.1). Lineage (NCBI taxonomy): Eukaryota > Viridiplantae > Streptophyta > Magnoliopsida > Fagales > Betulaceae > Betula > Betula pendula. The sequence goes on from FXXK01000474.1 coordinate 194,952, forward strand.
CTATAGAGATTACTGAGGAACATACTATAAATAAGAAAAGTCGAGCTCTAAGGCTCCCTCATGATAAGACTCATGAACACTCACTAACCAACATCCATTGAATTAAACATAGTCATAGAAAAAAGTAAAAGATAACCACTTATAAGAGATCTCCAGGAAGCCTTTGATCAAATGATGATTTCAATGCGGAACTACTACAACTTGCAACAAGGTTTTTTCTCTGTAAGGACTTTCACTAATGAAAAAACAGAAAAAAAATCAACATCTACCTCTCCACTGTCATAGTAGTCCATGTAGAATCTGTTGACATGAACCTCAGTATTGAAAGCTTCAGTGGGAGTTGAGAGAAAACCAGATGGGCCTAATACATCTCCAACAACAAAATTCAGCCCCTGTGGAACTGTGACTAAACCTTTGAAGCTCCCAGTTGCACTAAGAGTTCCACCAGCCATTATCAGTAGCATTGCTAAATGTACTCCAATAGGGGCAAACCGACCAGCAAGCCCCTTAAAGGCATATAAGGATGGTCCTTTCAAGAATACCTACAACAACCAAACAATGAATTGCATGCAGGATATTGTTAATATATGATAGTTAGTACCAGAATGTCACATCTTGTACTGGTAATTGCAAGTCTACCCAAAAGAACAGGCATAAACTGTTTTACAAATGTACAATAGGGATAAATGAATGGAATGCAACAGCTAAGAGCAATTAAATTAAAGGGAAAAGAAAAGAAACAAAATGAACAAAGGAAAGGACATAGTTTTCCTCTGAATTGGGTTGGAGGAAGTTCCTCAAATCTCGTCCCTAAAATTGCCATGAGTCCCTTAGCTTGTTAAAAACAATGCATTTCTCATATGTCAAAAGAACACATAATTTTATAGACGATGTTAAAGGAAGTTCTTACAACCTAGTTTCGAAAAAAACTCTTTCTAGAAACAAAAGCAATTATAAGATATTCTAACCTCATATCCAGATCCCATCAGAATAACACCTAAATCTTGAATTGATGCTCTGGGCAGAATGTCTGAATACTCCTGCTTGCGGATAGCCTCAGTAGAGCTTAAAAAATTCCATCTGCAAACATCAACCAAGTTTTGTGAATGAAAAGTTCCTCCAGCTCATTCCTAGGGAAAGAGGACACAAGTATGAGAAAGTAATTCAATTAGACCTTCTTGCGACCTTAACCAGGGGGATCTGTGTTGTGTAAGTGCAGGCCATCAGTGATGCACCGAGGAGAACCAATGTTCCAAGAAAAATGGGGGACGAGTACATGTGGTCAAACCCAAGGGTCAGAACCCATCTCCAAGTGAAGAATCCCAATACAGGATTTTCTTCAGGGTACTTTTGGAAATAGAAGTCTGGAGCTTCACCTTGATCAATGAAAGTACCTGTAGAAGCAGTGGATACACACAAGACCAATTTTTAATTATAATGCATCAGGGCACAATTTCAGACGGCACTAGCAAGATCTAATATATGAAACTAAAGCAGTTTGACAAAATGGCCATCTTTTTATGTACTAGAATTTCATCTGCAAGGGCCTTTTAACAATTGGCAGTGGCACCATTGACTTCTTAATAATGAGGCAAAGAAGCATACGCTTTGGACTCTATGAGTAGCACATTTTGTGCACAAATGTAGCTGAAAGGGAATGAAATGGCATTGATTTGGTGTACTAAATTTTTAGTTAAATAATGCTAACAATCATACAATCATAAATTTATGGTGGGCAAAAACAGAAGGAAATGGCACATACCCAGACCGTACCCGATTCTCAAAATTAATGAAAAAAAGAAGAAGCAGAATCATAATTCATAAACTTGAAGAATTAGAGTTTGAAAAGAGTAAAGAACAACACAACGTACCCAGGGCCATTAAAGCAGCAACAGTGAACATTTCTCCAATAGCCAAAGGCAGATTAGACAGAATCGTCAGAACCCTTCTGGGAAACCTCTTCACCAACCCCATCACACCACCACCACCTCCACTCCCTGACTTTGCCGCAACCTTCCCATTTCCAGTGCCTCCACCACCTTCCTCCTCCAGCGGCGGTGCCGCTTCCGACAGCACAATCTTCTTGGATACGCTCTTGTCCTTGTTGTTGACATCTTGAGGGGTCTTCAGCTTGCAAGTGAAGGTAAATGAGGGAACTCTTGAACCGCGGAGACTCTGAGTTTTGGAGCTGTAGGGCACGAGCTGGGGTTTGAAGGTGGAGCGGAGAAGATGGGATTTGAAGAAAAGGGTCTTGGGTAGAGATGGGTTCAAAGCCTCCATTGGTGGAGACTATGGAACTGGGTCTCTCACTTTCAGAACTGCACTGTAAGGTGTAACAACCATAGGCCATAGCTGTTAGTTTTATCCAAAAAGCACCAGATATTTCTCATTTTTTTACTACAAATTTGTATCAATTTATAATTAATAAATAATTTAATTAGTTAATAACTTATTTGTCAAGTGTCAACCATTCATTTTTATCATTTATGATTTTGTAAGAAAAATTATAGTAAAATTCTGCTACACCATTGCCTACGTGTCAGGCCCCACCGATCATCTTCCCCATCCTCCCCCAAAACAACTACCACAAACTCTCCGTCTCTGCCGACTTCGACACATTTCCCTCCAAAGACCGAACAACACAATGCTTCACAGTCTCTCCCTCACAACCCTATCTTCCTCCTCTCCCACCAAAACCCCAACCCCCAACTCTCTCTCTCCCACCCCAAAACCTCTCTACATCAAATTCCGCACATCCTACAGCGACAATCTCCGCTACCTCAGAGCCCTCCGCATACTCAACCCCGCCACCAAAAACAAAAACAAGAAGCCTCCCTCCCCGGCCACCGTCGACCACGTCATCGCCACCGTAGACTTCCTCAAGTCCAAGGGCTTCACTGACCCGGACTTCGCTCGCCTCGCCTTCCTCTGCCCCCACCTCTTCTCCTCCACCTTTGAGCCCACCGACGTCGCTCCGGTCTTCGACTTCCTGGCCACCGACCTTCCCGCTTCCCCCGAAGAGTCCTGCGGCCTGATCCTCCGCTGCCCCCGCATTCTCTTCTCCGACGTCGAGTTCTGTCTCCGGCCAACTCTCAATTACCTGAGGCAGTTGGGGGTGGACAATCTCAGCTCTCCCACTAACGTGAACGCGCATCTTCTGAACACGCGCGCGGAGAGGCTACGAGAGAAGATTGGGTTCCTGCGGAGAATAAGGTTCACGCACGAGGAGGCGGCGAGGGCTTGTGTGAGATTGCCGGCGATTTTTGGCTACAACATTGATAACAACTTGTGGCCCAAGTACAAGTATTTGGTGGGGGAGATGGAGAGGAGTGTGGAGGAGCTGAAGGAGTTTCCTCAGTACTTTGGGTTTAGCCTGGAGAAGCGGATCGCGCCAAGGCATTTGCATTTGAAGGAGAGGAATGTTCGCCTTCCTTTGAATAGAATGTTGCTCTGGGGCGATGAAAAATTTTATGCCAAATGGAAATGATTTTTTTTTACAGTCACTTCTCTCTCTTATTTCCTTTTGGGTCTCTATTTTTTTTTTCTTTTTTTAAGACTTTTGGGTCTCTAATTACGATAAGGGTAAGAATTTAACCAAATTAGTATTTAACAGCCTTAGAACTTGGATTAATGGTTTAAGTCTTTTAACGGTCTGGTTTTTATTTATGTGTTATTATCAAGAAGATTCGTAAACAATACTCACATTTCGTTTGTTATCCGACTAATGAAACTTTGGGTCCCTCTTTTTGAGTTTACTCTGTTATAACTTTTTTTTATTTTTTTCTATTCAAACAGGGGACAAGGGGAAAGGGATCATCAACTTATGATGAAGGAAAAGGTATTGACGGAAGGCAATTCTCTCAAATTTGTTACACTTGGGCGGGCAAGGTAGTTGTAAATATTTAAGTCATTAAATTTAAACCCAATAAAGGAATCATCAACTTTCATGTGACCCATTATTATACTTTCATTACATTTATATTTACACACGTGTGAGGAAGCTACAGATATCCAGAGAGGTGCATATCGAGAAATGTAAAAGTCAGCAATTCGACTTCTTCCATCTATTTGAAATTGTTTTTTTCCATTGAAATATTGTACAACTGAGGCCTCGGTATACAAGAGAAATATGCTGCACTATTTAGTACCATAATTGTTAACTATGAGGCTTCAAATTACGTTTGAAAAAAAATGAAGCCTTGTTGTGACGGCCAAATTCCAGGCCATCTTCATCAATCAGAGGTTCCTTTTTAGCATGTGAAGGTTTTCCATTTACACGAGAAAATACAGGCCCGGTTTTGCACCATCATTTCTGCGGACTCTGAGGTCCAATCACCCTTACGGAATGTTCATCTCCGATTTAAGACTCACTTCAAGTTGTCCGATTTAACCAAACCTGGGAGAAGAGGAAAAATGGGAATCAGCAACATAAACTAAACTCAGCAAAAACAAGCCTTAATTCCCCAATCACTTGGGTTTGGCCTCAGAAATCCCTTTCTGCCATCGCTATTTATCAAGGGCCATATCATTTATTCAAGCATAGCCACATCGCCTATGTATACCCTGTGCATACACGTGCTTACTAGAGAGAGAGACAGTAGTGATATGGCAGGAAAATTCCATGGAATCCCCAAGAGTTGAATACCTTAAAGCCCTATATTTCTTTCGCCCCATTATATACACGGTAGTTAATAGAATGACTCTCTTACATCAATAAAGCCAATTAAGAGAAGATGAAATGTAAGAAACTACATGGTGGAAGCTATCCACTAAAACTGTGTGCTGCATGTATGCGCATTTGTGTGTGCTTGTATGTCACACACCCAGCTGCAAGAATGCATTCATCTCCCAGTTTACATGTCATAGGCATTTCACAGGAGTTGGTAGGAAGAGATTACTAGTTACCAGGTACTGAGAGTTTCAGCTCTGTTTTGCTAACAGTTCAATGTCAGCTCCAACTTCAGCAATTTTGGCTTCTCTTGAAGCCTTTGCTGCTTTGGCAATGGTCTCAACATCAAAATTCAAGGCTATTCTTTTCACAAGACCATTGAGCATCTGTAATACAGAACACAGTGACAGCATTATTAACTAAAACAATTGGCCAGTTCAAAGGTGTATATATTGCACGGATACATGCATATATGGGAAATCAAAATATGGTTTCAATGCAATAAGACTTTGCTGGCAGTTAAGTTTGTTAAATTCATGTTGAATAAGTTCCTCACCCACTGACTCTTTCTCACTAAATTTCAGAAGTTCTCACCCACTGAATCTTTCTCACTAAATTTCAGAAGTTCTCCCTATTCATGCGTAACATTATATATCCATCGTTACAAATCCACAACATCATGTACACATCACGAATGTATTTTGCCTTTTGGACACAAAAGAAACTTTGCTAAGGGCATGAGTCTTTATGGTGTTTCCAAAATATATGTTAAATTTCTGACAACATATTCACGTGGAACATTGAGCATCACTTTGCCAAGTGACCCGTGCACAGGCGCAAATATTTCCCTGTGATGAAGGAAAAAAAAGTCTTGGCCCACACCTTTGGAATCCCATTATCCCATTATCATCACGTGGTCCAACTTCTTTTCAAGTTGAATACGGCACAAACTTCCCATGCATTTACAAAAGTATCTAGTAGGCCAGCACAAAACTTTAGGTTCAGACACTAGGGGCAGCTCAATGAAGCTCAAGCTTCATCGTGCGCACTCAAAATTAAGAAGTTTGACCATTTTAGAGCAAGAAAAATCAGAACAATTTGTCTTTGGGACAATCATTTCATACATAATGTTTATATGTCGAAAGCAAAAGCATACCCTTTAAAAATCTATAAAAGATGGCCAAATCTTCAACAAAATCAACCACTACTTTCATGCATAAATAAAACAGAGTAATCAATGAATAGCAGTGATCAAAACCCCACCCCCCAGGCAAAGAAAAAAATGATACCAGTGATCCAATGGCAACTAAAGCACGGAATTTTGAATCAACTTCTAGATTTTCCTTTTCTGCAATCTGCAACAAAAAAAAAAAACCTTAAGTCTCATGATGCATCAATTTTGATGATTCACATTTCTAAAAAGTTCTAGAGATCATTAAGAAAATAAAAATAAAAAACCAAGGCAATCCATCTCAACATGAAGGGGAAAAAACCCATGCATTAAACCAAATTTCTCATGATGACATCAAATCAGAAAAGAGTGCAAAGGTTAAACATTTGCAAGTTAGGTGATAATGTCATTAAAACATACCTCAAGAGCTGCTGAAAGAACTTGAGATTGACCTTCTTGATCCTTCTTTTCAATTAACAGCACAGCATAGCTGTGAAGCACACCAGAGAAAAGCTTAAGGTCAATGCCAAACTTGGCTAGTAACAAGATAGTGTAATAATGATAGCAAGTATAGAACTTTTAGAAAACAAAGATATGCCTCAACTTCAATTCTATGTTCTGTTTTCTCCAGGAATGACTATAACATTACAATATGCATATGAAACAGTTGCACAAGCTACTAAGACAACTAGGTCAAAAATGAATTGTACTGGAGGTGTTTAATGATCCAATCTAGAAAGGTGTGGACTGTCCCACTTTGGACAAATTAATCTCTCCTTTTACAATGGGACAGCTGCAAATTTACTTACTTGAGTATCAAAGTGGAATAAGACAACTGCAAATTCTTATTTGGAGATGAATAACAACTTGAAAATGCATCAAGAATCTGCAAAATCAGTTCAAAAAATGAAGCAACATTTGTAAATATAAACTGAAAACAGTCTCAGTATGACAAGCTATCTATAATTGCCATAACAATCATCCAAGTAAAAACCCTGGAAAAGAATATTTTAAACTGAGTGATCAAGTAACCGAGGATATTTCTTACCAATGAAAAATGCATAAGGAAATCATTCAAGAACCCTTTTAGGTAAGTAATATCAAAGAGAAAAGAAACAGTAATTACACGATCATAGGGTTATTCCCCAGATTATACACCCAAAAGACCAGATAAAGAAGCGCAAAGATACAAGGAAAACAAGAAGCCTAGTCAAACAAACAAACCAGACTGAAAAGGGTGAGGAAATCAGCAAAGAAATCCTGGAAAAACATACTACTTAAAAATGGAATCTGGAAAATGACAGGACCTTTGCAATGGGAGGTTTTGCTGGATTTCTTGACATGAAATACTTCAAGAACTTGCTCATATCAATAACAAATTTGGTCCAGAGGACTGCTAAAATCACGTTCTTGACATATATGGCTATATTCCAAAAGTTATTGATGGTTATATATTGATAGCAAGCAACAATAAGTACCTCAGAGTTATATCTTCAAATCAATCTCAAAATGAATAAGGAGAATATTATAGCGTAAAAAGTTGGGAGTGTGAGAGTTAATCACAAGAATTTTGCAAATAAAAGATGTTTCTATGTCAATCATGAAGGTTAAAAAGATATGGACATATCAATGTATAAGCTAGGATTGCTCTAGCAATGAAAAGGTTAAAGAGAAAAAACTCGAAGCCAATTATAAAACATAAGTTCCCAACAGAACCATGGAAAATGTTTTAAGAAAATAATTTAAAACAACAATAATGAGAACATTGGGTATAAAATGCATAGGTGAAAACTATTTGATGTATATAGGCAAGAATGGCCATTAGCAAGAATGTTAAAACCATACATCAATACTATGCCTAGCAGTAAACACAGAGACAGACACCAATGCCTCCCACCCACCCACTCGCACACATGTACACACAAACAAACAAACAACGCTCAAAACCAAACTGAGGCCACTGCTTGGCATGCCTGGTCAAACTAGGAAAATAAAAATAGAACGGATACCAACCTCACTTTGATTTATATATAACCAGTTGTAGTAACAAGAATTTTTGAATAGATTAGTTACTACTCGGATGCTGGTTAAAAGATTTCCAGGAATAGCAGGATTCGCAGTGACTTTTTTGATCATTTCCATTAGTACGTCTGCATAGAGCACACAAAATCAATAGTAAAGATCAAATTGGTGAAGAACTAAAGAAGCATCCTCATAATTGAAGTTACCTCTAAACCTCAACAATCAGTTCATTAAGATTTCAGGATGGTTACTCTTTTTTCTTACAAATAATATCAGGATTGTTATATGCCACATAATTAAGCAATAAAAATTATCATTTACATGATAAATGATCATTTGCACGATCAATTTCTGAAATAAAACATAACTGGGGCTCATCATTAACTTAGATACCATTTTCAGCTCCAAAATGATTGAGTAGTACAGTTGCCCCGTCCGGGTGCAGGACAGTCATCCTCAAAATATCAATAACTGCAGACAAACAGTATAATATCAACTAAGTGAGCAAAAATATTTTCTTGAAAGTGTAATATTATTTCTACTTTTAAAATTAAGCCTAATATGATAAAATCAGTCCAATATGATCCAAGAAATCGTGAAAATCAAAGCATTCAGTATTTGACATAAACAACACACATTCATTTGTCAAGAAACTAAGAGTAACTAAAGATATCATGTCAACTTGCATCTGAGAACAGAACTCAGTAGAGCATAGAGCTCTGTAATTCTGAAAGTAAATTTGATTGCACTTCATTGCGATAGAAGTTTTATTTTCATATGCATGGGAGAATTTTCTTTATTGACAAGTAATAAAAGTTTTAGAAAAGAAATAGGAGTAGCCACATATGAATTCAGAAATAGGAAAGGTGCTCTCTGGGAGAATTTAAATTCTATTGAGGAAAGTTTAAAGCAAAACCAAAGGAACAGCCTTGAAAAATCATGGTTTTTTTTTTTTTTTAACCAAGGTATATGAGAATTCGCTCCAACTAGATCCCCGGGACACCGTGCAAAGCCCTTCCCCCCCCCCAACAACATGGATTGAATAAAGCTTGAGCTTTCACTTGTAGGTATAGCCCCAAAAAATTGTTTTGCAGTTTGTACTCAAGGGAGGTTAAACCTTAGACCTGATGCTTCATGAAATACAAGGGTCAAATGACTTACTACTTAAGCCAATCCCTTGGGTTAGCCATGAAAAATCATGTAGAAAGCTCCTTACTAACTTTTAAGTTAATATTGTATTATATGATACTAATCACATCAGAGAACCTCCAACTCATGCACAAGCCTAAGAAGTTTGGCATACTAACCTGGAAATATCATTGCAAGTGGCCAGCAACAGCGCAATATCAATATCTGCAAATTTGCTACAATGATAATGTGATGTGTCCTTCAAAAGTTTGACAATGGCACCCAGTTTGGAAAGCTCAAGTTCCGTCAAAGACAAATTCTTTTTTTCCTACAAAATATTGTAAATAAATCCAAGTTAACCAGGAATATAAATGTAGAATTACAGAGCTTTGTCAAAGAAAATTTATTCCTTTCCTATAAAGTGAAATTTAATTTTTGATGTGTCCTCTAACCATGTAAAAAACCTACCGGATCGGAGAGTAGGGCATTGTTAAACTCAGTAATCTTTTTGAGGATCCCATCAAACTGAGCCACATCAAAAACAAGCACTCCATTCTGGAAACAAAATAATTGAAGAAGAATGCCACGTAAATGACCACATGAATAGATTATCCACCCAATTTTCAAACTCAACCAGCAATATATAAGATATTCAAATAATGATTGCTAAATAGATATGAAATCATCAGTACTAGTCTCTGAATATAGAATCAGAATAGCAAAATAAACTCATCATAAAAAGCTCAGGGGCAAAAGAACTCGCCTTTAAAAAGCCTTAAAGCCCAATTATTTGGCATAGCTACCAAATAATGGAATGTATAAAATATTTGCATGAAAAAATATATAAACACAACCAGCAAAACAAGAGAAATTTGAACAATAAAACTCATAATCCCCCATATACCTGAAAATCAATACCATAGAAAAGAACTTCATAAAATATCAGAAGGAATAAATTCAAGCATAACCTTCTAACAAAAATATGATACAAAGAACTATAAACAAACAATTATTTCAGAGTAAATCAACAATCACGAAGTACCAACAAATAAGCCGACAATTCAGCTCAAAAAAGTGTTAATCTCAACTAAAAAAAGTGTAACAGAGCCATATTAGACACCTAGGAGGGCCAACAGCCTCTTTTGGTGAAAGTGGTGTACAGGGTACATTGTAGAAACCTACGCTATGTTCGCTATGTTATATCTTTTGTGAAAATAATATAATATTAAATATTTGGCCTTTTTTTTCTTAGCATTAAATATTTGGATTTTATAATCACCCAATATATACTTTTGTACAAGTTCCCTAAACATGAACACGCAATTCCTAAAACGCATCTCTAACCCTTGACTGATACATCCAAACCCATTGACACTAAACTGTAAGAGCATACCTTAGGAATGTGCTTGAAAGTGCGTTTTGATGAAGCAGCTGCTATATAAACAAGAATATGGAAGAATATTAGAGCCACAGAGAGTCTCATATTGGAGGTTGTGAAGTTAAGGTATATAATATGGTATTAACATAAGGGAACCTAAGAGAATGTAACAAACACTAACAGTAAATTTAATTTTTAAATAATCCAAATACACACCAGACATGTTTGAAGGTTCTCCAGGTATATAAGCATTAGCTGAAATGAAAAACAGAAAACATTAATCAATAAAAAACAAGCGACCTCATCAATCACCTCAAATGTTAATGTCATAGTGCCACAACAACATCATATTTACCACCGGTAAAGGGATCACGAAATGATGAATTAAGGGTGAACTCCTTTTGTCCAGAATTTTGGAGTATAAACTCTACAATTTGTTGCCGATAGGAAAGAGGAAGATTCTCCTTGAGAAGCCACTTGTCAGCAGTAGCATACGGATTATCTAGAAATATCTAATTTTGTGTTATTTTCTCAAATTAACAACTACACGCATGATTCACTAGCTGTCCACAATGTAGTTAGTTTAAAAAACTACAACTAAGGGCTAATAACATTAAGGAAGACAAGCACGTTCATTTTTCTGATACTACAGTAATACAATAACATCAATACTGAGATGTGTGAGAATTCTGAGAAAAATAGGGAAAACAAAATCAGCATTATAATGTAACAAGGTAGAAAGGAAAATGAAGAGCAACAAATACAACAATTATAAAATCACCAAAGCAAAACACAGGGCTGAAGAAAAAAAACCTGATCGATCATAGGGCAGCTTACGATTAGGCTCACCATCTCCAATATCAACATCAAATACTGAGATTTAAACACACACACACACACACACAAAAAGAGAGTAAGTTTTTCTCAACAAAAGGTCAACCATATTAGAAGTTGCCAAAGAACATTAGACACTGACCATAGTCATATTCAATTCCATCAAGAACAGGACACTTCATGTTGTCATCCGGTCCATCAACAACTTCACCAATCTTTTTTTTTTGAAAAAAAAAAAGACTAAATGTAAAATATTCTACTATCAAATACAAAAACAAAAAAAAAAAAGCGAAAAACTGAGCATGTAAAAGTATTCAAGAAACAAATAAATGCAATGACATATAATGTAAAAGTGAAGGGAAATTTGACATAAATAACTAGACATAGGATAAAGACAACACTAAAACCATAAATATGAAGTGTATGACACCTTTACAAGCATAAGCCAAGATTGCTGCATAACCTCAGGCAAAATAGATACCAAAATACACATATCTAAATGAAGGGCGTTTTTGGAATCCCACATTATGAGGGATTGCTTAAAAGCTTCCCCATCGATGTAGTGATAGATTACAATAATAAAAATATCCAGGCCACAAAAAAACACTACACCACTAACGAAAAGATCAATTAAATAGATTAGGGAAATTCAAACACCAAAGTGAAGCCATTAGAAAAAGGTGAAAAAAGGGAGGGAAAGGGTGAAAAGTAATGTACACACTGGCTTTGTACATGTCACAGTAAACTAGAACTGTCACCCTTTTACATCAAAAGACCTTCACTTCCTACATTTTTTTTTCAGAAAAGAGAAAAAAATGTAGAAATTTTCCACTCACTGTCATTTGCTATTTACAAAACTGGGCTTGTTTGTTAATGTTTTTTAGCAAAAAAGCAAAAACAATAACAAACATCTCAACACATAAAACACTAAATATTACTTTCACCTTTATGTCATATCACAACCCAAAAGCAAAAGACACCCTTTAAAAATTAGCGAACGAGCCCTAAAACTTTTAAGAAAAATGAACTTACAGAGCATAGTATTCTAACCAAGCACACAACAAACAAAGGAAGAAAAAGGAAAGAGTGTATCAAGCGCCAGATCAGCAACCACTTAATGTTGCATGGAAAATATAACCATAATGCAAATTTTTGATATGGTTATTAGGATGAAATTGTAAATTACTTTATCCCACTTTTGTTCTCTCAAATTCCATGCATATGCCACACCATTGTCACCCTCTCTGACAACTTTTGTCTGCCCGTCACTCGTGCCTGATAAGACAAAAAGGAAATACAATTTATATAAAGCAGTATAGAACAGCAAACGGGTGCAACATATCAATCCTGTACAAACATTTAACAACTGATTTTTTTCAAAACATAAGAAGAATAGGAAAAAGAAAAAGCCACTATGGTACTATTCATGGAAGCTCGTTTTCTTCTTATTTTATTAGAAAAAATTGAAAAGAAAAATGAGAAGGCCAAGGTGCATGCGAACTATACAAACAAAAACGTTGCCTACTCTTTGTGAATATAATTTTTTTGACTGATCTAGTAATATGATTTTATACTGACAACATAGAATCATTAAAAAAAGAGAAAAAAGAAAAGTCTCTATTTCGACCATTTATTTGCAAGAAAACTTGTTGTCCTCAACTTGAAATAGATCTCACAACCTAGCAACTGAACTGAAATATTTTCATTCATTTGAACTAAGAAACATTGAACTTAATGTTTGTAGGGAAAAGTACTATTAAAATCACACCTGGAACCTGTAAAGCCTCCAGCCCTGGTAGATCATCCAGCTTCAATCCTCCAACCTTTTTCCTAATGCAAACAAGTCAGAGCATGTAAATAAGTCAAAACCAACACGTGACGTTGGTCCAAAATGAAATGAAACATGATAAATCATAAAAGTTAGAGAAAGAAAAATACAATTTTAATTACAAATACATGGAGAGCTTTGGAATTCAAACAAAAGTTATGATAATTAAGAAATAGAAGTTCAAAAAAGATGTTTTAAGATATCTTAAAAAAGAGTGTTGCCTTTAAGCAATCTGAAGTGGATTATACCTAGAATACAAAACCTAATATATTAGAATGTCACAGAGGATGATTATCTAAATTGCATTGATTCCAAAATTGCAAAAAGTCCATACATGTCATCATAGACAGGAAGCTGATGGATGATTATACCTGCTTTGCTTGTATTGAGAAATTTGGGAAGCATATGACTCGAGGTCTATAGAGTCGGTATCCTGATGTTCTGTCAATACGTAGAACTCCATCTGAACATGCTGTTACAATATCACCATTGTCCAAGAATTTGACATCCCAAACACAACCAGGATGCTCAATGCCCTGAACACAAACACCATCTGAAACATGACATGATTTACTAGGTAAACATCGCAAGACATATCGGACATATTACTTTGCACAAAAACCACTTAAGTTTCCTTGGAGGGGGAGAAAAAAGTAAGATTGTATTTGAAATGAAAGATATAGTATGGCCAAACACGGCTAAACCTAAACTCTACCAAGCTTATTGAGCATAAGTCCATCACTCTATGATTAAAATAAAATCCAGAAATCAAAACTGAGTTAGACAAAATCCCAACTAATTAAAATTTCTGCATGAACAAAAATCGCATGTGAGAATCACAGATAACTTCTCTAAAAAGAAGCATGAAAACCGGATAGAATCACCTTTCCATATCTTTGCAAAACAATCTTCACTACCAATGAAAACAAGTCCAGAGACATGTGAATCAACTGAATAGACAATGGAAGTATGACCAACCATCTCCATTAATAATTCACCACTTAATGCCCACAACCTGATAGAGTTGTAGCAACGGAAATATTTAAATTAGGGGCACCTATTATGCAAAACAAAGAAGGACAAGATAAATTTGAAAATTCATATGAGGAAATGAAAAAAAGAAGAGAAAAAGGAGCAAAAGATAAATAAAAACAACATTTTTGAGAAGCCAAAAAGAAGCTTGCATAATCAACAAATATTTGCAACCAATTAAATCACCAAGATGAACCCCCAATTAAGTTCTAAGAAAAAAAAAATTTAAGTCAACATGAAAACCCCTTGCTGACATTATGTCCTCAAAATCACAGAAGTAGGTAGGAGATTTTCTACTCACAAAATTACCTATTCAGACATCCATGAGAGGCATTTTTTTAAACCAATCAATAATCAAGCCACCAAGCAAAATGTAATGTAGATTGGCAGTAGATCCCACATTTTCTGCCCTTTTTTTGTGGAAATGATAATCTACTTAAAAACATATTACATCTCAGTCAACGAAATAATTCTTCTAACAAACAACTGATTAAGTTATTATCCAAAAGAGGGAGTGCCAAAATATGAAGATTATCCATATAAAAGAGTGCAAAACATATGTGCCAAATAACGTGTACATGGAAAGATATATAATTGTCAATGAACCCAACCTTTTCCTGGCATGTTTGGTTAAATCAAGACAAAAGAAAAAGATGAAGTATGAAACTGGAGAAGTGGGGACTATCAGTAATGAAGACAAGTAAGCACCACTTCAATGGATTCATCTTCTATATGCTTCCTATTAGAAAACATAATCTACCTAGAAGCAGTCTTGATCCAAAGTTTAAAAAATGCTAGCTGTATTTTTCCCTTGCCACCAAACTAAATTCATTATGTTGGTATACTTTCCTATGTTTTGTTCTCGATTCTAGAAGTTTCTTTTGCTTTGATTGCCCTCCCTTTCACATTATCCATTGACACCTAAGAAATGCTCTTCATGAAAATGTACACTAAAAGTAAATCCCTGAAACAGACCCATCAAATCAATCATTTCAGGAAAAATTATTGCAACCACAAACCCACCCGTCGTGCGATGCTGAAAGGATTCCCAAACCAAACATCACTGCTAAACCTCGAACGGTATCTGCAAATCCACAAGGGATAAAAACATGCTTAAGTTAATAACTACCACATTTTAAGACCAAAAAATTGGAAGAAAAAAAAAAAAACTACGAAAGTGCATCACCTGATATCAACCTTTGTAATTAAACAAAAGAACTAAACCCTGAAAAGTTCACACTTGAAAAGCTTTTGCAGGTTTTTGAATTTCATGGGAGTAAACAAGCATGTTCTAATTTGAATGTCTATCAGTAGGTCAGATAATTTGTATTATCAATTGTAAGCAGCTTTGGATGTAATTATCACTACTAACAACATACACTTTTTTTATTGGTAAGTGGGACTCGAACCCACAACCTCACCTTAGAGCTTGCTATAAAGGGAGGAAGTACCATTTGATCAAAAGCTCATTGGCCACCACTAACAACATACACCGTCAAGCATCACATACATCTCTCCCATCAGTCTTAAGTCAAGCCATACCATTATTACATTTATGAATAAACCAAAATCAGTTACAATGGCAATCAATAACATCCATAATCTAATTAAGGGCATGAGGTGCATAACTCACAATCTGACTGATCAGCTTCACAAAAGTTGAGATTTTGAGCCCAATCCTGGCCTAGGGAAGACCTCAAAATTTGAGGCTCTCACATTTTTATTCATTAGTAACTAGTAAGTAACAAAAGAACTCAATGGGTCTCGGACCTCCCTTCTCAATGTTCGCCATATTTTTAAAAGGGGAGAAGGTGCTATTGAGCTAGAGCTCATTGGCAAGGCTCTCACACCTAGAAGGCCAAAATCTTATCCCACTAAGTAAAAGCAGCATCATCTCCACATTTTTTAGCGATTACACCATGTAAAGGACTAAAATTGAGAGGATTACATATGTAAACATTTTAACCAATTATATCATTAAAATCATAGGCGTTATGGAGAGTATCTTCCACTTCTGACTTATTTGGGGAAAAATTCAAAACAATGTTAGCAAATTCTACATTTATTTTGATTCCCTACATGATTTCAACTATTTGAAGATTATAAAGTATGATTAACGAAAAGAAAGTGAGAAAAGAAAAAAAGAAACATACCAGTATGCCCAACAAAAGTTTGTATACATGTCTTTCCTCTCCAAAGTTTTAAAGTTGTATCACTTGAACCTAAATAGTGGCAGAAAACAAATCAACATCACAAGTTGTTACTCAAAGCAATAATTGGATCTAAGCATGTGAAGCGATAAATCAATATCTAGCATATCAGCCTTATACTGAATATGTTATACCTGTAACAAGCTCACCTGAAGGCAGCTTTATAACTGCTTGGATTGGTGCCTTATGAGCATCCCAGAATTCTATAGATTGTCCATTTCTCCACCGTCTTAATGTACTGCACAAAGAAG
Source organism: Betula pendula (assembly GCA_900184695.1). Classification (NCBI taxonomy): domain Eukaryota; kingdom Viridiplantae; phylum Streptophyta; class Magnoliopsida; order Fagales; family Betulaceae; genus Betula; species Betula pendula. Next base: position 211,475 of record FXXK01000474.1, read on the forward strand.
CCAATTCAGATCCTAACTGAAATTATTTAGAAAATATGTGTATAACAATAAATTGCAATTAAAACCCAACAAATGGAAATACACAAACAATATATTGTGTATTGGAAATAAAAAGTAAGATTCAAATAGCAGGGATATTCTGACAAAAAAAAAATTACTTCATATGTGGTCAATGATTAACCAAAGTGACAAAATTTCCTCTCTTTTTTTCCTTGATGGACACAATAATTGCGCAGTTTTTGCTAAGAAATTACAAATAGCAAGTTGTGCAGTTCAAAGAATAGTCCCCTTATTGACTCTCCATATGTCTAGAAAGCTCCATAAGTGATCTAAAAGTTGCTTTCATACGCTCTTCATAAGTGTGGGCAGCAGACATCTCTTTTTCCTATTTTCCATTTTATTGACTCTTTAAATTTTTCATTTGTTCTTTTTTCTTTGGGCCTTTGGCAATCTTCTCATGCATGATAACGTAGTTGAGTTATGCCCCTCGGCACTTCTCAAATAAGTTTCAACTCAACCAAAAAAGTAAAGATTGAACCAGCTAAATTTGTTGTGAGAAAAAAAATTTGGGGGGTTGGAGGAGAACCAACTCAAATAATATTGAGAAACAAAAAAAAAAAAATTCTTTTTTTTTTGATACGTAGCCTTGGAAACGAAATTCCTCAGTGTAAAAAGCTTGCAAATCAACTGAGGTTTACACAACTCTCAATTATCAACTCAACAAGTTAACAACACAGCCTTTGAAATACAACCCTTACTGATTCCTGTTTACCACAGGATTGGTTGATTAGTCATGTCATCCTAGCAATCTTACACAAAAATTCGCAGCGCAATTGGTACTCTTTGAGATCGATCTCCATGTGAAAGTTTGGAGAGAGCGAGAGGTTTTTCCTACAGAGGGAGAAGAGTGGGGTTTTGGAGCTTCTGTGCTGTTCAAAAAAATAACAGCAGATCTCCTGTAAAAAATAATCAATGGTTCAGATTTAACTCTACTAAGAATAAGCCAAATGACAACGTTTAAGCATGATCGGATGTAGGGCTGTAATCGAGTCGAGCTTTAAGATTTTTAGCTCGGCTCGTTTAAGAAAATATTTAAACGAGCCGAGCTTAGAAACCTCAGCTCAAGCTCGGCTCGTTAGACAATACCCGAGCTCGAGCTCGAGCTCGAGCTCAAGCTCGCGAGTTCTCGAGCTCGATTAAAAGACTTTGACGAGTCGAGTTCAAACTTGATAAAAAGGCTTTTCGAGCCTTAAATGGGCCAGCTATGCTCATTTAAGACTTTTCGAACCTTAAATTGGCAGCTTGGCTCATTTATTAAGTTGTAACCTACTTAGAGCATTCTCATCCGGCTCCCTATTTTTATCCTCAAAGTAGGGAGTAAAATCAGTTTTCTCTACTTTAAAGAGTCACTTTTTCTAAACACTTACATCCGGCTCCCTACTTTAGGGATCCACTTTGACTTTTTCATTTAAATATTAATATTTTAAAAAAAATTTAATTATTTCTCTAAAAGGGAAAAACAAATAAAATTGGAAAACTTAAAAAGTAGGAGAGAGAAACTAATATTTTATTACAAAAAAGAAGAGTAGGGAGTGAAATGACTCCCTACTAGTAGGGAGCCATTTCATGCTCCCTACTTTTTTCCTCAAAGTAGGGAACCGGATGTGAGCAATAAAATGGTTAAAAATCCATTTTGGCTCCCTACTATAGGGATATCCCTATAGTAGGGAGCCAGATAAGAATGCTCTTATAACCTATTTTAATTAATTAATTTATTAACTTAATGATATTAGTTTAGTATATGTTAATAATATACATTGTTCATTATAATACTAATCATTTAATTTGAGACTATATTAATAGCATTACTAAGTATATAATGATAATGAATCAATGATATAAATTGAAATAATTAAACCTAACAAAGTTTTATCTTATGCCTACTATTATTTGATCTAGTGTTTATATAATTATACGGCATAAGTACAATGTTCAATAACTTAGATTATATGATAATGATAATGATAAGTATATAATGATAATGAATTAATGATATAATTTATAATGACTAAACCTAACAAATTTTTATCATATTTTTATTATCATTTGATCTAGTGTTTATATAATTATATGGCATAAGTGATAAGTGCAATGTTAGATAACTTAAATCATATGATAATGATAATAATAAGTCAGTTTATTTGAGCTTTAAATGAGTCAGGCTCGTGAGCCTTAAATGAGCGGGTCTATTTGAGCCTTAATGAGCTAAGCTCGTAAGCCCCTATCAAGCTTAGTTAGGCGAGTCGGGTATGTATTACTAACTAATCGAGTTTACTTTTATAGTAACGAACGGGTTTGTACTGTATCGAGTTCGAGCTCGGATCGAATTTAACCGAGTGGGTATTGAGCGCGCTCGCGAACAAGCAGACTCATTTACAACCCTAATTGGATGTGTTGTTTGTTTTGAAACTGCGTTAAATCCAGTTATGCTTAAACGTTGTCGTTTGGCTTAGTTTTAGTAGAATTAAATCTGGACCATTGGTTGTTTTTACTGGAGATCTGCTGTTTTTTTTTTAACAACACAGAAGCCGGATCCTTATTTTTTATTGGTGACTCACTGACACTTCATCGATTTGAAAATAGAAGAAGAATCTAGCAGGGGATTCGTGGCAGAACTCGAAATTTCATGCATTTCAAGGATTAAGCCAGAGCCTCATTGGCTCATAGTTGATAGCTCCACATTCTCTCGGAGCTTTGTAGAAGCGCCAAGAAGCAGACTTTTTCTTGTCAAATACGTAAGCAATTCTCTCATTCGTATGGCTCTGCTCACTCTAAAACCCCGTTTGGTTGCCGAGAAAATGCGCGAATGCTAGAGGGGTTGAAAGAAACCCGAAACTTTGAATCTTCGTTCATTGCTCAGAAGCTCCACCTGATCCAAAAAGTAAGTCAAACGCAATGGCTCAGTTGAGTCCTTTCATGCTTTGGAAAGCAAAAGCAAAGCCAAACTGAGATTCGATGTTTTACGCACTTCACTTTTCCTTGCTTTTCTAGGCGACCAAATGGGGTTTACATGCATTCACTTTTCGTAATGGAATCTGATTCAGATTTGTTGATTTCTATTTAGATCACGTTTCTCCTTGGATTAAGATTGTGATGTCCTGCACTATTACTTATTTTAGGTACTTGGGAATATACAAAGAAAGTGAAGTACTACGTTAGGTAGAGCTTCATAATATAAATAAATGCGTGCTATCTGTTTTGGGAGTGTATTGGAATTGGTATCTAATTAAAGTAGTTAGATACGTATTTTTTTATTTGATAAAATAATGTAAAATTTGATTTGGATTTCTATTTATCTTTTGAGTGAAGGTTTGGAATTTGGATGCCTTGTGGTTTTGGAAATGAGGAATGAACTAATTGAATATTGATTGTGAGATTCTAATAGCTTTTGCCCCTATCATTGATTGAGTTTTTTTTATTTTTTATTTTTATTTTTTTTCAGTTAATTTATTTTGGCCCCCATATGATATCGAATTTGATTTCTCTTTGCAGCTTATTAGCTTCAAAGATCATTCAATACTTCAATGCATAGTCTATATAGTAGTAATGAGATTAGCTTATTACTTATAAAAATAAAAATAAAAAAGTCTATACAGTAGTAATATGGGTTTGTTTGGTAAAGGGTTTTTGGGTTTTGAATTGTAATAAGAAGTGATTGATTTGAATAAAAGAGAAAGAATGTTGTAAATTTTTTGTATAGAAAAGTGAAAATTTTTTATTTTTTAGTGAGTTTTTTATTTGAATAGTAATAAAAAGTTATTTATGTGATATAAAAAGTTGTTAAGAAGTGATTTATGAAATATAAAAAGTTAGAATGTTTTGCAGTTGAATTTTTTAGAGGGGTTTGAAACCCTTTGCCAAACGAACCCACTAGGTTTCAACATGGCCTTGGCCTTCTTGATGGGAAGTGGCACTTCTACATATATCTGTCACTCAATGATATTTGGTTTTTATGGTCTCGATACGCTTTCACAAATGGCTACATCTTTTATCTTTTTCTTTTAAATATGCTTTGGAAGGAGAGTGGGCTACAGCGGTTTCGATAGACTTGTTGCAATTCATAGGAAGAGAATGCACAAATATAATGTTACTGCATGCGGAGCAACTTGCTTACACTTCCTGACATAAAATCAAAATGTAAAGAATGTTTCCAGCGGAGTTAATGGTTCAATCCGACATCTTATTTCAACACTCCTTTACACAATATCATGTCTTTTATTTCTCAGGCACAAGCTCCATTACTTCCTATGTCCTGGTGTAAGTCCAATCCAAAGAGGTTACTGCCAGGGATAGGAAATATGCACCATTAAATGCTTCTTAGACCTGCCTCATCATTTTCAATAAGCTTCATCTTCCATAAACCTGGCTATATAGTTTCAGCAATTTGGAAAGATTCACCTTCCCTTGATTACAAGCTGTATCAAAGCGATTCGTAAGCTTATATTCTATGTTTATGCAGTAGAAGTGACAATCAATGGGCTATTTTTTTTGTGTGGAAATTTTAATGAAAACTAAAGCATCTGGCTGTCAAGAGCTTTCACATTTTGCAAGTTGTGCTATTTTTGCTGCTATTCCATGTTAATGAATTTCCAGTTTTTCAGCATATCATTGCATGTGATTAGGTTCTTAGAACAATTTTCCTGAGCGTACCATGCATATTTATCTTGCATGACATGTGACTTTGCTGAGTGTCTTCCTGGCTCTCTTTCTGCAGGATAATTCTTTAGTGTCCTGGTTCCTCCCATCCCACGGATAACTTCCTTTCATGCATTTGTTGTGAAGATGCAGTGGCCAAAATTTTGATAAATGCCCCTTCTGTCAGGGTATTTTATGTTAACTAATCCACTGCTAGATTCCCACAACCTGGATTTTGTCAGCACTCAAAGCAAGACTGTGATTAATTGTATGATACCCTTGTTTCACTATCAGGAGCTTGTTCATCCACAATTGATGAGCCTCTGAGACCTGATCATACCATTAAGAACATCTTAAGTAGGTAAGTCATCTAAAACAAGTGGTGCACAGGTGCTGCAGCTACCTTGGACGGGAGGTTATTATTACATTTTAGAGCACATGGAAGATTGTAAGCATCTACGTTCCAATGAGGGAAAAAGGCATCGTGATTTAACTCTACTAAGGGCGTGTAGGGGTTTGATGTGTTTGCTGGTGCTACTTTCAACAGCGTTCATTATGTTGGTCTATTTTGGCTTTATGAGTGCTGTTATGTTGCGACTTTTCAGCATACATTACAGCAGGAAAGCAACGTCCTTTTTCTTTGGTGCTTGGCTAGCTTTGTGGCCTTTTCTCTTTGAAAAGATAAACAAGACTAAAGTTGTTTTCTCTGGGGAAACCGTTCCTGCTAGGGAACGCGTTTTACTTATTGCAAACCATAGAACTGAGGTTGATTGGATGTACTTGTGGGACCTTGCATTGCGGAAGGGATGCCTGGGATACATAAAGTATATTCTTAAGGGCACTTTGATGAAATTACCAGTGTTTGGTTGGGGATTTAACATATTGGAGTTCATCCCAGTGGAGAGGAAGTGGAAGGTTGATGAATCTATCATGCGCCAAATGCTTTCCACGTTTAAAGATCCTCAAGATCCCCTGTGGCTTGCTCTTTTCCCAGAAGGCACAGATTTCACGTAATATCTTGTATTTTTTCTTCGTTCTCTCTCTGTTTTTGCTTCAATGAGACTTGGTATGATCTGTAAAGAATCAACAAGATGTATTATGTGGGCATATGAAGATTTTGTTTTCTCTGGAAATTTTAGGATGCATAACAATGCAACCTTAGTCATTTGTAAATTCCATGTGTGCATCTTGTTTTCATCTTTTCTTGAAAACAGCATAGCGTGTACCATGATAGAAATGTGTCTTCCTGTGCCCTATTTCTTATCCATATTTCTAGTAATGTCTTCTAATTTCCTCCATCTCTTTTGTGCAGTGATCAGAAATGCATTCGAAGTCAAAAATATGCTGCTGAAAGTGGCCTACCAATCCTAAAAAATGTGTTGCTTCCGAAAACAAAGGGCTTCTTCACCTGCTTGGAGGAGTTAAGGAGCTCTTTGGATGCAGGTTGTCTTATTTGTGTGTGTAAATGTAAATGTTTGTTGATTCACTCTTTTTTCATTATTGTTCATTAAAATTTGAGTGGAAGTTTATATAATTTTCCTGCGTTAGCATTTCGATGATCTATCTTGTTTTCATTCCTGGTCCATGGCCGAATCCTTAAACTTCTGCCACTACTCCCCATTTTTTTTTTCTTTATTGTTGCTTTCAAACATGTAATAGGTATAAAATGCTTTCAAACCTTGAGTTTATATAGCAACTGATGTGTATCTTGTTGATGACAACTGGTGGAAGTTAAGAAAAGAATATGAGAACCATAGGAAAGTATATATTTTTGTCTCACCTCACTATCTCAAAAAATTTGAGCTCTGCTTATTTCTTCCTATAGTTGTAGGCCATAAAAGCAAGCATCTGCATAAGGTTACCTTATAAGGGTTAGGAACAGTGCCCCATTCTTTTTTTTTTAAAAAAAAATCTCCCATTCTTGTAATCAAAGCTGTTTGAGGCAGTGGCCTTGTGGATAGTTGTGGGGCTTTAGTTAGACCGTGGACCTTGAGGTGCTTTGCAGCCGTCGTGATTTTATATTTTGCGATGTTCTCTCATTGCGATTATTAATTATCTGACTTCTTGTGTTTCCCGCCAAGATTTTCCTGACAATTTCTGTTACTAGTATGACCTTTTAACAATTGAGATGATGAGCACAGATTCAACAGTATTCGAATTCTCAACTTTACAAGATCTATACATGCTTTGCGATGGTTGTTCATTAATTTATATATGCAAATTGCAATAGTGAGATCATTGTGCTAAATTATTAAGTTTATTGAATTTTATCACTTTATAGTGATACGTTTTCCATTATAGGAATGAGGGAATAAAGGATACTACATAATTGAAGTGAAAACAACTTAGCATGTATGATCTGCTTTATTGTTTGGATTGTATGTTATTTAATCCAACCTACAAGAATTTCTCTCTTATATGCTGACTCATGATGTCAGCATTTCATATGAAAGGTCGCTACTATCTATTTAAGCTCTTACCCATGCATGATTCTAAATTTTAGCAATTCATCCTTGATGACTTTCTTGTGGTTAGTCCTTAATATCTAAATGTATTTGTATTTACTGCAGTTTATGATGTAACCATTGGCTACAAGCATCGCTGTCCGTCTTTCGTGGACAATCTCTTTGGGGTGGACCCTTCTGAAGTTCATATTCATGTTCGACGGGTCCCTCTTGACGATATCCCAACATCTGAAGACAAGATTTCTAGTTGGTTAATGGATACATTCTGTCTCAAAGACCAGTTACTTTCCAATTTTTATATTCAAGGCCATTTTCCTTATCAAGGAACAGAAGAGGATCTTTCCACGGTGAAGTGCCTTGTTAATATTGCGGCAATTATTGTCTTGACCAGCATTTGTATGTTCTTCACCTTTTTCTCCTCCATCTGGTTCAAAATGTATGTATCTTTGGCCTGTGCCTATCTCGCAACTGCAACTTACTTCAATATTCGACCACTGCCAATTGTTGGCCTTGTGAAAGTTTAGTCTCATTGCAAATTATAGTGTATTGGGCAGGCACTGTCAACATATACCAAAATTGAGTTCTGTTGTTGTAATTTTATAGTAGGGCTCGGGCTCAAAGGTTACGGTTTTTCTTCTCAAGTATAGTTGGATCATTGAACTTATAGTTATCTCCATAATTCAGACAATTTTCCTAATAGTTCACAATGCGTATGTACAATCATTGAATATTCAATAAACCCATAAGTTATGTATTTGATCTTTATATCTTTGTTGTTTCCTCCCCTTGTTTTTGTTGAGTATACAAATGTGAGTGTAAAAAGATAAGAGTATACCATTAGTTTGTAAAAAGACTGTAGTAAAAGTTATAGTACTTCTCGTATTTTCCTTCTTAAATCGTTCAATGACATGAATGGTCCTTTTGTTTATCCAATTATATTTACAAGAAACCAACATTTAATACAAAATCTGTGATCTTGTATTTAGTGATTAGTTTGAAAAACTATGAACATCGTCCATACAGAAACAATGTATAACTGTTCCCTAAACATGTAGAATGAATGGAATCTAATACCAGCCTTACATGATTTTCTTAAACATAAATCCAATAGTATGGATTCAAGATACAATCTAAGAATCAAGGAATATCATCATAATCATAAACCATAAATATAAAAAAAGTTCTAAGACAACAACAGTTACCGGGGATCATATTTTAGTTGTTGGAATTTTTTATGATCCTCTGCAGAACCACAGTTCTTGCTCGTCTGATGTCCCGGCTGCAAATATCAGCTTGCACCCCCAAATCATCAACATTTTTCATAAACACTCCCAGCTTCTTCTTAATCTCATCTATTGCAACCTTCACTGCTTCTTCCTCAATGGCGAACTCTGCCATATGCAAGAGTGACTCGATCTCGATTTCCAACCGGTCGATGAGAACCCGGATGTTGTCCAAGTCCTTTATGGCAACATAGGTACCAGCTTGCATCGAGCTAATCACTTCCTTCTGTCCTTTCAAAGCATTTTCATAGTTCTTCCACAAAGAATCAATCCACTTTCCCATTGAGCCCACAGGGATAGAAGAAGCAGCAGCCAAAGCTGCTGCAACTGGTGGAGCAGCCATGGCTGCTGCCACAACCGAGCAAATCAACACAGCAGCAAATGTAGCAACAAAAATCATACCTGAAACCTTCCTCCAAACATGAAGGTACTTAAGCTTCTTATCAAGCTTGTTCTTCCGAAGTTGCAGCTTCTCAAGCATAAGTATCTGCTGCTTATACACAGACTCGAATATTTGGAAAAATTCTTGGGTGAAAGGGTCACCAGCTGCCTTGAAATTCTTCAACTCCTGTGTAGTCCTCTCGTACCTATTCCCTCCCACTTCAGTTTCCTCATCAAACTTTTGAAGCGCGACAAGAATTAGCAGCTGGTTATCCCGAGCTCGCTTCAGGCACTTCTCCAATGCTGTGCAGAAATCTAGAGTCTGCAAGCTATTCTCGAAGTACTCCTCGACGAGCTCAAACAGCTCTGGATTCTTCCATATGTCTTTCTTGCATTCCAAGATTACTTTAACGACCTCCTGGTTCATCTCCAAGAGACATTCTGTGACTTCTTTCAAAGAATCAAATGAAAGGGCTCGCACTTCCACTCCTACAGCAAGAGAGTTGATGACCTGATTGGTTCGCACTTGAAGGGTTGTGTCGAAGGACTGCAAATCCGCATCGAGCTTGCAAGCCGCCTCGTAAGAGCTCAATTCAGTTGTGTACTGTAAATTTGCATTGAGATTGACAGCAGAGGACGTTTCAGGGGTCTTCTTGCTCATATTGCCTCCCATAGCTTTGATTCTCAGATCTAACCAACCAAGAAAATAACAAAAATCCCCTGTATTTAATCCTTGGAAACAAGAAGCTTAACTCTCTTCCTTTGCTGCAGAGAAATTAACTTCTATGTAAAAACCATGAATTGATCAAATCCTTGCCAAGAGAGAAAATGAAAACCCAATTTCTGAGAGCAGTTTTCCTAGAGAAAATAAAAATACGATGCGCAAAAATCCTATCCCAGCTTATTTATAGAATAAATGCACATATGAGAACAATCCCACTTCACCAAACTATAAAAATCTGAACTTTATCCCACTTGGCAAACTCTATCACCACAAATCATTGTATGAAAGATATTTCAGGATTTTGAAACCGACCCAAAAGGATTAGTCCGAGAAAAAGGAGAGAGAATTAGGAACCTTAGCAAGTAATCAAAGTGGAAAGACCTTAGGACCGACAAAGAAAATGATTGAGATAAGTGACGGGTTTTGATCAAAACAAGGAAAGAAATATAAAGCACGGGTGTGGGAGAGGGACAACTTGAGGCGGACGAAGAACGAAGAGGCTTAAAGAGAATTAAAACCGTCGAGGACCAAGAAATATGTGTGGGTGGTGGGGTGTGGGAGATTTGAGATATCTTGCACGCATGAGAAACCTGAGAGGGTTGGACAATCCGAAACGCGGGAAGCAATCTCTCTCTTCTGTCTCTCTGCCTTTACAGTTTTAACGCGCAAAGCAACGGTTACCAAAGAGAATGTAAGGCGGCAGAGGCTTCAGCTCAAAGACTTTTTGGTTGTAACATGGAAGAATCCGAAAGTCCTTGATTTGAGAAAAACAAGGCCATTAATTGCAGAGAAAGTCAAAAAGTAGTATACCCAAGTCTTTCATTTGACAAAAAAACAAACGCACTAATGAATGAATTGCGCAGGAAGTCACCTAAAAGTATTCGTCTTTTGGGGTTGATTTCTTTTTTCTTTTTCTTTTTTTATTTGTGATTTTGGGGGTGTTTTTTTTGTTTTTTTTTAGAAAGGGTGTTATGTGTGATATAAAGGAGAAAACAATTGATTAATGTTATTTTTTAGGTTCATTTATTACACTTATTTTATAAGGGTTGATGTAGTGTTTCAATGAGTTTTTTTTGTTATTTTAAGTGGCTGATATAATAAGCTATTACACATCACGTCAGTCGTGTGAAATGGGTGTGAAAAATAACATTACTCAAAAATAATTTTAAATATTTATTAAATATTTTAAATTTTGAATTGTTTGTTAATATTTTTATTTTAATAATAATAATAATAATAAATTTTAACAAACAAATCTAAATTACACTCTACATCTTTTGTTCAAATTTTCAATAACCAGAATTTTTTATAAGGTCAAAGTATAAATCAAGAATCGAACAGTCTAATTTTTAGGTCTAAACATATAAGAAAAATTTCAAAACGGAATGCCATAGCCGCCCGGCCACTAGTTCCGTCGCTGAATTCGATACATGCATGTCTCTTGTTGATGTCATTACTTAGTCTAATTAAAGGTTAACAACTCTAATAAAAAAATATAAATATGTAAATGAGATGGTACAAAAACATGTTTAATACCTAATTTGTTAATGCCCAGTTACGTGGGCTTACACGGGGACGCAAAGATTATTGTATTAAATATTAATGCTGTCAATGACCATAATACCCACTGCTCTAGTTTGAGGATCTATGATCGTTATTTTATTTTATTTTTAGGATAAACTTGAAATCTGAATCATCATAATAAAGCATTAAATGCACGCAAAGAGATTAATTTAATTGCACATGCTGAAAAAGGGTTCCACGCAAATCAGGCTTTACTACTGTTTTTATGGAACAGTACTTGTTGAGAAGCTTTGAAGAAACAAGTTACGAGGGCATATGATCGTCACTTCAAGGGAATAATTGAAGATAAGGCCTACAATTCTTTCTTTTCTCCGTACGTTTTCTCTTACAAGCCCCCTTTTTTTTTTTTTAAATGATCAGAATTTATTTTGAATCCGTGCAAAATACTTATTTCATACGAATCGAGTCAAACTTTGGCTTTGTTGGCAGTATAGTCCCAATAAATTATTTACATTAAGAAGATTTGAAGCTTAGACCTAATAAGATGCCATTAAGATCAAAATCTTTAGTACTTGAACCAACTATTTTTGAGTTNTAAGTCATTCCAAATCTATGTAAAGTGTTCATTTTATACGAATCGGGTGAGACTCTAATTTTGCTGACAACGTGATTCTAATAAATTATTTACATTAAAGAGATCTAAAGTTTAAACCTAATAAGATGTCACCAAGAATAAAATTTGTATCACTTGAACCAACCCCTTAGGGTTAAGCTTTTTCAAAGTTTTAAGTGTTTAATTTGCTCCCAACAATTTGAAGCAATTCTCTTTACTTCAGGCATATTGTAAATCTTCAGGAATTTTTTCATATTGTTTCTAAAGAAGTCTTGGGAGATAACTCTTTCAATTTAGTCTATATTTGTCCATAAAATATAGAATTTATATATATATTTTTAACTCACACCTCTATTAATTCTATTAAAAATATATTTAAAAATCACATATTTTAAAGGCATATATTAGTTTAATAAACTGAATTTTCTCACCCAATTCAAAAGAAAGCTTAATTTGTTCAATATTTTTAGTTCGAAACTAATAGTTAATGGTCAAAAACCAAAACCCAACAAAAATACTACCAGAACACTGCAGGATTGCTTTGATTTACAAATATAAGGTTTATTTAACATGTTATCTAGCTAGAGGTAAAACCTAAAGATTTGTTTCATATATTACACTTTTTTTTTTCTCTTTTTTTTTTTCATTAACAATTAATCAATCCAAAAATACAAAACACTCAAAATAATTTTTGCCTTTACATCACAATAGAACATTTTTTTCAAAAAAAAAAAAAAAACATATCCTCTAAAAAAAATTAACAAACGAAACAAATTTCCTAGAAGTTTATTACAGTAAATAACAACAAAACTTTTACAACCAAAATGAGAATTAATGGAGCAAAAACAATGATAAGAATTAATGAAATATATACCTGATCGCAGTTCTTGAAGCCTGGTAAAAAAAGTAGCTCGATCGAAAGTAGTAGGAAGAACTCACAGGTAGCCTGAAAGGAAGAACTTGTCTGCTCAGATGGGATGAATGTTTTAGCAGCATTGTAGCACTCTCTCTCTATATATATAGATATATATTCTAATCTTTGAATTTCAAATGATGACTTTGTGTCCAAGAATCAATTTGCCCATTTAGCTGTAAGAATTATCGAACCAAAATTACAGAAACGTACATGATTGACTAGCATTAAGAGTACGCTAGGTTTTTCTTTTCCTCAACAAAAAATTATTAAGCTTCAAATATTGTTAAAAATTGTATACGACACGCGTAAGAAACATGGTTAACAGCAAAAAGCTGTCATTTCTAAATAAATTTAACATAATAATGCCAATTTGTTAGTAAATATGAGTAACATAAGTAACAATTACAATATCATATATATATATAAACAAATTTAGTTGTATCACGAGTTATTTAAATTGCTTACGATTAACTAAAAGTAGATGGTTAAAGTATTGGTTAAATGATTAAATTTATAATTTTTTATCTGTTTAAATTTAAAATAATTAATGATCTAATATGGTATCAGAACTGAAGTTATGAGTCGAACCTTGGTTTCATAATTTACTCTTATTTTCGCTAGTTTGAATCCATACATAAAAAAAGTGTTATTGTATTAATTAAATGATTAAATTTATGTAAGACGATTTATCCGTATTCTTGACTCTTTGGTTGAGCCACTTTGTCCTTATTTTTTTATCGGTTTAAACTGTTAAAATAACCAATAATTTAACATAAATAACCAATTTAAATGCTTGTTAGTTCTGGTTTTAGCGTGAGCTATTATAGGACGTGGCTTCGTGCTATCGCATCTATAACCAAGAGTAATTATATATGTCACTCTCTATGTCTATCTTGTGTCAGCTAAAAGTGATGTGACTTTTAAAATTACCATTGAATTTTTTATTGATCATTATTGATTTTTGATCTAATGGTGATTTTAAAAGTCACATCATTTTTTGTTGACATAAGATAGACATAGAGGATGAGTTGTATCATTACTCCTATACCAAATACGTACTAAAAACATTAATTGGTGGAAAAGGGAGTTGTCCAATAATGGCCATGTCGTAGTTTTGGGGGGAACCAGGGGTGTTTTTGACTGTGAGACTCATTGGAGCACCAGGAAAACAAAACCAAAAAGCAAGTCGTTTTCTATACAAAAACAAAAAAAGCAAGTCGTTTTCTGAAGACAAGGGCCCGCGTGCTCCGACTCACCCGCTTTTCGGGAGTCTCATCATGGGGTGGGGGCCGGGGGGGTGCCTGTTATAATCACCAGGCATCTAAATGACACATAATGCAAAACAATACGTGTCGGTGAGTCAGTGGTTGCCGCCTTCAGCAGATTTTGAATTCCACGCCACGTCAACAGACTCTTCTTCTCACGTGCTTAATTTGTAGCGCTCCGCCGCTGTTGCTTTCCTTAGCAAGACACGACGAAGTTTTCAACCATTATAGAACACTCAACTATTTTACATTTTACATTCGATGATTACTGTAGAAAAAAAGAAATATATATATATATATAAAGAGAGAGATCAGAATAAAAGCAAAGAGAGAAAAAAGAAATATATTTTTGTTACATGTTTAATATATGGGAGTATATTAAATCGTATTTACACTGAATTAAATATGGAGGGGAATAGAGCTACAAGAAAACTAAATAAGTCATAATTAATATAAAAAATATTCTAACAGTTACAAAAGAGTTGGTGGCGCTCTTTTTATAGAAAAGTAAAAGATAAAAGAGAATCTCTACGTTTTATAGAGATAAGTTCTCAATACAAGATATTATCTTCAAAGAAGGCTTGTTTTTATTAAAAGTAACATTTCTTTTAATTGATTGTCATTTCCTACTTTACTTTTCGTTAAAATAAATGTTACATGCAATCTCAAATACATATATATTCTTAAGTATAAATTTCCTATCACGGTAATAAACATTATCATTAATTCTGCGTAAGTCATCATTAAAATTTATTTGAAAATGCATATAGTATTTTTCTTTGATTAAAGTAACGTTCTCTTCATTGTTGATAGCTGGCAAATTATATGCTTTTACAAAGTGGTCCACAAAGTAGTCCACGTGCTTTAAGGACATATATTTCTCCAATTCAATTTGAAAAAAATAAAAAAAAAAAACTTGATTCAAAATAATAATTAATATGATATATCTCTTCTTGTATGTATAAATGATCAAGATATGTTGCTTCTTAGATTGAGATGTTAATACTTTTGTGTGGGGGTATGGTTTCCTTTCGCAATTACTATAAGACATAAACTTAATGGATCCATTGCCTACTCCTTTATGAGGTTCTTTACCGTGTTATCTTGTCATTTGTTATTGCCTTATGCGGCCCTTAAAAAGGCCTGAATCGTTTATGGTTCTTTTGTAATTATTAATAGATTTATTGCCTACTGTTTATTATTATTATTGTTTTTGTATTACTTTTATCGTTTAGGCTTTGTTGTTGGAGTGTTTACCCTTTTATGATTGTTCGATTCTTGTAACAATTTTTCTATTATTGATAATAAAAAATAATTAAAAGAAAAACTTTAGAGAAATTTGCTATGACTATGAGGATAGACTCCCATACTCGTATGTATTCTTTCTTTCCGGGAAAGCCTATACAAAAAGTATCCTATAGTAAAAATTTCTCTTTTTTTTTAATTTTTTTTTTATGTCTTTTTCAACATTAACATGTACGAAACTTCGTGCACTCCTATAATACAAAAACCAAAAATAAAAGCCTATAGAGAAAGTATCCTACCAATTGTGCTTTTTGGATGGCTTCTTTATCACACAGGAAAATGTTATAGCAGCCTTTGTAACATATTAGATATCTTATTTTCTTTCCTTAATTCGGTTTAGAAGTGACAAATACTCTACTTTATAATTTCTCTTCTTTCCCTTTCCCCGTTATTGAATAGAAAAAATAAAAAAAAAAAACATTTTAGATAAGATATATAGCATGACTGTAATATGACATTGGTGGGGAGGGGCTCAGGGAGACGGGCCAGGTAAGGGTAAGGCATCCATGTGCCACTAACCTTATATAGGATAGGTCATTTTTTGGTCGTACGCCTCATGAGTAAGGCAATTGTCATCAATCGGTCATTAATTTGGCCTTCGATTATGCTGGAGATTGTGATCCGCCTTCCTTTTGGGGTTTTGGTTGTTTTTAGCTTTTTGGGTGGCTCAACGGATCCTGCAATTTCGAGAGGGTTTGACGGGTCTTTTTTTTTTTTTTTTTTCTTTTAGTGGGCTAACTTTTCTATATGGGTGTATACGTGGCTTTACGGGATCTTTCTTCCTAGACGTGCGCTTCACACAAGATTGGGTTTTAGTGGGCTCACTGGCCCCTTGGGGCGGTGTTTGGGCCGGCTTGGTACTAGACCAGTGGGGGTGGCAATCATGTGAGTCCTATAGGAGTTAACTGGCCAGGCCTCCATTCCAATAGTCCCTCGTTTTCATGGGCTACTTGAATAGACCAATGAGAGTTAAGTTGATATGGGATCGTGGGCCCCATTCTATTTTCCATTTTTTTTTCAATAACTTTGATTCAAGTATCTAATACAACGTGAACAAAATTTTCTTTTAAACTGAGTTGAAAAAATTTTACTTAACTCAATTTATAAAAATAATGTCTTTTTTTTTTAATAACATATGAGATGCACATATTGTTTTAATAAAAATTTTTACAACTTTGTCTTTATTATTAAAAAAATATGTGCATCTCACATGTTAAAAGAACAAATGTCATTTTTATAAATTAGGTTAAAATAATTTCTTCCAAAATAAAAACTATATCCATTCAAAACAACCTTTGTGTTCTTGTGTAACATGATAATTAATGATAGCTTACAAGCTAGGTCAACTTTTTTCAATAACTTTGATTCTAGTATATATCCAATATATGTATGTATATATATGTAGATGACAGTTGAGAATCTTGAGATAGAAGAGGAGCATCACTCCACGCATTGTCCACCTGGAACGCTAATCAAATTCATGAGGAGAGGAGTATCCCATGCATATTCCCAAGTCATAACGCGTGGTGTGTGCGGGTTAAGACAGCCACACAGACAAACAGTTCCCAAGTAGTCCCACTCCAGTACTCTTCTTGCATGATCTGTCCTGATATATATATATAATTTGAGGAGAGGAGTATCCCATGCATATTCGCAAGTCTTAAC
>FXXK01000474.1:228636-289392 GCA_900184695.1 Betula pendula
CTCATTTAGACTTTTCATCTTAGACTCCAAATTATATTGAGCCACCGGCCTCTAATTATTGTTAACCATATATATTTTTTTTAATTATTACACTACAAAAAATAAGCATTATACCGGCGTTCATTTGTCAGCATTTATATTAAAATAGCTTATTTTTATTATTGATACTATTTTTATTGGCGCATGCACAAGCGTCGAAAAAAATAATGTAGGCATATGTATTTATTTATTTTTTTTTTGGGTAGTGTTAACATGGTACAAAAACTTGAAAACGTAAATCTTAGCAAGAAAAAGGTAATATTTATAGGGTTTAATTAGTTTGGGTCCACTTTCAGCTCCAACTGGATAGTTGTGATTGAGACACATGTTCCATAATAAGGCACAAAAAATCCGAATCCATGTATATATATATATGTAGAGAGAGAGAGAGAGAGCTTAAATTAAAGTCACGAGGCATTGAATTGGCCAACTTTAATTTCCTATCCAATGAAAGCTAAAAAAGAATATGAGGTTCACATGCAAGAAAAGAACCCTCTCCATAAACTATGATACTTTAAAGACAATCCGGACAAAGTTCCCAGAAAGGTCCAATCCATTTACACCATAATCTCCGTCCGTGACACGGCCCATTGTATTTCCAGTTTTCGGCTAACTCCCAAATCTATGTCACGAGCCTTCGCCTATTTTTGTGGCCTTCGAGGTTAAGCTTACTCACATTTTTTCACTTCCCTTGTAAATCTTTCAAAAATAATTGTTGGAAATCACATTTTTATTTTATCTTCATGTTATGACATTATAAATCAATTCTTGAATTAGCCTTTGTTAAAAGAATAATGCTAAAAAACTCATTTTTATCCTACCATTATTTCATCTTACTGAAGTAGCTGGAATGCCAATCATCCTTGGATTGGCCCTAACAAAAAATAAAAAATTTACTGTCACGTCAATAAGGTAAGATAGTGATAAGATAAAAACGTGTTTCAAACATTATTCTTGTTAAAATGATAATAATAATTGCTGATTGGCAATGTCAAACAAGGAAAGTGAAATAAAAGTGTGGTGAAATAATTACTCATCCCCCAATTAGAATGAACCAAAGTTTTGGAAAATGCTTAGGATAGTATAGTTTTTATTACAATTTTAATTTGTAAGAAATTGATGTAATAGCCTACATGACACCACAATCAAATTTAATCGTTTAGTGTTGACGTGATAAATGTTACGTGAACTGACATACCAATTTATAACAAACTAGTAATAAAACAACATTCATTTAAGTCTTACATGTCAATACAATCCACATTATTTACCTATACAATGACATGTCACAATACGATTGGACAAAGGGAAGAATTGAAGAGCAGCCATCGGCCAGCCTTAATTACCAAAAATCCCCATATCATGCTCACCCTGGCCTATATATACATGGCCAACGTACCCATCACTCTCTCAACCCCAACAAATTAATCAAGAGTGAGTTTGAGCGACATGGAAGGATGCAAAAAGGTTGTCCTTGTGGCGCTGGTTTTGGTCATGGCCATTTTGTCTGAGCCCATGTTGGCCAATGGTCAGACACTATGCCGCATGACCAAAGAGGGTCTCAAGGCATGTGAGCCATCTGTCAACGGCCCAAACCCTGCTCCTCCCTCGGCCGCGTGCTGCTCTGCTCTTTCCAACGCTGACATGCAATGCCTGTGCCTTTTTAAGAACTCCGGGCTGCTGAATCTCTATGGAATTGACCCCAATGTCGCCTTGGCGCTCCCCTCTAAATGCAATCTTGCCCCAACTCATTGTTAAATAGCAGTGATCCTGTATAATAAGGTTGTTCTGTTGCACTGAAATAAGGCAGTCCAATGTGGGAGTTGGACCGCCCGTAAGAGAGCACTAATATTGCGCAGATCAAGATCCATTGCTAAAATATGTTAAAATAATGTGTTGTGCTTTGTATTGGTGTACTGCTGGTGTTATGTCATGCTCTCAGCTGGTTTGTTTGTAGTTTTTATGTTTTGGGGTTATATGTCTTGCTTTAACGTGATGTACTAAATCTTCTTGTTAAATTATCAATGCATGGTTTGCTTTCTTTGAATCTTCATGGCTCCAACTACATATATTGAATACAACTATATATCTCACGCTCAAGTTTGTCTCGAGCCATCATAGTTTTTTTCCACTCCTAGCTAGAATTAAATATATATAAGAATTATCTTCATGTTCAAATGTAAACAAGTTCGATCTATTGAACGAGAGAGGAGAGAGAGAGAGAGAGAGAAAGATCTTCATGTTCAAATGTAAACAAGTTCGATCTATTGAACGAGAGAGAGAGAGAGAGAGAGAGAGAGTGCATGAAATTTGGACAGACGATCATGAAACTTCATTGGAACTTGGAAGACTAGGGAAATTAAGAAGGCTATATACTGTTGAACAAAAGGTTTTTAGTAGACTTCCTTTTTTTGTTTTTTTTTTTAGATGAATGAAAATTAAAATTGTGGGGTGGAGAGAGGGAAAAATATGTTTTTTACTAGACTTCTTGTTAGTCTCATATTTAGTGGGTGACATTGTTAATTAAAATTGCATGAATATTAATTCTCATATTAGTTATAAACCAATAGAATCAAGCTATATAAATACTTAAGTCTCATGTTTAAATGTAAACAAGTTCTATTGACCGGGGAGAGAGAGAGAGAAACAAAGAGACAAATAATGCAAGAAATTTCGACAGACCATCATGAACCTTCCTTGGAACTTGGAAGACAATCTGGGGAAATTAAGAAGGCTATATTGTGACAAAGTTTTTAGTATACTTCCTTGGTGAAGTCTCCTATTAAAGTGGGTGATTTAAATCAAAATGCATGAATTTTAAGTTCCCGATATTGATTATATACAAAGTAGAATCAAACTATATAAATAATCTCAAGAAGTTTCAATCGTTAAATCCGACTTTATTTTTTTAACATAATGCAAATAATGCAAATCTGATTAGTGTTTTTTTAGGTCATGAAATTTTTTCGACACCATTGTTTATTTTTAATTTTGCTAATTTAGTTTTGGGAAAAAAAGATTGTAACATTTTTTTTAATATTATTTTTTTATGGCCATTGTTGACTGCATAATGGGTGGCATGGCAGCCGGCAGGTTATGAATTTTGGATTGTTGGATTACGATGATAGCCGGTTGGCGTGCTTTTGAGAATTTTTTGTTTCTACGTGGAGCATTTTCTAACTTTTCTTTCCTGGTTCAACTACTTCTTAATTTGCAATATTTTTTCAAATTTCAAAAGATTACACTATTCTCTACCAATGCCCTTTCATTTACACATTTATTAAAATTTTCTGTTAAATTTTATTAGATAAAGAATCACATGTGATTCACTTGACCTTTTTTATTTTTTATTTTATTTTATTTTATTTTTTCATTTGAAGGGTGTATTATTACCATTCGGGGTCATGTGTATCGCACATGACCCATTCTCCGTATGATTTAACCAAAAACATTAATGGAGCTGGTTTAGTGAAAGGATTTGGTAGATTGGTAGGGAATATTATGACTATGTTTGCAAAGATTTATCTCATTTCTTCCAAAAATAAGTCAAATTTTTTTATTCACACTACCAAACCGCTTTCTTTATTTTTCTTTCACAAAAATTCATTTCATAAATATCACATCAATTAATTCATTCCTCCTTTCTCTTCTCCAAACTCTTTACCAAACATACCCACAAACAATTTTTTTAAGTTTTGGAGGAATATTATAAATTGGGTCTGAATTTGAGAAAGTAATTATTGTTTCCCCTAATTTTTTTTTAAAAAATATTACCATTAAGATGATAATTTAAGAAAGAATGTGTCATAGCCAGGGAGCAATTGCACGTAGAAAATAATTTTAACATAAGATTTGTGCTCAAAAATTACTTTAAAAAAAAATTGCTGAAGAATTACTTGAAGGCTCTGTAGAAGCAGTAGACATTTAATGCAATTGATTGGTTATATAGGTCAACATGAAAAATAATTAGAATTTTATAGGGAAAATAAAAATAAAGAATATTAAATTATGAGGGATTAGGGTTTCGCCAGGGACTATAAATACTAGACATAGCCAAGCAAAGGTCAAGACCTCACAGTCCAAACGGCACCTAAAAACCCTAGGCTGAAGAGTATCGATGGGGATCGGATGCGATGGGGGCTGCCTGTGCACATTGCACCGGATCCAGATCGTCGGGTTTTCGTTTCAGTAGCAACCAGAGTTGCTTTTCTGAAGCTTCATCTTTCTGTTTTTTCTTTTTTCTTTTGTTCTTTTTTTTGTTCTTGTATGCGATAGAGGTGCCTTCATAATCCCAGTTAAGCTCAAGCATTAGTGCTTACCTGATTCATGGGAGGCGAAAACCAAAACTGGAAGTTTCGCTGATTAACGCCTTCTTATTATCACTTTGAGGCGTTTACTTAGTAACTTTGCCATACATCCATTTTTCGTTTTCTTTCCTTTTTTTTTTTTTTTTTTTTTTTTCTGTTTTATTTTTCTATTTCGAGATTTTGATTAACCTTCGAGTTTGGAAATGGGTTTTCTGAAATCTAAAAGGTTTTTTTTTTTTGGGTGAATAAGATCATTCGTGGACTACAGAAAACGAGAAGTTGGTACCAATATAAGAACCAAAAAGATCAAATCAAAGATTATTGTGTTGCTGATGAACAGTGAAAAACTCAGTTAGGCCAAGCGGAAAGTCATAAAGAAGAGGAACCTAAAGAAATATCAAACTTCGAGTAGAGCTGGGCGACCGTCCAGCGTCCGTTTTCTCTTAGGTTTAAATTTATCAAATCTCAAATTTATTTTTTCTATGGCAATGAAATGAGATGAAATAAGCCTGAACCTGTTTTTTGTTAAAAAAAATGTTTTTTGTTATTTTTTTAAGTGATAAATTTAAATCTGTTTTTTAATAGAAAAAAATATTTTTTTTTCATTTTTTCTTTTTTTTTTCTCCTACTGAAACGGACGTCAGTGCGGACGCCTAGCAGGACTCATCAACTTCTCCTAAATCCTAATTGATGATTGCAGACTACTAATGCTATGGACTTCCCCTATAAAGAATTTTATGCAGCCTAAAGCCAATCGCGTAGCTGATGAGTTTACTTGAGAATTTTCTGTGACTACCCTGAACCCAATCAGTCGGTTTGCTCAGGAGTTCAATGTTTGAAACTCGATCTAATATTGCTCCCTTAAAATGCCAATTATGGACCATTTTAGCTTCTTTACTCCAGTTAAGTTCCTTACTTTTTCTTTTAGTAAATAAACAATTTTATTACCAAAAACCCAGTCTAAGCTCGAAATCTCTTTTAAAAAAACAGTTTTCTTACTATTTAGGTTTGTTACCATTCAGGTTTGTTGGGTTTGTGATTTTAAAACCTGATTTTTAAAAACCCAATTAATCATTTGATAAAATTATTAATTGACCTTTAAATTGTGTTGGCATTTTCAACTGACGATGATATGTTCAATCTACCCTTAAATTTTATATTTTTTAATTAAGATTGTCTAAAGGTACATTAAACATGTTTACTCAGCTAAAAATACTGCAAAATATCTTCTCTCTTTTTTAAAACACCCCCTTAACTATGATTTGATATTTTTTCACATTTTAAACTGGTAATTTTTAGAATCACAATCCAAAACGAAAAATTGTTCCTATAAAATTGCATAGACAAACAAACTCTCAATAAATAAAATGGACATTTATTTTTAGAAGATGTAATTCTCAGTGTCACATGTATTAACATGCGGGTAAGAATTGTATACTTTAAGGATAGATATCATATGCTCTATTAACCCTATTAAAAATATAAGTGAAAATCACAAATCTGAAACTTTCATCCTCACAAGCTAGAACAACTAAGACGACTCTCTCTTAAAAGAGAGCACACCTCACGAAAAACTAGTCTCCAACATCCCGAGAGCACAGGCTTTTCATATACAGCGAGAGAAAACATTGTAAGACATAAACTAGGCAGCTGCAAAAGACCGAGGGGCTTCCAAACACGTAGAGAGAAAAACAAGCTAAAATTGAAGTCTACACAAGCAGCATGAGGGTCTACATCTTTTTGAGTTCGAATTGCATCCTGTTATTCAATAACAGGACATTTCTTGTTATCCAATATGGACGGTCAGAACATGTCCAAGCATCGAGTGAATATGTGCTAAAAATACTTGGTTTTAATCCGGACCATCCAGGATGCAAGCCGAACTCAAAATTGATGTTAAGCATTTGTTGAGGCCAGTAACTGAAATCAGCATCAGTGATTACAACTAAAGAAAAAAAATAATGTGATGGTGGTAAATGCATTTTCTTTGACCAACTAATAAAGTGACATATCCATAATATCATAAGCATCCACGTGATATCATTGCTCAAACAAAATTTCCAATCTGAAAAATTGGCTCTCAATAGCGATGGTAAATTGTCCCCACATCTAACGGTTCTAAAGCTACTTGTTGTATAGGTGGACGCCAGTGAAGATGAAGAAACCTGCCATCTGCATCAAAATTTAAAAATTTCCATATTAAATTCCAGAAAAAAAAAAGAAAAAGAAAGGAGATACATTAAACTCATAAGACCGACCATATCAATCCAAAATTGTAACATCAAACTTTGACATTGTACATCTCCAAAAGAGATGGAGAAATTAGTTAGGCCAAATTAATGTATGATGTCTAGTATAGGGTAGTTTTTAGCTAAGACTGTAATCTTCAACCCCGTTAAACATGTTATGACATACTAGGCAAACGGACGTCCACAGGTAGGGCTGACTAGGGAACAAACTACTTGCAAACATCTTGAGCTTGGCTCATAAATCTGCTTGTTTCTCTCTTCCAACAATACTAGCTAGGTTTAAGCTTGAATTTCAAGCTCAATTGCATAATAAGCCAAATTGGAGTAAATTGTTCACTTTAGAATCAAAACTTCTGCAGAGCCCAATTCAATGCCAGTTGGCCCGGGCTTATCTAAAGGAAGCAAAGAGGATTACAAGAATGGCCAACCTAGACCATCATAGCATTAGCTGGGGAAAAAAAAAACAGGCAATCTCAACTTCTGTAGAAAGGACCACAGAAGCAAGAGGCAGATGAGTCTGTTTGCCTGAACTCCACCCTATAACCTTAACTCTCCCTCCAATAAATTAAAAGAGAAAATAGGAAAAACTAAACAAATAATTGAAAAAAGATGAGTTGCTTAAAAAAACCATACATAGACAAGATTGACCAGAGAGAGAGAGAGAGAGAGAGAGAGAGAGTCTCATACCATTGAAAAGGCTGCCCCGTAATAGGGATAAGCTGCTGGTATAAATCTTTCGTATTCATTGTGCCTAAAGGGCCGGACTGGAATCTGCAAATCGAAAACGATATCATATAGTATGTGTTGAAAAAGGTGCTTCTACATTCTAACGGAGAATCAAACTTGCAAGCATTGTCAAAGATGACAATCAACTAGCAGATGTGTTGTTTATTCTTAGATTGGATTTCAAAATGCTTAGACCTTAATTTTCATCTTGTTCACCGAAACATGTTGGGAAATTTATTGGAAAGAAAGAATATCAAGTGGGAAGGCAAAGATCATGGCTCTGGTTCTGTCTTATTTTCAAGTTTTGAGCAAGACCTGAAGTGAGCATTAAATTCTTTGCAAGATGGTCATTGAGAAAGTTGAAATATGACAATTGCAAGGAAGTAGAGCTGAAAACTAACAATACCAATGGAAGTAACATGATGTTTGAACTATTTGGATTCTATGAAAACCAAGAACCTTTTTATATATATATAAAAGTAAAAGAAAAATGAGATGGAAATGTACCAGGAGACAGGTAGCACAGTGCAACAACAAAAAGAATACACAGCGCTGTTTAATACTGGCAAAGATATTAATCTATGCTTCGTAAACAAGAACATCCCCCACTTTGAAACAAGGGAGTCACCAGTAAGAAGCAACACCCTCCTAACGCATATGGTACTAATAAATAATTGCTTCAAAAACAGTGTCACAATCCGACCATGAAACAAACTACGACCAACCAATGATGCGTAGCTGTTTGTTATGTAAACGAAAAATGGTCGGATTTGGCTTTGATTTACGCTTTCGTAGATGCGTCCTTATGGATTTATACCCACTGACGAACGCAACGCCTATCGAAAGTGACAAGCCTCGATTAACATAGAAAATAAAGAAATTCAGAGATTAGAGTTAAGAAAATTGAGGGAAGGATTTAGAATACAAAGACCATCCTTGAAAGTATAGTGTTTCATATTCTTGTCTATAGCCACTCTTTCACTCAAACAGCATCCTACTGGTTTAATTGGGCGCAGATAGCATCAAGCATTATCAGGAAGCTACCTTTACTTCCTAATTTCACCATAGGATCCATTGCTCTAGAACGTTATTTGACATACAATTCAGTGTAATAATTATTTTTAAGGTCCAACAGTTAAAAATACAAAGTATATTATATACCTGCTTTGACAGGGATAAGCTTGTGTATCCAAGCCTTTGGTACTCAACCTTGAACTGGAAAACCCCATAAACATCTGGAACCTTGAATGCTGTAAAATACTGACCCTGCAAGAAAACATAATTTTAAATATAAGTGTTCGTTCCAACCAAAAAAACAAAAAAAAAAAAGGTGTTTATGGAAACTCAGCCAGTGAAGTCACAAGCAACTCATGACCTAATTAATAAAGTACCTTCTTGTCATTGGACAAATTCTTCAGAACATAAGGACTCATCATGTAAAACTGCACTTGAACATCATCAGCAACGTATGGTTCCCAACTTGTACCAGACCACTCATAAATCTCAACCGAATATTCCTTCAACCGGATTTAAAATGTGAGTGGAAGACAAAACCTTTCTTTTCTAATTAAATTTAGGTTATATTCAAAATACATGAAAACTGGAGGTAAAATTACCAGGTCATCGTTGATCCTATACATGGCAGGTTCATCAGCCTCCCCAGCTTTATTGTGTCTTACATTCACAGCCTATTGATAAAAAAGCGTCTTAATATGATGAAACAGTAAACAATTAAAAAATATTTAACCAACGGATGACACTAGATATTCTCAATTATCCAATAAGTCAACTACAATTTTTTTACCTAAACCTCATTCAGAAAGAATTAAATACAACACATCTCAACTACAAAAAGATGCTGACCTTGAGATGCCCTCTTTCATGGAAAACCCATTTGCTAAGTTCAGTTAAATACTGCTCATTACCCGATTTCTCATGTCTGTTACCACAAAATAAATATATCGTCAATTTGGCGTGCAAAAATCAGATGAACTATTTGTAGTATCAAAAAGAATACGCATAAGATACAGACACAGACATATATATAAATCAAGATCTCATTTCCATGGATTTCAGATATTGATAAAAAAAAATCTTAATAAAAAACTTGCAACACAAACAACAAGGATTGCCATTACTATTTCTGGAAAACATTTTTCAGATTGAGAGAGAGGGCTAGGAAGCTCAATTTCTACACCACTAACAAAACTGCAATTCACAATTAAAGTCATGCAATGATTTTTCCACGTAATATCTATAGTTGTATCAGCGCATTCCTATTTACAGCCACATTACCTGACTACAGTAATCTCCATATGAACCAATAGCCCTATCAGTAACTGTAAGGGTGTTACCCTTATGAGATTAGTCTTTTACTTCTAAAAAAAAAGTAACTCTAAGGGTGTTACTACTGGCCCCTTCTGGAATAGGATATGGAGAACATACAATCTTCCCCATTCTTTCATAACTTGTGTACCTGGTTGGCTTGATCATTCCTTTAGATTTCAATCTCTCACCAGGACTGCCACATGAAGAAGTTGGCCATGAGGCATCCTTTTGGCTTCCAGATCCTCTCCAATAACTTGGATTTAGCACTGAATTTGCACCATGTATACAGCTAATATACCCCATACTTATTGGATAAGGTACAGTTTGTTAACAGTACAGTAGCTTCATCTCCAATAGAACATTATTCATATTCTTTAATTTATCAATAGATTACATACAGATAAAAGATGTAAAAACTGACCATAACAACAATTCAGCAAATATGATCAGGAGTTCCGTTCGAAATTCGAATGCTCAATTCAGATACCAAAAGGATAACAGTCTCAGTTTTTAAGTCAAAGATTTCACAAGTATCATTAAGCATAGTTAGCATTGAAAAGATTGTAGAGACATTTGAATCCTGGCAATTCAAAATTGTCAAATATCGACACAGGCTTCCCTACAGCCTACCACATATCAGACACAAAACAAAGGCAAGTCAAACATTTACTCACTTAATTGGACTCCCAGCCTTCTGGACCCCAGATTTGAAGAATCTGAAAACAAAACCATTTCTGTCAATAGAACACACATACAACAGGAAAAACTTGGTCAACCAGCAGAATACATACCGATTGCTGAACATATTTAATGAGCCAGAGATCAAAATTCGGGCATTGTTTCTAGCCTGCAACAAAAAAGAGCTGAACCTGTTTAGATTTTAAAAAGATAGCAATTGCACTAACACTATCCATGGAAAGGTATCAAAACAACCTGTAATGCTATTGGCAACAAAGGTTTTCATATACATCCTAAGTTAGTCAGATACACACAAGTCCTTTATCAAAAGTCATTAACACAACCAAATTTTGCAACTTTTGAACACAAATAAACATGCCACTAGGGTAACATCTAGCAGGCAAACAATCTCCAACTGTTAATAGATTTTCTAGAAAAATTAGGGGTAAGAATTCTTTCGATTGGATAATATGCCATTTTATGTTGAAGGAACTTGTTCTTTGATTCGGACTTGGGAAGTAAACAGGTAACACAGAGGATCAAAAGAAGAGTCCAGTAGACAGGTCAAATATCAGAGGAAGTTCCCATGCTCATAAATCCAATGAGATAGTGTGGATTCTGTACATGCAACATGCAAGATGAGAGTTGAATTCAATTTCTATCAAAGTTCTCTACAAAGTGGTGATGAGATTGCAAGTAATTCTATGTTCCACGAGAGATCTAAACACACAATTATGCTAATTATCGGTTGTTATTTTGCCCGGTATTGATAATGAATAAAAAAGTCACTTCATATATTTATGTAGGCAGGGCCTTTCTTTTGTATCCAGAAAGCCACTTCAAGGAAGTAAGAAAAGCTGCATTGAACTGTACCTTAAGGCTCTAGTGTAACAGTGAGATGACCTTACTGAAGCACTGGCATGAAAAATGACAAATTATGAAATTTCTATGGAACTCTACAATATTGATACACTTCACTTGAGAGGGTGCATTGTTATCAATATCATTATCAGGAGCATACCAGTTACTTCATAATAACCCAAAAGAAGATTAAGAGCTTATTAGAACTGAGTAAGCTAAATACTAAATTATATCCTTCTCCTTCCCATGCATACTCAATTCATCTAACGAGTACAGAAACATTATATTAAAACAAGAAGGAACCATAAAAGCGGTAACGGACTTATCAAGACAAATAATTTAGTAAAAGAGCAGAGGACAATGATGATTTGAGTGCCAACATACCTGCAGAATAGAAACTAAAGAAATAGCAGATCCAGTGAGTGATGGAGGATTTGACAGCTTGGTGCTTGGATTGGCAGAATATGCTGAAGGAGAAGCTGAGAGAACTTTCAGCACCTAATAATGTGTAGAGGACAACGTGGGAAAAGCATATAAGCAATTAAGTTGAACTATTTTGATAAGCAGTTATTGCTCGTAGTTTTTGAAAAGCATGTAAAAGTGACACATCTTACCAGGGTATTGGCAGGATTTAATGAATGGCCAATTCCTTGAAATAGTACAGGAGCCTGTCACAGGTTTATCCAAACAGTAATCAAAAGTGAGTTTTGATTATCACAGCCACTGATAATGTATAATGAGTTGGGATAATAGGCCAGTGGTTGCAAAAGAACATTAAAATTGAGCATAGCTGTTATGAAATGTAGTGTGAAATTTCATGACTACAGGTGTAGGCTGGTAATTGCAAAGCCTATTAAACTAGAAGGTGGGGCAACAAACTATAATATTAAAACTTATGGAGTTGTAGTAGTTATAATACTAATTCCATCTTAAAAAAAGAAGAAGAAGAAGAAGCAAGAACTAAGAACTTAAAAGCGGCTCAGAAAACTTTACAGAGACATTAGATAGCTCATTGAAAATGATATATCTCCACAGACTAAAATTATAGCATCAAAATACAAGTGACTATAAGTTGTGTGTCGTTGTGTTAAATCTAACTGGATGACTAACATCAACAATGTCAGAGCCTGCACTTACCTCAATTTTCTTGTCTCCCAAAATTACATCAGCCTTAATGAAATCATCACTAGCAATCAAAGAATGGTCTCCTTCAATTTCTGAAACTGCATAGCTTGTGTGATCAATAACCATAGCTGCAGGGTCCTGTACACAAGAATAATTTAAAAAATTCAAAAATAAGGAAACTAAGATGGTTACTTAGTGAAATTTTTAATTAAAATACAAAACTTGACAACAAAGCAACACGTAAATACTGGATGGAATTGAACTGTCGAGCAAAGACTAATTTTGGTTGACATAAATGTAAATAAACTAATACACACCTCATCGAAATCAACTCCACACTCGGTGGCAATTTCTCTGATTAGATCAGATGCATTAGTATCAGCCACGATAATTAAATCATGACCCGAGTCAACAAAATCCAGTATAGCAGCCAAATCAACGGATCCTCCAAAACCTAAATAATTTGATACAATAGATTTATAAAAAAAAATAAAAAAGCCCAAATGCCTCAGAATTTCCAAACTATCAAACATAATCCTCCATGAATCATCAAATATAACTATTGAATTAAAGAAAAAAGACAATCAAACAATGAAAATTCAGCTCAATTCGCTACTGTTTGGTTGCTGAGAGAATGTAAGGAAGATAAGTACAAACTCAGGGTTGACCTCCAGTCAACCAAGACCAATGCAACAACATTCTCTCAGTTGAGCTCTGAGATCCAGACATTGACGTCGTTTCGATCATTTTCTCAGCAACCGAAACAGATCAAGAAACGAAATTGAGCAAAAAAAAAACTAACTTACGCTCGGTCGTAGGGCAAAACAAGATTAGGCCGTCGTATAGGTACTGGCCGTAACGCTGAAGGGCGATCTTGGGGTCGTCGGCGAGCTTGAAATCGATGTCGAACCCACGGGACTGGAGGGACTTGAAGAAGTCGGAGTGCGAGGACTTGAGGGCGAGGTCATCGAGCAAGACGAGGACTCGGCGAGTAGAAGGGTTCTCGGGAGAGAAGGAGGTGCAGAGAAATGGGAGGAGAGGGATTAGGGTTAGGAAGAGGAGGAGCAGGAGCTTCGACATGGCTAGTGTTAGGGTTTTTGGGGGAGCAGAGTGTGCGAGGATGAGAGTTTACAGTTAGATTGGAAAATGAAAATGGGGGAGGCAGGGGAGTTTTGGGAAATTTTTGGTTGTGAGGGGTCAATAGAAAATTGCTTTTGGGCACAGAAGAATGCTTAATTGCTTTAGACCCACTATTTTATTAGAAGATCTTTTAGCATTTACATCCAACTCGCAAAAGGTTATTTTTACTAACCCATATGAAAATTTAGATAAAAATGTAGCTACATCCGCTTAATTACTTTAGCTCAAAAATTAATGAGTTGCTATCTCACCAAACGTGTGCGTATTTATATACTTTTTGACTCTTAATAAAATATGCAAATGACTTTAAAATATAAGCATTTTGAAAAATAAATAATATTTTTAAAAAAAGTTTACATATTTTTATTAAATTACTATCTTATTGTTAATGTTCTTTTAAATTAAAAATTGCATCAATATCTCTCCATATGACTAAAACACCCTTGGGCACCACCTCTTCCAAGCCTCCAGTCTCTTTTATTTTTTTGTTATACATAAGCCTGATATTTTTATTATTATTATTTAAAATAAAAAATCTTTAAAGGGTAATCAGACCGCCCTTCCGTTTAACACTTTGAGTGAGTGGTCAACTTCTCCAACTATTTTCATAGGTGGTTCACAATCTCTTTATGTAAAATGAGTGGTCAATTACCTCACTAACCTTTTGGTGATGGTCACACTATTCTCTTAACTGTCAAGATAATTACATCTACCTCGCATGTAGAATTTTGTGGTCGAATTTAGTGTACAACAAATTGCACAAATCTAATATGCATTAGAACAAAGCCATCAAGTTATTTTGCACCAGATCCGGTGGTGGTGCCAATTAACAAGAGTGTTAGGGTTTCAAAAGTCTCAAAATTTTTCAAATGAACGACCAAAGGAAGGCCATTTTAGTTTGTGCAAAAAACAATTTATTGGCCTACCACGTACGTAAAATTCCTTTCTTTTTTTTTTTTCGAATTTGATCGAAAGAAATTCTTGCAATTTATTAATTTATTAAACTTAAATATGTCCTTACATTACTTGAAAATCACATTTTCTTATTATTATAAAAATCATATAACGTCTAAATAATTATATAATTATTAGTTTAGCGCTCTCCCTCTCGGTCGAGTGTTTAATAAGTTCACTTTATCAAAACGTTTAAAACACTTAAAACTTAAAATATCGAGCACTCAAAAAACTACGTGCGGTGTTTGTAAAGAGAGCTAGTTAAGAATCCAAGAAGGAGAAAACTTCGGCCATGGAAGATGGTTTTACTGTTCATATGAATCTAAATAATATGACATTACCAAGAAAGAGTCCATAAAATAATGAATTGGGATCGATATCATAGAAATGCACATAACAGATTATTATAGTGATTAATTTTGAAAAAAAAAAAAAGAATAGAAAGAAAGTATAATTTGGAGTCAACAAAAACTTTTTGCATGTTGAAGTAGAAGCCGACAATTTTTTATATGATCTGTGAACTCTATATAAATTTAATACAAAATTAATGAGTTAAGAATGATCTATATAAATTTATACTTATGTATCGACACAATTTGAATTCGACACGCAACACTAGGATTAACAAATTTTTAATATGATTTGTAAATTTAATATAAATTCAACACGAAATTAAAAAGTTAAAATTAACTTGTTTGATTCGTTTAATTAAATAAATCGGGTTATGATTGACCTACGTAGTCTTATACTCATATTTCAATACACGAATATGAATTATAACCCTTAAGTGGTACAACTTTCTAAATATTGCCATTTGGCCCATTTGCCACTTAATTTACCTCGCTAAATATAACATTTATAATTATAAAAAGTATTTTGGGAGAAAATTTCTTAAATTTAGCCTATTAAAATGTAATAGGTTTATTTCCATGTGTATTTTTACAAAGCATGTGATTTATATATATTATATATATTAAAAAATATATAAAAATTAACATGTGATAACAATATTAATTAATAGACCGAATTAGATAAATTGTTATTTACAATTTGCCTCAAAGGTTTATTTTAATTACTTACAAAAAAAAAAAGAAAAAAAAAAAAGAGGTTTATTTTACTCATAAATCCGGTTTCCGGTCAAATCACGCCACATCACCCCCGGTTCAGAGTGTCGAATCCCGTGGTTGCAGCAAATGTTGCTGCCAATACACTTCCCTCCACTCTCGAACGCGTGTCCTCTAATCTTGAAAAGGGTAATTCCACAAGCATGCACGAACATTTTGAAATATAAAAACGCCGTCGTTGTGCTCAATTTATATCCGTGGCGAGTTGTGGTTGGCGGCTACACGGAAACACAAAAAGTAGTGCGAGGGAGGCAATCAATGTAGGCCTTTCACAGTCGAAAGCGAACGAAACCAAATCCAAGCTCGGAATGGATGACGATGATTGACGCGAGGAAGAGAGAAAAGAAAAGAAAACAAAGCCAAGCCAGACAGAGAGAGAGAGAGAGAGCCCTTCCCTTTCTATATTAAATAAAAACACTCTTTCAGATTCCTTCTGAGCTCTCTTTCTCCTTGTCAAAAAGCCTTTGGGTTATTTTTCACCAGGTAAAGCTTCGGTCTTTTTCTTCTCTCCCAGAATTTCTTACACGCGATCGTAACTTTCGCGTTTTGTCAGCTACCCTGATCCAGGTTTCGAGCTTCACATACGTGTATCTATACATGTATGTTTGTGTGTATGTTGTAGCGTTGATTTGTTGATTGGAGGAACTATGGGGGGCTTTTGATCACGTTCTGGGTTCTATGCGATTGGGTTTAGTTGGGATTTTTCGGATTTATGTGGAGGGCTTTGTTCTGTTTTTGGGTTTCTTGTTTTTGAATTAATTTGCTCGATGTTTTGGTAAAGGAGGTTCTTTCGTCATGGGTGCTTGTTTTTTGAATTGCTCATAGGCTTTTTGTGCTGGGAGTTTTTGAACTTGGTGCCCATTTCTTTTGAAAGTTTTACATAGAATGATTAACGTCACAAACTACTATAGATGAGGAGCTGTGAGCCCCTGAATTGTTGTATCTATGGTAGATAGTTGGAAGCTCAAGTAGTTTTGGGCTTTTCTTTCAAGTGGGTCCTTTGTTGTATGTTCTGCAAATCATTGCCATTAGCTTGTGTCCATGAGATCGTCGCTCTCTTACGTGGTTGTGTTGTTCATTAAATTATGTTGTTCAATGAGTTTCATGAAAGAGTGATTCTTTTGGGCACATCTCGAGCCATCTTTCTTAGAATCTTAGCTATGTCGTTTCCTGCCTTAATTTGGATGATTTTGTTCGCACATCAATGATTGAAGTTTGGAAGTTATTTTATATATATAGGATGAATAAATCAATCCATAAAAGCATTGAATTTTTTTTAAAAAACAGCTACACATATTCAACTTCCCAGAAATATGCTCAAGATTTTTTCCTCAAAGTTCCTGAGAAGTATTCTGGAGGAACTTGCAAGGAAGCTGACAACTGCCTGCTTGCAGAAGCAGAAAGGCTGCCTTATCTGTTTACCCTATTAGTATAGGGGTTAATGTTTTACATGCCTCAAATACAAGATTAACTCATTTGGCATCATATACCCATCATTTCAGACACGTCAAATCACATCATCCACCCATCATTTCATACATGTCAAATCATTCTGTTGGGTTCTTAATCCTTTTGTAAAATCAGTTACAAACCATTAGGTTTGACATGATAGAGTGATGAGATTATGGTCAGTTAGGCATTGACGAATAGATTCTTCAAATCTGTAATTGTTCAATAGGAAAACAATTAGCATGCTAGTATTATTCTTCAAATCTGTTCGAAGAATAATTTTAATATACTGACCATTGGGGGCCATAAATGTCTGAATCATTCCTAATATGATTGATTTCGCTTTGTGCTTTTATTCAAATCCAATGACTAGGATTAAGACTGTGGCCATGTTATTGAAATGACTCAACCTTAATGGTGGTGCCAAGCAGTTCAAGTCTTTCATCTACATCGATGCCATATTTCAGGACAAAATAAGGCAGATGACGTACGGGCTTAATTATTCTTGCTTTGTTTTGTTAGATGACAAAAAGTACATAGTTGAGGAAATACTAAGCTGATTAGTTATTTTATGGTGATTCATTTTTCAATTGAAAGTGTATCGCCTCATATTATCAGATTTTTTGAGATATCTTCTAGGAACTGACATAGAGGCTCTATTTGTCATGAAGATGGGAAATATGTGGAACATCGATGGGAAAAATAGTACTTATTTTGTTCTTAAATTGTAACTCGGGCTCAAGGAAGTTACCCTTTGTGGGAGGCCTATTTTTCATACTCATTTATCACACTCATTTCATACCACACTCATTTATTACACTCATTTCATACTGGCTGATGTGACGTGTTTAAAGTAACTTTTTTTTTGTTTGTTTTTTAAGTGACTGGCATGGGAAAACATTTAAAACACGCCATGTCAGCCAATATGAAGAGTAGAATTACTCTAAATCGTTTATAAGAGTAAAAGTAATGCTTATAACTTGCAAAACCGTGGTAAGTACTTTGTTGATGTTATAGAGTGTGTTGCATACCCTGTTATGTAGAAGTGTGGCTGGTGTTGTGCCCGGCTTGAGGGAAAATTTTGGACCTGGTTGTACTCCATATTGGTTTCTTTTCTTTATGGTGATCCTTAACTGTGCTACCTCCTTTGTATCTTAGTCTTGGATGTCACCTCTTTTGCAATGAACTTTGCAAATCATTTCTGTTATGTCAAGATTGGCTTCATTATTTATATTTAGTACTATTGTGCTGTCCAAGTTATTCTTGGATGTGGTGGTATTGCATTCTTTTAAAACTGATTACATTATTATACTGTAGGAAAAATGATTAGGCTATTTAAAGTGAAGGAAAAGCAAAGGGAACTTGCTGAGAATGCTAATGGAAAAACACCTGTCAAGAAGCAAAGTGCAGGAGAATTACGGCTTCACAAAGGTATTGAGTCTTCTAATTTGTTTCTTTGAATGACGAGTTAAGTGTTTTCCTCAAGGAACTGGGAACAGTTGGTATGAGGTATTTCATTCCATTAAGATTTGGATGACACATCCTGAAATTGTGGACCAGCGTAGTCAACTTATTTTTATTTGAAGACTTTGTTGGCAAAGTTTTGGGATCTCATTGGCTATGCATTGGTTCTTTGACTAATAAAATCTGATCATCTGTCTTTTGTATGAACTGATATCAGAGCTATATAGGTAGGGGTCATGTTCTAAACTTTTTATGTGTTTCATTGTGTAGATATCAGTGAACTGAACCTGCCAAAATCTTGTAGCATAGCCTTTCCCAATGGCAAGGATGACTTGATGAACTTTGAGGTTACCATTCGGCCTGATGAAGGATATTATCTGTAAGTATACGCTATAAAATTCCTCAGCATTCTATAGTGACAGTATTATATCGCGAGTGACGGTATTATATCGCGAGGTTTCCATGATAATCTCTTTGCCATTATTTATGGGGGGAAGTTTCAAATACTTAATATCTTGTTTTCTGTTTACAGAGGTGGTACGTTTTTGTTTTCTTTCCAAGTTTCCCCTATTTACCCTCATGAGGCACCAAAAGTCAAGTGCAAGACAAAGGTAAACGACAAGAAGGTTGCTGCTTGAGAATATTATTTGTATGTGCAGTAAGGTAGTTTTAACAGCGAATCCAACATGCAGGTGTACCATCCTAATATCGACTTGGAAGGAAATGTCTGCCTCAACATTCTAAGAGAAGACTGGAAACCCGTTTTAAATATCAACACTATAATTTATGGCCTATTTCATCTTTACACGGTATTGATTATTCTTACACAAGTACATTCTTGTGACTAGGTGCTTCCCTTTTGATTATAATTTGTGTTTGCACTCGCAGGAACCAAATTCTGAAGATCCGCTCAATCACGATGCAGCAGCCGTTTTAAGAGACAACCCAAAGTTGTTTGAATCGAATGTGCGAAGGGCAATGTCTGGTGGGTATGTAGGACAGACCCTCTTCCCACGTTGCATGTAGAAGCTGGCTTGTGTTGCTAAGCCCCTAAAGTTCATCGCGTGAAGGTTCAAGGGCTGTAGAGTGCTGTTTGGACATGAATTCTTCAGAATGTGGAGGCCCTCTGGAAGGTGTTTGTATGCTGTGTAACTTAGTGGCATGTTTGAATTATTGGTTGGGAATATTTGATTTTCTTTATTTTGACATTGAGTCACCGGGACAAGACTTCAGTTATGTATTTATTTCTTTCATATTTCTTGGTTGAAAACATGCCATTTACTGCCATGCTTGGGCAAATTGTGCTTAAAACTCAACTGTGTTCTGTCTTGTCTTCCAGCCTTGTAATCTCCCTTCCTTTAATTTTTATTTAATCTTTAGCGGTTTTCTAGCTTGGACTTGTAGCTAATTCTTATAAACTAGTTTAATTAAGTGGCATGTGTCTTACCATGCGAGAAACACACGTCACTTTATTAGACTTATGAAATTTCGTCCAAAATATCAATAGATGCTAGAATTGCTAGTGCTTGCTTGGAGTAAAGATTTGAACTAAAAGCAATATTTCACACTGTAGTTTGATTTTGTTATCGAAGGAATTTCTTTCAATGTCGTTTATAAAATTGTTATGTGTTCTTTGAGCATGTGAAAGACACATACTTTTTAATAGCATTGAAAAAGATCAAACTTTGTTAATACTATTAAAAAAACATATAACTCTCATGTGCTCAAAAGACGCGTGTTAATTTTATCGACCGAGTTAAAAAAAATTATTTCAACCATGTCACTTAGGAATGGTCTGATCTTGATCAAGGCGCACAAACTAGAAGGAATAGCAGCTTTGATGAAGTACAGTCTAAAGAGGGTGAGTGCCTCCGTTTTACAGTACGAAATTTAAAACCCCGTCTATGGCCATCAGATCATCTCATAAGAGGAAATGAAGAGGAAAATATTACCCTCAAATGGGATGGTTAGCAATCAAAAAGCCACTTTTCCATCAAAAACCATCATTTCTCTAGGACATCATATCAATTTGGTATTAGATTCATGAGTAAGCTGCTCCATAAGATATGATGACATTGGAAAAACATCAAATCAGATAGAAATATGTTTTTAAACTACAACTAGAGAGATGAGAAGAAACCTCTGGAGAAGAACACAACCACCATATTATTGATGATAATAATCAATACAATCAATATAAAAGATTTTCACACCATATTCAAATGTATCATTTTGAACAAACAATGAAGTAAAAACCATTATGTTGGGGGTACAATGTATTCAAGCTATAAAATGAAATGCTCCTCAGCTATCTAAAATCTATTAACACATGATATCTGAAGATCCCAAAATGAGCAAAATCTGTGTAATCAAGAACAGAAAAAATGGAGTTGGACATGTATGTCAGTATAGCCAGGCTAGTTGAGGTTGTGACCAGGGACAAGTTAAGAAGATTGGGCAAACCTCTTGACAATACCAGCCATGTACCTGCCCTGATGCTCTGCAAGAGCAAGCTCAGTTTCACTTGGTTCCCTAGTGCCATCTCCGGAAAATACTCCGGCACCATATGGAGATCCGCCTCTAACGAAGTCCATTTTGAACATTCCAGCACCGAAAGTGTACCCGATAGGAACATAAACCATCCCATGGTGAGCTAACTGAGTGATTGCTGTCCAACTGCAGCAATTATATATAAACACAATTCATGAAACGAAACTTGATCACTTAAAATGATATTTATCTAGATGATAATGCTGAAATTCACTCCATATCTTTGACAAATGATATTGATGTAAATGATAAGAGTGATACATAAAATAACAGAACTGGCCCTAAAATCAGCACAGAAATTTTTTTAATACTTATCTCCCCCCCTCCCCCCTCCCCAAATAAAAAGTACAAGGAATCAGGGGTTGATCAATGCTGTATAGCCATCCATCTTTGCATTCTCAAAGTTCCAGTGTTCTGAAATCCAAAAGACTAAAAATTATTATCTTCACAATTTCAAAGTACTTGGAATATCAATGTATATAATGTTGAAATGATAATGGGATGACAGTGTTTGAATAAATATAAGACACCACAACCAAATAAAGTAATGCCTGAGGTTCTTAGTTTGATCTGACTCCTCAAAAGAATAACCATTTGGAAGATGCTAGCTAGTTCAGCTGGGAAAGGGTCTAAGAATTGTACCAAAAACCTGGGATCAAATACCATCTTCAATCGGGTTGGTGGTTTTGTGGGTGAGGAAGGACTATCCCATTGTGTAGCCCTACCATTGGACCAATAAAAACAAAAGAATAATAATTTGGATTGAGCTAAAAGGCTAATTGGATACTAATATTGGATCTGAATAAGCTTTTCATTGTAAGATAAGAAAAATTTAGTTACATAATAGATTCAGTGAGATATCCTTGATAACAAGATAAATATGAGTGCCTTCAGCAGCACTCACATCTCACTATAGGCCGCTACAACCAGATCTGTTGACAGCATTCCCACTCGCTTGCTACATCACAAGGATTCCCCGAGAACTATGAAAGGACCTGCTTTGGATTGTTCTTAAGGATAGTGTCCTTTTTGTTGTTCTGTTTTGTATTTATTTTCTGTTTTCCCTGTAATTTTCATGTTCTTGTTAGTCTGTACTTGTTTCATCTCATCTATAAAAAGAAGAAAAAAAGAAGAAGCATAATCTGGAATCCCCAAAATAAGCACATAAAAACGACAAGGATATGAAAAGATGAAATCTGCAACATCTATATGCTGATCAGTTACATCAGGCAGGGGAATTTATTAATGCAATCACTGAAATCATCCCAAATGGAACATGTACGAGCTTCAGTCTAGAATCTAAAGATCAACCATTGATTAGCAGACCTTTGTTCAATCCATATAACTGCAATATCATCCTTACCCCCTTTCTTGGATATCAACTACATGAGATCACTTCTATCTGATTTCAGAACCCACTAGATATAATCAAACTAATGTTTATATGAATTGTGGTTGAGGTAACTCGTTCATCTCTCTCCAGAAGCTCAGTTGAATCAATCAACCTCTAGGTGACAACATTCTAGTAAAGGTTTCTGACTTCCTGCAAATCGATTCCTATATCCAGAATGTTCTTGCGCAAAGGGTTCTCACCACTGCAATTATCCCATTTCTCTTGTTTGGCAGCAAATCACAATTACAATCTATAAAACTACATGTTGTTCCCAATTCATCTAATTCCAAAGAATTCTTGACGCACCAAGAACACAACATTCAAACCAATACTTCTTACAAATAACATCAACAAAACATAAACCAACGACAAACAAACAGCAACTCATGATTTAGTCCAATCACTCAATACCCAAGTGCATACTTACGCCGTGGTCTCCTGCCCGCCACCCTGCGTGCCGGTACTCACGAAAAACCCGGCAGGCACGCCCGCCAGCCTCTGCTGCTCCCATAGCTTCCCCGTTGAATCGAAAAATGCCTTCATCTGCGCCGCCATGCTCCCGTACCTCGTTGGAAATCCGAAGAGCAATCCATCAGCTTCCACAAGCCCATCCGCAGATATCACGGGCACCTCATTGTCATTCTGAGGCACCCTCATCTGTTCCAAGACCTCCGGCGCCAGAGTCTCCGGGACCCTATAAAGAACCCCTTCAACCCCTTCAACGGAATCAACCCCTCTCTTCATTTTCTTCGCCAAAATCTCCACGTGGCCGTACATTGAGTAAAACACAATGAAAATCTTGAGCTTTTTGGGCGGTTGCACTTGTACAGCCCCATCTTGAACAGGGGTGGTTGCATTAGTACTTAAGGTTTGGTTTTGGACAGAGATAGAAGAACTGCCCCTTTCTGGGTTTGGAGGATCTTGATCAGAAACACCTATGGGTGCCCTTTGCTTGCTTGGTATACACCCGCCACCTTTACCCATAAAAAATTAATTATTTCAACTGGGTCTGAGCTTTTTATACTAGAGATATATATATAATCACTGAATTTTGATTCTTCTAGAAACTCATACACAGTATGATTAGAAAAATGGGTATTGTTGTGGAATAAGGATGAGGATGAGAGGCTTAAAACAGGTTCCAAACTCAGTCAGTCTTTCATCAGAGACAGCATTGGAATGAGTTGGTGCCCGGACTTGGAGTTGACGACCTTTAACTTCTGAGCTGTTTGGAAGTAAGTGTTAACCAATCATCGCTGGCACTCTAGGTAGAAAAATAAATGTTTTAAAACAACTATGTTCACCTTTAGGTTAAAGCAAAACACGTTTTAAACAATGCCATTTGGCAAGAAAGGAAAAAAAGGTAAAACTTTACTTGTAAAATAAAAAAATAAAAAGAGTCAGGATGGCCGCCCTATTTTTTTTTAACAAAATTTTAAATAATAAATTAGCTCTTAACCTGCAAAAGTTTTTTTGTCAAAATATTCTTACAATAGAACGAAAGTTAAATTTATAAAAAAAACTGTTCTATATTTTAATTGTCGTTAATCAGAATATTTTACTGTTATCATTCCTGTCATCCACGACCATGAAGGTGTGGTAATGGCACCTTTGACGACAAATGAATTCTTGGATTCCAGTTCTGTGGTTGACAAATAGTGAAAGAAAAATACCATATTGCTTTGTTTCCATTTTCACATTTGGCCAATACTCTGTAGTTTTGGTTCAACTTTGAACAGCTGGACCAACTGGAGCTTATACATTTATTAATGATTATATTTGTAATGGAAGGATTTTTTTTAACCTTAAAAGAGAATTTCACTAGAGAAAGAGAGAAAATATTTATTAATATCAACATATTTGTGATCATGGTTAGGTGCATACTCTAATATTTTGTATTAGATTGGATATTTATAAATGGAATTTATCATGTTAAGATTAAATCACAACTTCATTGTATCATGAAGATGAATTTATTGTAATCCAATGCATATCAACTCAATAGATGAACTTGCCCATCTTGTAGAAATTGATGTTAAATGAATGGTCAAATTAGGGCTATTAATTTTTTACTCATATAATTTTATACTGTCTCAACACGATCCAAACCCGCACGCGACATTTATGGCTAGCAATTTTGATATGACCTGCAAGTAAAGATGAAAAAAAAAGTCTAATCCATTTAATTAAATTGATCAGATTATAATTGACCTCTATAATTTTATATCCATGTTTTCACACGATCTTAACCTAATACACAAATACAAATTGCCACCCCAAGATCAAACCTTGTGGAGATTCAGGTTTACTTTTTGAAAACTTCCGTTTCAAGATATCGATGACACGATGCTGCCCTTCCCTCTCCTTTCTGATGTAATTTGAAAAGGAAATGTACACAACACTAACAACACCGAGAACACATGGTGAAAAGTTACCGGATAAGCCACACAAATGGTATATGGAGGGCATGAGACAGCATGAAAACAATTCATCAATCTATTTGGGTTCTTCTCATGCTATAAAAATATGACTGCACATCAATGGAGCTCACAACGGAATGCAATTTTACAACTACAACAAACAAATTCCACACAGGTTACCAAAACCAGAAAACCAGAAGAATAAGCCTTCTATTTTGACATTCACAACAACAAACTAGCACAGATTTCACACTGCAAGGGCTTATGGATATGACAAAAGAAAAAGGCAGAAATACCCCACATCCCTCCATAGCTTAACTGCAAGATGGGTGGTTGGTGTCCTTTCGATTGCAGAAGGTGATAAATAAAGTCTTCTCACTGTTCCTTCAATGAAACAGTTTTAGACCTCTTAAACTCCCATGGTGGTAAGCATCCTTTATAGTGAGAATGTAGAAACAATGATGACATTGATACTTCCTTCTGCTGCATTGACATTGATGACAGGCAACTAAAGGCACTCCTGAGTTTCTTCTTTTCATTTTCAT
This sequence comes from Betula pendula, assembly GCA_900184695.1. Lineage (NCBI taxonomy): Eukaryota > Viridiplantae > Streptophyta > Magnoliopsida > Fagales > Betulaceae > Betula > Betula pendula. The sequence continues at coordinate 253,989 of FXXK01000474.1, forward strand.
ATCCTTGGAAATCAGGGTCATGGGGTACGGTGGTAGCTTTAAGGGCCTCCGGGAGTACGCAATTGCACAGTGAACCTACAAGGAAGACACAAGATACAAGAATGAGCTATAGTAACAGCAACCAACACATGAATGAGAGGAAAGTGATATCCAGGGAATTAGTGCAATAGCAAGGCATGTAACTCATTAAACATCCTGTTCAATCTCCATTTTGTTTTATTTTTCCAAAAAAGTGGTGCTCCCTGGTTCTTTTGACTAGTTCTGATGATGAAATCTAAGCATATAGCATGTATGTATCTAACGTACAAGGCAATAATGAAGCTTCTCTTCTTCTATATAATATTTTTTTCTTATTTTTTTGGTCTTTCTCAGTTGTCTTTATTTAATTTTAATTTTTTATTTCTTTCTTTTGGTTGTTTCTCAGGAACCAAAAATTACTATAGCTATCAAATAACAATTAGAAGACATTGTAGAATGCAATCAATTGACTTAAAACTCCATTTGATTGTTTTGGTTGTTTTGGTGCCTTAGTTACATACGTTGATACGCATATGATGATGTATTTCACATTGTAGAATGCAATCAATTGACTTAAAACTCCATTTGATTGTTTTCGTGCCTTAGTTACATATGTTGATATGCATATGATGATGCATTTCACATTGTGGAATCATCAATTGACTTTTAGACCCTGTAAAACTTATCCAAATTAGTAAAATCTTTGGGTGTAAAGAGGACAAGATTGGATTTTTCCATGAGTTTTTATAATAAAGTTTGGGTTTTTATAAAAGACTTAATGTGCAAAAGTGTGGTGGTCGAGCTATAGAGCTATCACCACTCATACAGAGGAAATGCCATGATGCTTTGTTGTGGCAATTGAAGTGGAACTTCAAGGGGATGTGATGTTTGGTGTGGCGAACCGTCATCACTACTGCAGGAGAGAGTGGCAATGAGACTTGCTGCAGGATCAAGCCAATAAAGGCCAAACTTAATATTTTGGCCCTAATATAATATATATGTACCTATATATATATATAGGTTATAGAAATTTTAGAAGAGGGGAGGCCCCTCCCTCGGTCCGTCTCTGGACGTATCAGACAAAAGCGAGCCTCAAGGTTCATACAAATGTCACATGAGAGCTTCATGCAAGCAAAGCCTCGTCTGCCTTGAGTTTGAAACATATGTCTGAAGAGGGAAATCTTCAAAGTAACTTCCATGAATTTTGAGGAGAGCATGAGGTTTTGAATTTCTTGGATAATATAAAAATCTTTTGAGTCAATAGAAATGAGAAGCATTCAGGCATTAAAGGTCTAAAGATACTTGGAGCAAAAATTTCATGCAAGCCAAACCTCAAAGTAACATATAATGTATGATACAGAAAGATATATGTAACCTACCAAGTCTTGCAAGTCGATTTACCCATTTTGGCGTTGGGTTCCCAGTCAGCTTGTAAGATATATCCTCACAGAAATGATTGCAGTTCTTAGCAATCAAGTGATATGTATCCCCATTATAGTTTGCTGACTGGCGCTCCATGAACTCTCTAACCTGCATAGGATCCAAGCATGTTGTCCCCATAAATATGGACTTCCTAAACTTGAAGCCAGGGCACTGTCGAGGTTCAACCTCAAAGACACCACTTGTTGGGTAGTCATGAGCTCCAAAGGCGTATTCAATCCCATAAACTGTGTAATAGGGACTATCAGAAAACATTAACATCATCCAGATAATACTATGATTCAGGAAGAAACAGAACATATATTAACATTTAACATATATGGATCTTTTCGATGTCCTGGCCATTAAAAGAGGATATGTTTGTGAATTCATATTTCAATGCATGTAAGGGAGAATTTATCCTTGGGGAAGTAAAAAAGGGGTTGAGAGGAGGGAAGGAAAAGTAATAATACTATATTCTTAGTACGGACTGAGGCTTTACAGAAATGTCAACTTCTTTTGCTGCTTAGTAGATCCATCATGGATTTGAAAAACTACTTTATCCATAGTTTTAGCCACCAACAAGGATTCATGTGGTTTAGGTTGAACACGCTGCAAGGATGGATGGGAGTTCAAATTTGGTGTGGGTTGCATAAGTGATAAAGACATTTTGGCATACAAATTAAGGATTCAGGGAGAGAAAATTGTGAAACATCATTCATGTTTATGATCCCAAATAGACGGGATTAAGACTTTGCCAAGTATTCTGGAGTCAGATTGGTCAAAGAAGTCAAGTAGAGCCTAAGGAGTTAACATAATTTAAACATCTCTATTTTCAATGTTGTATGAGGTTACAAGGTAGTTTTCGGTGGTTTTGCCTGAACATCTGATAAATATACAGCAACTTTATTTTGTGTTTAGAAACATGTACTCATGCCATATCATGCTTACACATTAATATGAAGTGTTTGAATCCGACTGAATCCTGTACTTGTGCAATTACAGGGTTATTAAGTGGATTCTGCCCCATCTCCTCCTTACATTCCCCCACTTTGACTTGAGACAAACAAACGAAAATCTTTTACAATGGTTTTCCCAATATTTGGTCCATATAGTTAGAGAAAGCATTATCTGGCTGGGTTGAGTAGAACCAAGAAGGTTATTTATTCCATTGTATACAAAATTCAACTATAGTCGCTGTCTTATGATGTCATACACCAAATCAATATAAAATCTAAAGGCATTGTTTTCTTACTCAATAAAGTTATAACTGTTTTGTTTTAGTTATTGACTTGTTGTGCTTTCACTATTGACAATACAGTAATACTACTCTTCACACTAGATTTTCACACTAGCTTCACACACGCTGATATGACGTATTTTAAGTGGCTTCTCATGTCCGCCACTTCAAAAAAAAAAAGTGTTAGCTACTTTAAAACACACTACATAAGCCTATGTGAAGCTAATGTGAAAATATAGTGTGAAGAGTAGCATTACTCTTGATAATAATACATAGCCATATTATTTCGAGGACAAACTCTACGAGAAGCATTATATGCTCTTTAATACTAGATAACAACAGGAATTGTCAATTCTAAGAGCAACCACTAGAAATTTAAAGTTCATGATCAAGAGAAATGCAGAATAAACGTCATCTAACCTTCCACTCCTGAGTGAAAGATACCAAGGCCTGCCCAATAGACATAGCCATTCATGGGTGTCAAATCATACACATTTAAATAGACAGGTGCGTTGCCTGGACTATATCCAGCTGACTTCACTTTAGGGAACAAGCAGAAACGCGTAGCTGATTTACCTCTCAGACAGAGAGGCATAATAGAGAGCCAGGCATTCTTTGGTCCTGATTTCATGATTAAGGGTGAAACCGGGAACCCATCAATGCCTTAGAACCTGTAAAAATGGAAACAACAACATCTACTACTCCATGTCAAGAAACAAAACAAAGAAAACAATTTGTGATGCAAATGATTTTAGTATCATAGTAGTATATATTAATGAGGCTAATAACTTATTTGGTTAATCAATCCTAATTGTATCCATGAAATGTAGAAATCCTTATCTAGTCCTTGATTGTTGCATAAAATGTACGATATTAAAAAAAAGGAGATATCTTTCATCATTTCTTGACCTTCCTTAAATGTCTGAAGTAGACAAATCTAAAGATCTAAGGATAATAATAATCTTATTCCTCGTTTTAACTTTTGGTATTAATTTGCTCCTTCAGTCTCTTTCCATACATCTTTCATCTACTGTACATGATTGTTTTGCTCTAAGTAGATGAACCTAGTTGCCACTTCACTTTCTATAAGGGCCACAGCCACATATGTGAAACGGCGTTCACTCACTACCTTAACCCACACCCTCTTGCTTCCAATCATCCTTGTTGAGTTCTCAAATTACATCATAGTTTTTTTGTTTGAGTTGGGCTTGCTTCCTGTTATTGAATATGGACGGTCAGGACATTTCCAAGCAGTCCTAGAGTTTTGTGTTAAAAATAGTATTAGTGGGTTTTAATCCTGCCTGTCCATATCCAATAACACGAGATGTCTTGTTATGAGTTTAAGCTCCTCTATGTCCTCATAAATGCATCAAATTCAACATCTTGATATCAGTTTAATTACTCATTCATCAAGACACGCCATCTCAACTGCATTTATTTTATTGATGTGAACTTCGATTATTTCATTATTTCAGGTAATCCACAAAGCTCTATCATTCTTTAATCACAACATAAGGGATAACCATGAACCCAATACTAATAATTTCCTCATTCACCAGATTATGACACCGACATCTTCATAAAATTTCAAATATTACTCATTTGTACAGAAAATTTTATTTTTCACTCTTCTAGAGTGAAGTAGATAAGGAAGGACAAGATTATATTATTCTGGGAAAGTAAAATAGGAAATTGATGACATCAAATAAATATTAAAAGTGATTAAGCTGTCCATTTTCATACATTAAAAAATAAAAAATAAAATAAAATAAAATAAAGTATTAGACACAAGTACACACACCATTTAAAAGAAAAAGAAGTTACACATACAGTAAATCTTTCAGGGAAGCAGATCAGAGATTCATTAGCAAACAAAGCAATGTAGCAGCTGATCTTATCCAAAAAGCAATAGCTTTAACAAAAATTTAGAAGATTTGGGAAGAAACCAAAAACCAGAGAAACAAATCAAACCCATTAGAGGAAAGTGAAAATCAAAGAGACCCACTAACCTCTATGCCGAGAGCATCCACTAGAAAGTGAAGGAAACGCAACCACCAAAATGCAGAACAGCCATTTTCAGAGCAGAGAGGGCTTCTGAAAATGAAGCAATGCGTGTGCCTGAAACCCACACATTGTGTTTGGTCCTTCTGACAAAGATGAAATGAAAGCTCGGGGAGGCACAGAAACTGCTGCCCCTTTTGAGGCCCAATGAGGAAAGAGAAGGACACAGTCACACAAAGGGAAGAAGAATAATAAAGCTCTGCTAGCTAAAGTTGAAAGTGAAACCGTGAAAGTATCCTGTCTCTTTCTGTCAAATTTGACTGACTTGCTTTAAAAAAAAAAAAAAATTATTGACTGACTTGCTTTATGATTCACCAGGTCCAGTCTCGTGCTATGTTTTATTTTATTTTATTTTATTTTATTTTCTTTAGTTGGGAAATTATTCTTTTTTTTTTTTAACTTTATGTCTTTTCCTGTTTAACTCTTATAAGAATTGGATGGGGAGAAGACCATAAGATTAGTCATCTAGCACGTTTTGTTTTAGATATCTTTTGTGTTTGGTTTCTCTTAAGATTTAAGATTCAATTTGGTATGAGTGAAAATGATTTACAACACTAAATTTATAATTATTATTATGAAAAATTAAAGGTGGAGATGAATTTTGTGAAACATTAATAAACAAGCCATTTATGTTGTTAACATTCTTTGTCATTTAAAGTACTGATTTAAATTATTATATTTATTATATTTTTATTAATTTAATTTTTTAGGATAAAAAATATTAGTTAGAATCTGACTTCACAACATATTATCATTTTAGTTAAATATTTTATATGTTAGATTTTATTTATTAAGAGAGAATTTGAATTTACACGTGAATAAGAATAATAGAATATATTAATTTAAATGACTAAATTCACAATTTTATATCAATATTGGGATAATTTATAATTTGACACTGCCAATGGTTTTCTATGAAATACTGCAATTACTTTTATGGTTAAAAAGATAAATATATTTATATTTGTTAGAATCATATAATAACTTGAACCTAGCCCTTTTTCTTATGTCATTATATTTCTATATAACTAGTCTTAAGTCCAAGATTTCAACTAAAGAAATAAATTATTTGTTGTTAAATTACCATTTATTTTAAAAATTTAAATTAATAAGAGAAGGTAAATTTAATCACTTAATCAATACTTTAACACTCATTTTCACGTGTGGGTTCAACTCCCTTTTTAATAGGTGAGTGGAATATTTTTAATTAAATAGGGGGTGAATTGATTGACACAGGGTTCAATCTCAAAACCTCTACTCTGATACCAGTTTAAATTAACACTTATCCCAAAAGCTTAAGTTGATAAGAAGGGGTACATTTAATCATTTAATCAATACTTTAACACTCTTGTCACGTGTGGGTTTAAACTCCATTTTAATAGGTGATACCCAATACGTGAAATATTTAATTGAAATTAGGTGAATAACTGAGTCAATGTTTGAACTCATGATGACATTTGGTTATGATATCAAGTTAAATCATCACTTGTCTCAAAAGTTTAAGTTGATTAGAAAAGGTAAATTTAATCATTTAAGAGCATCTCCAAGAGAGCCTTTAAAAGGCTCATTTTAGTTAAATTTAGCTATTATAAGCATTTTTCGAGCTCCAACAGACATTTTAAAGTAGAAGTTCTGCTAAAATTTGCTACAGTAAACTTTTATATTTGAAAGTTACTGTAGTAACTTTCAGGTTTATTTTATTATTTCTTTTCTTTTCTCTCTGCCTCTACTTCTGCTTCTCCCCCTTCACCTTTATCTGGACCTTCACCGTACCCACAAAGTCATGAGTATGGCGCCCACCCAACACCCCCACCACTACTGCACCCACCCACCCATCACACCCACCATCACTGCCGCATCACCTCCACCACCAAACCCACTCTTCCGCATCCCCTTCACCGTACCCACAAAGTCATGAGTATGGCGCCCACCCAACACCCCCACCACTACTGCACCCACCCACCCATCACACCCACCATCACTGCCGCATCACCTCCACCACCAAACCCACTCTTCCGCATCCCCTTCTCTATCTCCACCACCAAACCAAAATTATCTTGAACATAAAACTATCAAGCCTTGGGTATGGCGCCTACCCACACCACCTACCATCGCTGCAGCACCACCTCCATCACTAAACTTACTTTGCCGCCGCCACTTCTCTATCTCCACCACCAAATCGAAATCCCCTTGACATGAAAATTATGCTCTAAGAGAAATGAATGCTTGGTTTTGTAGCCCATATATCCAACCTATCACATTAAACACCTCCAAAACTTCAAACCTTAATTTCTGCGGCTAATCTATTGGTCTAGTGCCGAGAGAGAAAGAGAGGAGATGAGAGAGAGGAAGAAGATTGCAATGGGGTTGAAGAGAGAGAGAAAGAAAAGAAAATAATAAAAAAATATTAAAATTAATATTTAAAGAAATAGATAGTGTAATATAGAATGTCTGTTATAGAAAAATGAATAGTTAAAATAAAAACTTAAACTTTTTCAGTAGCTATTTTAAATACTCTCGCTGGAGATGCTCTAATCAATACTTTAATACGTATTATAGTCCATTTCATACGATCTATAACAAGAAGATTTACTTTGTTTGATAACATTTTTTTTTTCTTTCTAAAATAAAAATATTAACAAACTACCCAAAATATCAAAATTATTTTCACATTTATGTCATATGAAAGTATTTTTTCTAACAAAAAATAAAAAGCACAATCAATAAAGTATTAACAAATGGAGCCAATATTCTATGAGAAATGTTACTCAACATTTTTAAGTAGCATTTACCTATCCTATCATTCTCTTAGTTTTTTTTTAATAAAAAAAAAGGAAAAAAGAAAAAAGAAGAAAAAAAAGTTGGATGTGAATGTACCACATAAACAAAAATGCTAAAAAAATACTACTTGAAAATATTGAACAGATAGTGCACTACATTTAAGCACGTAAAATGTTGCAATATTTAACAACATTCTCTTCATTTTAAGATTTAATTACCCACTTCCGTTAAAATTAACATGCTGTTAAGTCAAGACAAAGGGAATATTGGGCTCTTTGCAATTAAATGTTTTTTTTTTTAAATAAAAAAAAGGAGGAGGAGATCGAGATTCAATCAATTATTTGTACAATTAGGTATTAAAAAAATCCACAACTTACAATACTTTATTTTCACGGATTGACAGCATTGCTTTTGATTAATTTTTTTTTAATTGATTACTATTATTATTGATTTGCTTTGTCTGTATGTCTAGATTGTAACAAAAGTCGGGATACGCCGTGCTCTGAAAACCGGTATTTACTCGACTCTTGAGATTTTTTTTTTTTTTGTTTGTTTTTGGCTGATCAGCTCTTGCGAGTTGCGAAAAGCTTAATAACAACCTATTTTTGTTTTTCTTGATGTTTTCTCAGTTTTTCTATTTATGTTGTTTTTTGTGAGATCAGAGTTTATCTGCTTGCTCTGTTGTTGATTTTTTTTTTTAGGTAGACTTTTTTCTCACAACTATTGTTTGCCTGTTTTGTTTGCTGTGGTGTGGTTTCAATTCAGTCTTGTCAATGTTTATTCTCTTGTTGTGAAGGGTCTTTTCGTATTCTGCAACTATTGCTCCATAGGTTATTCCGTTTACGAAACGTTGCTTATACTTATCACCTTCAATGGCGGCCCAATTCTCCCTATGGCTGAGCTGAATTATTTATTTAATCAATTTTCAATAGTTTCAAGTTTAGTATTGATTTTTTGTTATTTCGGGTTATTGTTAGGCTTGCCCACTCCTTTAATTTATTTTATCTTATTTTAAATTTTTCATATAATCTCTTATTCCCCGTTTCCCTTCTTGATGGGGAAAAAAAATGAGGTCAGATAACTTTTCTGGCTGAATTCCCATTTCCCCTCTTTCGTCTTTTTCCATCTGTAGTGGAAAGGACCCCCCTTGTAACTTTTTCCTTTTTTTCATTGATCTATTACAAAAAAAAAAAAAATGGTGAGAATTTATTTTATAATTGATATTTTATGTTATTATATTTATGTAGTGTCCTTTAAAATTTTAAATGATGTGATAATATATATATACACAAATTTAAGGTACACAATAAAATGATCCGAAATGGAGAGGATCCTTTTGCGAGCAGGGAGGCAAAGACGCTTGTTTTGATTTTGTTGTTTTTTTAGGGTTTCTTTTAGCCAAGAAGTCGGCTTTGCATGGTTCATAGCTCCTTGTGACACTGACAAACCCCCTGATCCGTATATCATATACAAAGTTTGTATACCTATACCTAACGGTCTGACAATTTTCTAGTGATAATTTAATTGTTGGCTGTGTGTGTACGTGTCCCCTGATCCGTATATATATATATATGATCATATTATACAAACTTTGTATACCTAACGGTCTGACAAATTTTCTAGTGATCATTTAATTGTGCGTAGTGTACGTGTGCATGTGAGAGAGAGTAGGGGTGGGCACCGACAAAGATGAAGAGTCTTCATTGAAAACGAAGAGATTATCTATCTTCATCTTTGCTAGCGTTCTTGTCTTCGTTTGTCGAAGACGATGAGATTGTCTCTTTCGCTTTTGTCATCCAAATTTGTTTTCGGAGAAAGAATCGAGAAGATTAATTGAGAGAACACAAAGAGGGAGAGAAAACAGGGCTCAAAATGGCAAAGGTGTGGCTAAGTAGCTAGGGGTTCGAATGAATTTATAGCTTCTTCAAAAACTACACTGTTTTGGACTTTAATCAAAACGAAGTTGTTTTATATTTATTTTAAATAAGTTAAGGTAGGAAAAAGTTAAAAATCTGAAAGGGTTTTCGACTATGGCTCCAGCTTTTGTCATAAATCTAAAACCAAATGTAAAACCAAATCTAGCACCGCCTCTGCCTACAGTCTGGAAGCTAACTTGCGTGGGTTGAAATCAAGTCAATATATAAAAAGTAATGTTATTCTTCACACATATGTCATATGATCAGCTTTGGTTTCCGTGTGATTTTTTTGATGCTAGGAGTAGGCTTGATGCTAAGCTCTCCTCTGTTATAGATAATGGCCATTGAAATTGGCAACCGACTAGATCTGATAATTTGGTTAACATTCAGAGTTGTCTCCTCTCGGTTCACCTTGGTGTAGTTGATAAGCCGAAGTAGATTATCTCTAACGATGGTAAGTTCTCTAGTTCCTGTACTTGAGATGCTCTTCGTGAGAAGTAGAATCTTGTTGATTGGTATTCCTTGGTTTGGTTTCCCCTTGCTATCCCCAAACATGCTTTCTTTGTTTGGTTGGCCATTAAGAATGCTCTAGCTATTAGTATTCGTATGTTGCAATGGGGTTTCTAAGGTGAAACTAGTTGTGTCTTTTGTCAGTTTGTTGTAGAAGATCTCTCCCACTTGTTCTTCCTCTGTGGTTTTAGCAAGCGTGTGTGGAGGAAATCTCTAGAGAAGTGCAGTGTTCTTGATCCTCCTACCAATTGGGAAGATGTTCTTGCTTGGGGTATCCAACATTAGGGCAAAAAAACCTTCCATGCTTCTATTTGCCACTTGGTTTTTGGTGCCTCCATCTACAATATTTGGAAAACCCGTAATGAGATAAGGCATGGTAGATCTCCCTTCTCTGAAGATCAGCTTTTATAAAAGATTTATGTGGATGTAAGGTCTCGGATTTTGGGTATAGGAAAGTTCAAGAAAATTCTTAGAAATACTGAGCTTTGTTGTAATTGAGGGCTCTCTGACTCTGTTTTAGTATAGTCTTTTTGTTTTGTTCTTCTCTGTTTTGGGCAGAATAGGTGATGTTGGTTGTTTGTAAGAGTTTGTTTTAGATGCCTTGTGTTTGGTTTGGCTCGTTTGATATATGATAAATTTCTACTCATTCATCCAAAAGAAAAAAAAAAACAGAGACATGCAATTCTTTTATAATTTGTTGACACGTAATAGCATGTGATTAGAGCTACATCAGCTATCGAAAAAAATTTTTGACACCCTCCTATCAAATGCTAACATGTGTCAACATATTGTAAAAGAATTGTAAACCAATTGTAAGTCTAACATTGGTCGGTCAATTACATAGAAGAAATTTATTGATGTTTTATTGGAAATAGGAGATTTAGTTAGGTGATAAATAGTCATATATGATAATCCTATTTAAAATGTACGAATAATCACTTGTTTAAAAACTTATGTAAATTTAATTAAAATATTTCAATCCAATTTGAAAAAAAAAAAACTTCGCCCTAAGGTTTAGGTTTGTATATTTGTTTTTGTTGTTTTGCTTAAGATGTGTTCATATCATGTTATAAGTTTTTTTGCTAGGCACATATGACATATTAAATTCTTTGTTTTGATCGACAAATGATTGATTACATTAGTAAAATAAAATTTTGAATGTATTGTTTCACCCTGTGACTGCAGGTACGAAAACGGTGACAGCTTATTGATGGCCCTTTCAGCTTGTTTTCTTCGTTGAATTTTCTTATTTTTGGCTTTTACTTATTGTTTCTTGTTTCTTGTTGAGAATGAGCCTGTTGTCCCCGTGTTCAAGTTGGATCAATAAATTGCCTCATATGATTGGCATCAACCATGCATTTGGAAGTTGACCCTGCCTTGTGAACTCCTCCTTTCCCATTTTCCACTCTCACCAACTTTCCTTAAGGCTATGGCTACCGCTACATTGAGATCTCCAGAAGCGGCCTTCTTTTCATCTTCTTCCCCCAACTCTACCTTGATTTATGATGTCTTCTTGAGTTATAGAGGTGAAGACACACGCAAGAACTTTATCGACCACTTTTACTACGCTTTGAGAGATGCTGGAATCAACACTTTCAAAGATGACAATGAGCTCCAAAGAGGAGAAGATCTTGCATCCGAACTGTTACAGGCAATCCAAAGGTCCAAAATTTCTGTCCTTGTTTTCTTGAGGAATTATGCGGCTTCGAGGTGGTGTCTAGAGGAACATGTACTTGTGGAGATCATGAAGTGCTGAAGCACTATGAGCCAGCTGGTTTTGCCTATATTTTATGATGTTAACCCATCGGATATAAGAAACCAGACAGGTAGTTTTGCAGAAGCATTTGGAAACATGAAGAGCGTTACTCGTTGGACATGGACAAAGTACTTAGGTGGAGAAAAGCTCTACTTGAAGCTGCTAATTTGTCAGGTTGGGATCTAAGAAACACTCTAGATGGGTAAATTCGTATAACAATAGTTTTTTTTTTTTGGCAATATATTTGCTATAAATACATATTATAATATTACTATTTTTTAAAAGATCAACATAATCAAAATATAGTCATATATGTCTCTCTTATGTCCCTTAAAAAATTATGTGATTTTTAAAATTATCATTGAGCTTGTGATTAATCACTAATAAATTTTGATCAAATGGTAATTTTAAAAGTCACCTCATTTTTGGAGGGACATAAGAGGGACTTCTAAAATTACTCATCTAAAAACTCTCTATCTATCTCTTTCTTACTTTCACATATTTTATTGTTTTTATTTATTTTATATTTCATCTTTAATTTTACTGCTAAAAATTAAAACTTTGGTGGTCAATAATGTTAATAATATGAGGAATTAGCCATGTTCCTTGTACTTTGATCTTGAATTTGAACAAATCTGTCTATCAATTGACATAGATAGGCCCATAAACAATTCATATAAGTCCCACGTATCAGTCGCTTAGATACTTACATGCATATAGGCAAAACCTGTACGGAATAGGATTTTGAATGTTTTAGATTTTGGGGTTTAGTAATGGTTTTTTCACCAATATTTGTACCCCCAATTATTTGATTAATGGATTTTTTTCCTGATAGTTTCCACTCATGGACATACCAGCTTACATTGAGTGAAATTCTTGTATTATTGTGTGTAGTTATTTTGTGTTATTTATTGTGATTGTGATCTGTTGCATAATAACAATTTTACCAGCTAATTAGCCAGTGATACTCACCTATTTATTATAGATTTACCTGTTTACAACAAAAATCTATGGTGTATATGATAGACAATTGATATTTGCACACCGAAAATAATGAGTAATGCTTGTATATCTACTCTATGTCCTTCTCAGAGTCCTTTTGGTACACATAAATTAGCTTTTTCATTTTTTTGAAAACTAGAATAACTACTCTACTTGAGTGTGACCATAGTAGCACATGTCCGCTAAAAACCAATGACAAGAGGCCTAGATAGTCTGGAGACTGCAAGCGCTCACTCAAATTGGTTAAGCCATATATAGTCTGACCTAACCCCATTGAGGATACTAGCAACACCCAACACGATGGAATGAAAATAATCCCAAGCACTTATCATTGTAGGATTTGACCCTAGGACCTAGCCTCCACCGAATAATCCGAATGCCACTAGACCACCATCCTCGATGGTATAAGAGCTTCTTTAATCTTATAAGAACTCTTCTAAATAGCCAATTGGACTACTGCAATTGAACTACAACTGAACTACTGCTCAAACCTTATACATTGCTCATAAGAGTTTATTGACTCCTACAAGTACTCTTCCAATCCTTCGGTTTCTAACAATACAAAATTTAGTTTCTTCAAACTTTGCCTTGGTAGTATTGTAAATACTAATGAGTTAAGGATAGTGGCCAAAGCTAGTGTGTTCTAAGTTTTAATTTATGTATTTGTATATATGAAACTTATATTTTAATTTTCCCTTGTATAATGTGACTCTACCTAACTTTTTAAAATAATTTTCAGGTATGAAGCTAAGTTTATTAGGAAAATTGTTGAAGAGATTTCAAAAGAATTAAACAACAAACAATTGTTTGTAGCACTCTATCCAGTTGGAATAAATTCCCGTGTGCAAGGCATGGCTTCATTTTTACGTGTTGGAGTTGAAGGTATTCACATTCATGGTAGGAATTTTGGGAATTGGCGGAATTGGAAAAACAACCATTACTAAAGCTATTTATAAACCAATTTCTTCATAGATTCGAAGGTAAAAGTTTTCTTTCAAATGTTAGGAAAACTTCCAAAGAACCTAGGGGTCGAGTTTGTCTCCAAAAATAACTTCTTTTTGACATCTTGAAAACAAACGAGATAAAGATAAATAGTATTAATAGAGGAATCAACATGATAAAAGAAAGACTGTCATAGAGCAATACTTGTTATAGTTGATGATGTAGATTAGATGGAGCAATTGAATGCCATAGCTAGAAGGCGTGATTGATTTGGTCCAGGAAGTAGAATTATTATAACAACCAAATATGAGCATTTGCTAAAAGAGCTAGGAGTAGATAAAGTATACACGGTTAAAAAGCAATGGATGACAGTGAATTCCTTGAGCTCTTTAGTTGGCATGCCTTTAGGAATAGTTATCTTATTGACGATTATACTGACTTGTCAAGAAGTGTTGTTGCTCACTAGAGATTTAGAGTGAATAGGAAATAACCTATGGTATTTACTAAAGTCATCAATAAATTGGAGACATAAAAACGGTAATTAACCGTCCATAGATGACATACCGTATTTATTAAAGTCATTAATAAAGAATCTTTTAGGCATTTGTTGGAAGTGTTTTTTTTTTTTTTTTTGTGCTTTTGAGAGTAAAAGAATGCAAAAATTTATTTGATTGTTAAGTAGAAAATAAATAGAGATGATTTATTTTATTGCATTAAATGTTGAGTGAAAGATTTTTTTTTTTTATTTTGTATTCATAATAAAAAAAAATATTTTAAATTTTTTTCTTACTATTAAAAAAAAACATGTGCATTTCACATACTATTAAAAAAAGAGACACATGTTATTTTTATAAATTAGATTTGAAGAAGTTTCTCTAACTCACTTAAGAAGAAAACTCTATCCAACTCGATATGCCTGAGATCCTCCAAAAGGATTTCATAGTGTCTTTTCACTTCCTCCGCCGTTTTCCCACCGACAGCCTTGGCTACATTCTCCCACCGGTCTGTCGTCTCCTTGTCGATCATACAACGTCAGTGCATTTTCAAACCGTTTGTTCTACTCCGCTGTCCATGAGGAGCTGTAGTTTTGCTTCCTGTGAGAGCTTGGGGTATTCTATGATGACATTTGATGAACTTCAATGTGCATGATAACGTTGTTTGGCATTTTTCTTGTTTGATTTACTAATATTTCTTCTAGCTTGTTATATTTGTCTAGTTAGGGCGTTTGAAGTGATTCTAAAATATTAAATAAATGATTAAATTTATTTTTTTTATTAGAGCTAAAATTTTTATAATAAATGGTAATTTAACATGTATAAGTGCATAGAGGTTTTGATTGCTTCACAATTTATTTTCTATTTCAATTAAATATTTTAAGTATTGGACCTTATTTGTTGAGAAGGAGTTTGAGTTAACATATATTAGTGTTAAAGTATTAATTAAATAATTAAATTTATTATTTTCTATAAGCTTGGTGATTCGTATTGGTTGTTGTTATGTACTAATATAATCTATGTTCATTGGAATAGTGGATTGGTGATATGTCTTCCAAGCTTTTGCTTTATCTCAATGGAATTACTTTTATTTTCTATATTTGTTTTATGTTTTTATATGTCAAAATAGATATAGACTAATTCAATGAATAACACAATGTAATAAAAGAATACATAACAATATAACATAACAAGTAATATAATAAAAAAAGAGGCTTAATTCATTGGGTTATCTTTTTTATTCTTTTAAGTGGNGATTCGTATTGGTTGTTGTTATGTACTAATATAATCTATGTTCATTGGAATAGTGGATTGGTGATATGTCTTCCAAGCTTTTGCTTTATCTCAATGGAATTACTTTTATTTTCTATATTTGTTTTATGTTTTTATATGTCAAAATAGATATAGACTAATTCAATGAATAACACAATGTAATAAAAGAATACATAACAATATAACATAACAAGTAATATAATAAAAAAAGAGGCTTAATTCATTGGGTATCTTTTTTATTCTTTTAAGTGGGATTTTTTTTTTTTTTTTTTTTTGGAAGATTCACAATCTCTATTAACCCAGTGTGATATCCATTTTTTTTTTCCTTAGTTGTCAGAGTGATGTTTATTTGAACAGGAATGTTAATTTTTATTGTTAAGTTATCCTGCAAGTTCCTCTGAAAGAGTGTCAAACATGGAGTATTAATGTTGAATAGACTCAGTTTTAAGATCCTCAGGTTATGTTGGTTCTCTAATACCATATGAAACTTGAACAAATTTGTGTGTGATTGTAATTCATCCTGTCGAGTTATATAGACATCAAACATAGAACGGAAGAAAGGAGATTTTTATTATAAAGCAAATGCTATGGTATTCACTCAACAAATATACAGAGTTTGCCCAGCTAAGTCCGTTCTAATTTCAAACTTTTACATTTTTGCTATAAAATTTTGACATAGTTCATCCCAGTCAAGATTGAAAGAGCTTGGTGTTCTACCATTCATAGTAAAAAAGGAGGCTCTAAATTTTCAGTAATCTGTTTCTTTGAAGATGAAGAATCGATTATATTCTTGGAGAAAACTGATTATTTGCTTATCTTAGGTGGTTTATCAGCATCGATTTATCCCGCAATATGGGCCTGCACTTCAAGACCATGTTCTATATAACAAGGAGGTCATTGCAAATCCCAACATAGTTAGGGTAATCACAAACTCATCTTGGCATCTCACTTTAAGTGTGCTGTCCTTTTCTTACATATTTATTCTAGCAGCTAGATTTCTCTGTTTCATCATTTTCCACCAACAAATTGTTTTACATAGAAATTATGAGGATTTTTTTTTTGGTATTAACAATTTTGGAACTTTTAAGGATCGAATCTACTTGTGATCCAGTAGTTAAACGCCCATATATGATTCATATATATGTATTTTATAGAACTATTTGTGTATGGTCAGGGTGCAAGATTGACTATTCCAGAAAAAATAGAAAGGATTCCCAAAAGAATGGACTTGGATTCAAAGAGAAAAAGAGAGAGAAGCTCCAACAATTTGGATCACCTCTGTTTTGATCACCTCTGCCTTTTCACAATGTTGGTACAATAACAACTGTTAAGAGATCAAGATTAATTGTTTCTACTTTTGATCACTTGTATCTCTTTCTTTGACAGGAAGAGCATGAACTTAAGAAAGAGAGGAGGAAGCCGTCTAATAGGGAGTCAGCTAGAAGGTCAAGATTACGCGGACAAGTACATGTCTATGTTCAATTCTGCAGGCGTGGTTTGATATATTTTTTCTCATTAATAGTTTTAGAACTTGTTTGGAATTGCGTTGGAAAATGGAGATTTTAAAGCTAAAAATAGCTTTTTAGAAAAATCTTCATTTTTAAGTTTTTTTCTAAAGTGCATTTTGACATTTTTTAGACAAAAAATAAAGAAGTACTTTTTGAGTTTTTTATCAAACTGGCTAATTTTTTGTTTAACACATTTTTTTAGGTATTAAAAGTACATTTTAAGCTCTCTAACGCAATCCTAAACAAGCTTTAAACGAACCACCTTTTGTTTGACACAACTTTTTATGTATTAAAAATACTTTTTAAGTTCCTTAACACAATCTCAAACAAGCTCTTAGCATCTGGCCCACAAAGGTGCTAGTTATTTCCAGTAATCAGATTTCGCCTTGTTTTAGAGGTCAAGATTATAGTGTCTAGTCTATCCAGTTTTGAGCATATACTTTAGATGTGGCAAGGAATCCTCTATACCGTTTCTGAAGGATCTCTAGGAAACTAAGTCAGATGCTTTTTCAGCTTTCATAGGTTTAGCTGCCTTCTGCAATTATGCTGAGGGGATGGTTATTATCCAAAATATGTGAAAGGATAACCATATCCAATTACTAAGTTTTCCTCTACCTTCTTATCAGCATTTTCCATATTTCTATCTCCATTGCATTCCAGGTACAATAATTACTAAACCTCATGAGATGTAAATTTATAAATTTTGAAGTTTTGAAAATCTAGGCTTTAAATTTCTTTTGGGATGTTGAAAATTTTCTTCTATTGATTGATGAGCTGGTTTAAGTTAATTTGGAGGTGGATACTCTAGCAAAATGCAGGTTTTAGCACATAGGAGAAATTTTGGAGGACGCTCCCATTTACCATGATCATGCTTAAACTTAATATCTGTTTGCTTAGTTTTATAGTAAAGATCTGCTTCCTGTATATGTCGTATTTCCTTTTAATAAAACTTTACAATAGAAAACAATGAATATAATTGATGATCATGGTCCTAGAGGAACCAAGAGCTAAGAGCCATGCTATTTGATTGATTGATTGACATAATATGTTGAAATGACTGGCCTTGAAAGCTTCCGAATTCCTTCAGCTTGTTGACCCAATGATACAAGATATAAAGCAGGATTCTACAGGTGAACAATGGAAATTGTAGCTCAAAACTAATATAACTCGACTGATGGATCTTTTTTTCTTTTCTCCTCTGTTCTTTCCTCTTGTGTATATTGATTTTGTGATGATTCATGCTTCATATAAGGTGTACTCACAAAGAGGAAAGAAGTAGAAAAATTGATGGGGGCATAAATCAGTCAAGAGAATAGAATGAAAAAGGATATTAAAGCTTCTTCTTCTTTCTTTTTTTTTTTTTGTCCTGGGAATTTGGTTTTGTATGAAGGCAAGCAAAAATGTGACCTTAGCTTGACCATTGATCTTTCTATAGAAAACTAAACATTTTTGGAAGTCAGCGGTTTTCTAGACTACCGGTTCTTTAGTTTCATTCCAATACCATTTATTTGAAGGAAAAAATGAGAGGATTTCATCAAAATATTTGGCGATTATTTCTTTCTTGCTTTTTCTTTTTTTGTCGTCAACTTGGGGATTTCATAGTATATCAACTTTTTATCTTTTTCTTTTTTGACTTGATTATTTACTCTGATTCACTCTGTTTGCCTTGGTTTCTGCTAAATGGATGATAGTTCCACATAATAGATGTATGTTCTCATATTTTAACATAACATGTGTAGTACCCTCCTCTGACCCCCTCCCCCCCCCCTTTTTTTTTTGGATGAATTAGAAATTATTTTATACCAACAAAACTAAACCTCTTTACAATTTCTGCAGAACAGCAGAAGAACTGACTTTGAAACAAGCTTAAAAGTCTCTCAACAAACTAAACCTATACCAGTATCTTGTGATCAATACCCCAATTACATCAATTTTTTTCATTCCCCTTAGTCCTCCTCTGACCCTTTCAAAAACTGAAAATTAATGTCTGTTTTTTTCAGGATTATAACCATTTTAAAGCTTATCGTGCAAATCTCTTATGTGGAACCTATTTATTGTTGAGTCTAAACTTCTAACAGACCACCCATGAGAAAGAGCACTTTTACAGACTCAAGCCTAATTTTGAAGCTGGTTTAATTAAAATCCATACTTGATTATATATAAAAATATACTGGAATTCGATATCATTAATTTACCCTTTTAATTTACATAAGCATTCTCATTTTCACTAATATCCTAACATTTTTTTTTTTTCAAACTTCGGCTACAAACAAGCCTTTCAGACTTCTAGTTTGCACAAACCCTTATCACTTAATTTCTTTAAAAAGGAAAAAAAAAATGGCACCCATATAATTAAATTCAAAATATATTTCAATACCCTTGTTCTGGTTAAAAGATTGATGAATACTCCTTTAAGCAGTAATTACGTACCTTGAGAGTATATATGACATATTTCAATAATTATACGAATAAGTGTAAGACACATATATCTTAGAACTATTCACAATGAAACTTTAGATATCTCGATCGTCATAAAACAAAACAAAAATTACAACTCATTTTCCTTTATTTTGTTATTGGCATCCTTATCCTCCTTTGATGAATCATTTTCCATCAACAACCCCTCCGTATCCTAGACAAATCCCTATCTTCTTAACAGTGGTTTCAACTCCCAAGTCTACAACAACCTCCACCTCATCACCATCCTCAAAATTGTCAGTAACAACATTGCCTACCCACAGGTGATCTCCACGATGGACTGTGGCACCAGATGTGTCTGACGGAATGGTGAGAATAGTATTCTTGGTATGGTTGATAAATGAAGTCGTACATAAATGTGAAGATAATGCCGGAACAAGTAATTTATAGACAACACATACAGCAAACCCTTTTACTATCTTATCCACAGAATGCACTTCAAAACGCATCGAGGGTCCCTCACCCTGATATGTGAACCAATTAGGAATTTGATTGCCAGGGAGGCAAAGGAAAAACGTTCTACCAATTCCACGCATACTCCATTCCTATTACATAAGTGAGAAGGATGACATGTGTTAAAGTATTAATTAAAAAATGTGAGATAACCGATGATTTAACATAGTATCGAAAGAGGGGTTAAAGAAACTTGCACCTGTAGGTAGCTTTGCTTAAAAGTGTATGTTAGATTTCTGCACCCTTCCATGTCAACGGATTTAATGGGATTCGACCATTTTTGTATACCTGGAATTTCTACTAATTTCCGGCAATTAGCAAGGGACAAACTGAACATATTTGAGAGTTTTGATGGATTATGCACTCTTTCCAACTCTGTGCAGTTGTCTGCATATAGAAAAGACAAGCTTGCTGGTAAGTCAGGAATTGATTTAAGCTTTCTGCAACCATCCACGATGAGTTGTCCAAGTTTCGAAAGACCACCTAGGCTTGGTGGTAGGCTTTCAAAACTATTGCATCCTAAATCTAAAAATTCAAGAGGACATAAACTCCAAAGATTTGTAGGAATTGTATCTTCCGATAAATTGCATTTCCTAAGACGCAAGTCTCTTAGTGAGTTAAAGCCATGTAGCGTAGCAGACAATAGACTGACCGACTTGAGACATTTCCTTGATGATATCCAAGACGAAAAGAGTGAAGGCAATGACCCAGAAAGAATGAGAGTTTCTAGAGACTTCAACTTGTAGAAACTCTTTGGCAGAATTTTAAGACATTTGCAATCTTTCAAATTTACCAAAACAAGACTACTAAGATCTCCAATAGAGTGGTGAACCTCAAGCAAACTTGTACAATCTTCGAGTATTAATTGCTCAAGATTGGGGAGTCTTGAAAAGTCAGGAGTCTGGCTCAAATAATGAGAGTGACTGAGATTTAGAATTTTCATCTTCTCAAACATCTGCTTAACAAATGAGAAAATAAACAATGAAAAAGGAAGGAAATCACAATATTAGAGCCTAAAACATTAAAAAAAAAAACATTTATTATTGTACCTTCGGAACTTCCCAAACTCTTATGAGATTGCTATATTGCAAGTCAAGCACAACTATGTTTCTTGGGTAAAAGTTGTTTGGCATAAACTTTAGAGGGAATCCATGCCAACGAAGCCACCTTATTTCTTTGGAAAGATATTTATAGTCTCCAATGAGTCGTACGTAATCAAGTTGGAGTAATCTTAGTCTTTGCATCTTTATAAATGCTCTTGAATTGAAATTCACATTTCTTAAACTTGGCAATTCTAAAGTAAGTCCTTCAATTGCTTTTGTTCCCTGTAATAAACAAGAATTGCATGAGACATGTGATTAGTCTAGACTTTTTTATGCAATCAAAGAAAAATTATATAAACTTGAGCGAAAACATGCTCGTAATCTGTGTTGCGTAAGATGTGCTACATGAACCTATAGTTTGAAACCTCATACCATAACAAGGAAAATCTCCCATTTGTTTGATCCCTCACCAATATTTGTGATAAATTACCAGTTATCTTAAAAGTTTAGGATAATTGATACTTTAACATGGTATCAAGGTTTTGGAGTAATTGATGATTTAACATGGTATTGGACCAAAGGTCATGAGTTCAAACCTTGTCTTTGTAATTCACCTCTAATTTCAATTGAATATTCCATGTATTGGTCTCACTTATTGAAATGTTTAAACATTAATTAAATAATTAAATTCATAATTTTTTGTAAACTTCAGCTTTTGGGATAAGTGGTGGTTTTACCCATTTCGACCAACCAAAATTATTTCTTGTTAATTGTTTCATTTATTAGGCTTTGATTAAGACAATGTAATCATGTTCGCATGTACACAAACAAAAAAAAAAAAAGATGTTAGCAAAGAAACCCTATTTTCAGAAAAGAAACATATGGATTACACTATCAGGGCATGGGATAGGCATGAATTAGCATACATTTGCTTCCCAAATAACACACAAATTAGAAAACAAAATGCTCTGTTTTGCAGTTGAGAACGTTCTTATTACCTGGTGCTTTGTCAATATATCACATGCATCCTCATGCAGCCATAATCTACTCCATTTTTCAGGTTCGTTGGGATGTTTTTCACGGACAATTCCTCTTCCCATATCCCGTAGCAAATCGTGCATCATAAACTCATTTGTAATGCCAACTTTAAGAAGACATCGCTGAATGAGCACACTAATTCCAATCTCTGCAAAAAAACCACAACCATCCAATATTTTTATAACATAGTCTTTGTTCATCCCGATGAAGAAACAAGCTATGTCAAGGAATATATCCTTTTCTGTATTGTCACTTAGTGCATCAAAGCTTATTCTAAGTTTTTTTTGAATTTGATCATGAGGAATCCTTTTCAATTTATCTAATGCACTTTTCCATTCTGGGATGCTCCTAGTGAATAGAAATGACCCCAAAACTTCAAGAGCTAGTGGCAGTCCTCCACAATAAGCAACAACACTTTTTGATAAGTCAGTATAATCTTCAGTAGGAGAACTATTCCTAAAGGCATGCCAACTAAAGAGCTCAAGAGATTCACTGTTGTTCATTGTTGCAACTGTATATACACTATCCACTTCTAGCTCCTTTAGCAAATGCTCATATCTGGTTGTTATAATAATTCTACTTCCTGAACCAAACCAGTCACGCCTTCTCGCTATAGCATTCAGTTGCTCCATCTGGTCTACATCATCAAGTATCACAAGTACTGCTTTATTACAAAGTCTTTCTTTTATCATACTTATTCCTCTATCTACACCACTTATCTTTATCTTTCCTATCTTCAAGATGTCAGAAAGAAGTTGTTCTTGGAGACGAACCTGGCCCCTAGGTTCCTTGGAAGTTTCCCTAATATTTGCAAGAAAACTTTTACCTTCAAATCCATGAACAAATTGGTTATAAATGGCTTTAGCAATGGTTGTTTTACCAATTCCGCCCATTCCCAAAATTCCTACCATGCGAATATCGCCAGCTCCGACACTTAAGTAAAAATTCATGTCTTGCACACGATTATCTACTCCAACTGGGTAGAGTGCTAAAAACAAGTGTGTGTTGTTCAGATCTCTTGAAATCTCTTCAACAATTTTCCTGATAAACTTTGCTTCATGCCTGCAAATTATTTTAAGAAGTTAGGTAGAGTGGCATTATTCAAGGGAGAATTGGATATAAGTTTCATATATATGAATATGTAAACACTTAGAACACATTAGTTTTGGCTGTAATCCTTAACTCATTAGCATTTATGATACTACATATCGGGGCAAAGTTTGAAGAAAATAAATTTTTATACCAAAGAAGTATGTCATTATAAGTACGCGAATCTATAAAAAAAATAGGTGAGTATCACTCGGTTAATTAGCTAGTAAAGTTTCTATTGTGTGATAGGTCACTATCACAATAAATAACATTGTTAGGTTTCATATTATTGGCAAATTCTGTGCCAAAACCTTGTGGATTGTAAGTCTAGTCTAGTGGTTGAGATGTTTTGGTCTTAAGGTTCAAAACTGTGCTTAAGATTGAAGAAAAAAAAGTTGTCGTTCGCAAGCCAGTTGATAGCTATTCGAACGTGATCGTCAAGTATTTCAAAGAACTAAGACTTAAGAGCTTCGGTCATAGTTTCAATTGCTGGAAGTTCGAGCATAGATACTCATGTTGTTGAAATTGAAAGTTCCCAAGAGCTTCGGTCGCAATATTGGTCATAGAGTGATCGAACAAAGGAGTTTCAAAAGAGCAATAGAGAGGTATGGTCGCAAGCACAGTCAAAAGGAGTTCGAACGAGATGTTTTTCAAAGAGCCACAAAAAAGCTCGGTTGCAAGCCATTTGAAGAAGGTTGGAACATGATCTTTATTGGGGTAAATCTGAGATGCATGGTCGTAACTTTGGTCGTACCATGTTTGAACGCCGCCAACTAGAAAATTGTGAAACCCTAGCATGCTTTTGAATGCTTCACTAACCTGTTCGAATGCCCCTACCTCTAATTGTGTTTTTTAGAAACCGAGTTTCACTTAAACCTCAATTTTGCTTACGGTCTATATAAGCATACTTATGCATGATTTTCATAATTTTGTGAGCTAAGAGGGACCTATTGCATCTTTATCCTTTCAATTCCTAACCTCTCTTAGAGTTTGATTAAACCACACAAATTCTTAAACCTTAAAGTCATTGGAGTTCTGGGTTGCAGAGAGACTGAATAGAAGATTGGCAAGAGTTCTGAAGCTACTGTGGTAGAAGACAAACATGTATTTTATTGGGTACAAGTCAGGTTTTTACTACAAAGATTTTGTAAGTATAAACTATTGTAATTTTAATCTTTATAGTAAATTGATTTTTTGGGTTTGGTTGTCTAATGTGGTTTTACTTTTGAAGAGTTTTTCAAAAGGTTTCAACCTCGTTATCGAAATTGTTGTGCTTGATTTATTTTCTACTTTTCTTAATTTTGGTGATTGTATGTGGTTGCAATTTTTAATTGATTTATTTTATTGGATAACACATATTCACCCCATTCTAGGTGTCATAAAGGGTCGTTGGGTGGATTTCAAACACAAAATAATCACACAATAGTACAAGAATTTTGTGATTCCCTCAATGTAAGGTATGTCCATAAGTGGAGACTACTAGAAATAAGAAATCCATTAACCAAAGAATTGAAGGACAAAAGAATGGTAAAGAAATATTATTCAAACTCAAAATCCAATACACTCAAAAGCTCATTATCTCGCGCAAAACAAAATGAATTACTCTAGCTTTTAATTCTCTAGCAAAGAGTACTGTTTTTCTTCAATGTGGCACTCTTTCCAAACCTATAGTGCAATTGCTAAATTAATATTTTCTGTATCGTAGTTGCAAAAGGTGGTCTTCATTCTCTTTTTATTGAGTACATCGACTCTAAGTTCTTTCCAATCTTTTTTGTCTCAAAAAAATAGAAAGTGGCCTATATGTATGCCATAGGTAGGTCAAAATAAATTAGACCAACTAGGCTTTTTTAACCTAGTACTCTTACCTATTAGGAAGAGGAACATAAAATTGTTCCCACATGATTGGATGGAATGTCAAACCACATCAATAAATTTCCACCATAACTTTAATTCTATCAATTGTGATGATATATAATCGCTCAAATCATCTTTGTTAGAGAATCTAAGGGCAATCACAAACTACAACTACCACTTAGGTTCAAGCAATACTTGAGATGAGAACTAGTTTAGTCATAACACTATATTTCCTTGTCAGTCATTTTTGCCACAACTTTCTTAACAAACTCTTCTTCTTATAATAGACTCATTTACGCTATGCAACCTTTTTTGGCAGTCTTTCATCCAGCCTTGTGCATTGGAATGCCTAAGAAAATAATTAAAAAGTTTATTACTAACAATCATAAAGTAATTTGAATTAATAAGATAGACATAATATTAATCAATAATAATATTGGTGTGGTATTAGTATAGTAACAATATTGTTTAATAATTATATTAATAGAATTGAAATAAAAAGATATTAAGATAATGTTAATGAGATTATAATAGTAAAATAGTAATAATAAGTCTTAATGTGATAAATAATTATTTATAAGTGTAAGTTGTAGTTTGATTAGATAAAGGGTAAAATATTAATTAACAAAGGATATAATTAATATTAGATGGGTTAATGCTGTAATTTACAAAAGATGGGGTTTAAAATTAAAGAAAATCTATCCACAACCATGTGGGCAGCTATGGTTGGATGGGAGAAGATAGCCTTGTCACTCACTCACTCACTCACGCATGAAACACGCACGTTTCTCCTTCTTTCTTTCTTACTCTTTTCCTTTTCTTTTCTTTCTTCTTTGTTTTCCGTTCGTCACTCACGCATCAGACCGAAAGAGAGAGAGAGATGCAGAGATTGTGAAGAAGAAATCATCTGTGAAGCCAGAAAATGGGTTTTGGCCATGGGATGATGTGAGGTAAAATCTCTAGTTTCGCTTTGTATTTTCTTTACACCTATCGTTTGTAAAGCATGGAAATCACCTTGGTTGGGTAAGATTTCACTTAGGTTTGATTTAGATTGAGATGTTGGGGGTTTTGCTATTCGGTTTTGGGTGGCCGAATGTGGTGGTTTCTTAGGTTTGTGAACATGCCTTACACTAATTTAGGGATTTTAGTTACAAATCCGAATGTGTAGTCAGTGCTGGAATATGTATGTATTGATTCTTGGTGATTTTGGTGTTTTATGGATTGGGGTGTTTATTGGCTCGGTATGGTATTTGAGATTATGGCTTATGCTTTTGATGTTTGATATTTTGGGTGTTGATGAAGTTAAAATTGTTTTAGGTTTGTTATGATTTATTTGGGTAAGATGGAGGGTGGTGTTAGATTTTGGTGTTCAATGACTTGGGAGTTAATGTATTTTGGCTCTTTTGTTGTATGGCCAAATATAGTTAGAAATTAAGTTGGGGTTTTATTGTATTGGAAATGTCGAATGAGATGAGGGATAAAATGAAATAAATAGGTAGCAAGTGTTGTAAGTTGTTAGGGGTAAGTTCCTAAAATAAATAGCTTGCGAAGAGAATAATAATTATGGGTTTAAAGTGTGTTAAGGCGATGTTTAATTAGATGGTTTAAAGAAAACTTCCTAAGATGTTAGACTGTTAGTTATGGTAAGATGATTCTAAAGTATTAAAATGATAATATCTGAAGAAATTTTGAAAATAGCTAAATAGATTTTTATCGTAATAGATTAAGGTTGAATAGGAAACAAATTAGAAGCAAGTAGATAAAGTAGTTAGATGGATGGGTACAAGGGTTTGACAAAGATAATGAGTTGTAATATTAAATGTGTAGATAAACATAAATTATAATAAGGACATAAAATGAAGTAAATGAATAAAAGATAGTAATCTATAGGAATACGTGATAAATGACGAAGAGAATGAAATAAATTACGTATACAAGGAAGATGAGTATAATCAATTTGCTAGGATAAGTTAATAATTGAACTAGTTAATAAGCTAATGATCAAAGTTACTTGTGTGTTTAACTAATCAAAAGATAAAAGTATTCAAATAAGATGGTTAAGTATGAGAATGTCATTTAATAGTAATATGTCTCAAATAACCTTAAGACAATAAATATAAATTAGCAATATTACAGAAATACATGAATAAACTTTGAATCCACTTGGAGTAGTAATTAAATGATTAATGCATTTATTCATATACAATATAAGTGGTTAAGTGTGTTATTGAGTTAGGGTTAACTTATCAAGTGTTTAATATATATATATATATATATATTATGACCAAACATACTTTATTAACTTAAATTGATAAAGCAATAGATGGATAATGCAAAGGGTTAATTCCTCAAGTATGTAATTTATAATCAAGTCAATACAAAGTGTAAGAATATAGTAATCTTAGGTGTCTTAGGGTAAAGCAATTAATTGGGTAAGCTTGTATGAGGATATCAGTATCTAGCTAGTTTTAATGAGAAACGCTACGTGGGAGCACGCAGGTAGCTTTATGTGATATGGGGTTTAGAGTTTTGTAGTTTAACCGGGTCTAACGATGCGATTAACTGTAGGCATATAAAATGGGATTGGAGGCTCAGGATGGAAACTAGTTCTCCAATGTGTAGTACGTGATAATTGGATCAAGGGAAGATTTCAAGAGAGCAAACGAGCATGAGTACTGGTGATTGTCAAGCCGATAGGTAAGTATTTATACTTATCGAGGATAATACCAATTTTTGAAATATTTTGTGTTTTAAACGTTTAGTAGATGTTTTTATTACTAAACAAAAGAAATGATTTTAAATGAGTTTGAAGAAATGATATGATTATTTTAAATAGTTAACTGAGATATCGTGTGATAATATGTGTTTTGATGCTTTCGATATTTTCATGGGATTTATGAATGTTTGATGAGTGATTTATGGTGAATTATTGAAGATTTATGATTATGATGGATATATGACATATTGAGTTTTATGATGCTTTAATTTGCTATTTGCATATGAGAAATGAAGTATGGCTAAATGTTTTCATGATATTTATGAGCATATATATGTAGGAAAAACATGAAAAAAAACATGTGTTAAAAGAATATAAAGAGCTTAGGTTGGGAGGGTATACCATATGGAAAGAGCCCAGGCTGCGGGGGTTATACCATATGCGAAGAGCCCAAGCTGCGGGGGTTATGCCGTATGCAAAAAACCTAGGTTACGGGGGCTATATCGTATGGAAAGAGCCTAGGCTACAGGGGGTTATACCATATGCAAAGAGCCCAAGTTGCAGAGTTATACCATATAAAAGAGCATGTAGAGCATGATGAAATTATATGATGATTTATGTGATGTTTTATGACATGGTTTATATGTGTTTTATTATAGGCGAATCAGTATGCATTTGAGTTTGCATGGAACAAAACATATATATATTATTACAGCTAGTTGTATATGATGCTTTATTGGACTTTATTTCTAGATGTATTAGTATGCATATGAGTTTGTATGAAACAGAACATATGTATATTCTTACTTCTTGATGCATATGAGATTTTATATTTTATTGCTTAAATATGCTTATATGCTTGTGTTTTGTCAAAAAGTGATGAAATGCCTATATATGTGTGTAGCTAAGTTATATGATATATTTATGATATAGATGAGAACGTATATGTATATTTCCAGGCGGGAGACTAGAACATGCCTATATGTACTTAGCTAAATATTATGTTTCAAATGGTTTTGTAATTACGATGTTTACTTCATCAGCTACATTATGTTTTTGAAAGAAATGTTAAGCCTTTAGTAGCTATTATTGTAAATTCTCATAAAAATGGTAAATCGATTCATTGTGTAAAGTCAGTGAGTTTTACTTACTGAGAATTATTGACTCACTTTTATCTGCTTATATAATCATGAATGATTTTTATGATTGCATAAATGTTGCTTTTGTTGCAGGTTGAGGGTTTAGGATTGGCACGAGCATAAGCTTAGAGGTCGTCGAAGGGATTCCTTTGAGTTGCTGTCCAGTAAGGCATTAACTTAGTCTAAGTAAGTCTCTCTTTATGTTGTAATAAGATAGATGTACATGATTACTAAACTTTATGTTGTAGTGACTTGTACGTAATGATTGTCATTGAGAAAAGATATAGAAGCTCTTGTTAGTTTCTTGATCTGTAAAATTTATTACAAGTTTTTCCAGTGTGTTAATTGTTTAAGGACATAATAATAGCGTCGCATGGTTAATTGAAAAAGTTTGAATTTTGGGTGGGGCGTTACATGCATCTTGCCTTTTTTAACAAGGTTTGTTCATTCTTTCAATAATTTCATTATGTTATGAAGTCTATTTAGGGATGAAGTAACGACTTTAAAAACTCATCATAATCTTTATACTACTGTCCATTATTTGACCTAAAATATTTTATTTTTTTTCTAGCCTAATTTTTTACTTGCTTGGAGATACTAAAAATCTATAACTTGTGCTTCATAAGATAAATGGTAAATATAAAGTAAATATTTGAGTAAATGCCCATTTACTAATATCTCTTTTGGTTATTTTTCCTCAAAAAAAGCCTTATTTATTTATTCTTTTTTGTGATTTTCAATTGGGTTCTTCTGTATGTTTTGTGTCCAAATGATTGACGCTCTTAGTGCCACATCATATTAAAATAATAATTTTATATTTTATTAAAAATTAAATTCTAAAAATAAAAAAAAAATAAAAAAATAAAAATCTTAAAAAAAAAAAAAAAAAAGACTTTGCATCCTCGAAGGGGGGCACCCCCATCGTTGTGGACCACCCTTGCACAAGGGGCGGTCGCTTAGGCCACCTCGATTTGCTTAGGGTGTTTCACATGGCCAACCTCCACCTTTTGAGGATGGCCCGCGCGGCCACCTCCTACCTCTAGAGGGTGGTGAACGTGCTAATGAGTCAAGCAAGCTTTATATGAGCTATGTTCATGAATGTAATTAATCGAGTCGGGCTTAGTTTATACGATTATGTTTTATTTAATAATCGAGCTTAATCATGTGTTCACGAACGACTCATATATTAAATGAATTGAGTTCAAGTCGAGTTTATCTGAACGGGTATTGTGTGGGTTTGCAAATAGACTTGTTCATTCAAGTCCCTAGATAAAACAATTACACAAACAAACTTACCCGTCTGCAGTTTTTCTTAGATCCCACCCTGACAAATTAGCAGCCTCATGTAAAGCTCTTCGCCACTTGAGAACTTTGTTCATGTCCAAGAAGTAATGTTGTTCATGTTTTGCGAATGCTTCTGCAAAACTGCCCGTCTGGTTTCTCACATCCGAGGGATCAACATCAAAGAATATAGGCAGAACCAACTGCGTCATAGTTCTTCGGCACTCCATGATCTCTACAAGTTCCTCCAGGCACCACCTTGAAGCTGCATAGTTCCTCGAGAAAACGATGACAGAGATTCTAGACTCTTGGATGGCCCGTAATAGTTCAGATGCAAGATCTTCTCCTCTTCGGAGCTCATTGTCATCTTTGAAGATTTTGATTCCAGCATCTCTCAAAGCAAAGTAGAGGTGGTCAGTGAAATTCTTGCGCGTGTCTTCACCTCTGAAACACAAAAAAACATCGTAGATCCAATTGGATTGGGGGGAAGAAGATGAAGAGAAGAAAAGTTCAGGAGATTTCGATGTTGAGGCAGCCATTGCCCAAGTAGAGTTGGTGAGGAATGGAAAATGGGAAAGGAGAAGCAATTCACAAGGCAGGGTCAACTTCCAAATGCATGGTTGATGCTCATCATATGAGTGCAATTTATGGATCCAACTTGAACACAGGAACAGCGTTTCATTCTCAACAAGAAACTAGAAGTAAAGTCAAGAATAAGAAAATTTAACGAAGAAAACAAGCTGAAAGGACAATCAATTACTTGGTCGTTGTTATCATAGTACGAGTTGAAAGTGAAATTTGAAGGCTATGTTTGGTAAAGCTTTTTTCTATCTATTTGTTTTTTTAAAAAAATAATAATAAAAGTTGATCGATGACGGAAATAAAGTTTAAACTTAAAATTTTTGCTCTGATATTATGTTATCATGGGCTTAAGATAATAAAAAATAGTTGGTTTAATAATTTAATTAATATTCTAACACTTTTCATGTGTGGGTTCAATCTTTATCTTAATAAGTGAGGCTTAATACATAAAATATTTAATTGAAATGACAAGTGAATGATAGAGATAAAGTTTAAATTTATGACCTTTGCTTTCAAACCACGGCCTGAAGCCTTCTGACCCCCTGAGCACTCCAAACAGGTATGCTACAAGGGATCCACGCCATCCACTACTTCCACTCAGGGGAGTCCACAGGGTCAAGAGGCTAAGCATCCAAAGCAACCAACCAATTCCACGTGTTTTGGGAGCTATACTACAAAAGGCCTTTATGAACAAAAATTAGCTATAAATTGGTTTGTAGTTAATTCATACAAACTAGTATAATAAAATGACATGTGTCTCTTAATACGTGAAAATCACATGTTTTTTTAATAGTATATAATTTTTATTATTTTTTAATAGCATTAATAAAAATTTATGTGCTTCTCACATGCTTTAAAGACGCATGTTATTTTATTAAACTGATTTATATAAATTAATTACAAACAAATTTATAGGTAATTTCTATCATTTTTTTAGAGTGGTTTAGCCCACCTATTCAATTATTTTAAAATAACTGGTTATCTTAAATAAAACAAACAGGAAGTGAGCGGACCACCCTAACATATCATCAGAGTGGTGGACCACCCATTTGGCTTTACTTCCTCTTATGGAGCGGCTCATTCTAAACCTTTCATGCGAATTAGAGGCTCTTGTAATAATGACGTGTAAAATAGGGCGTTGAGGGATTCGAAATTAATGTGAAACCTAAAAAAGCAGATGACGTAGCTAACACGATCAATATTTGTACGTAGGAGAGAGATGGATCACCCAGCAGCTAGAAAAATAGACATGTGATGATAAGCAGTAACTACATGACATGGACAAATTAAAGTTGGACAGCAAATGAATTACCTTGTTGTTAGGTAACTGAGATGGGGTTATTATGAGCTGCAAACCAATTTCAATTTTGTCGGTGTGCTTTCTTCTTAATTTTATGCTTTGTTTTGCCGTCTCTGGGCACTTGGGATTACTTAATTAGATATTAATTATGCAAGATTCTTGTAAGGCCTTTGAACTCCACTCAACTCAAATTTGGATCCTAAATTTTTTTAAAACCCATATAATTATGGATGTTTTTAAATTTCAAGAAAAAAAGGGGCTAAAATTTTGAATTTTTTCACTTAACCGAATCTTAAATTTGCATATGAATTTGTATAGAAGGAAAAAAAAAAAAAAAAAAACTTCCAATTCCTTGAGTTTTAAAAAGTCCAAAAAAATTGTTCCTCGTGTTCATATTGGGTCAATAAATTATTTGGGCGTTGATGTGAACTCCTTCTCCTTTCCCATAGTAGTGATTCTTCTAACGAGTTATTCCATGTACAAAATGATACACTTTCTGAAATTTCATTAAGTGAAACAAAAAAATGAAGAAGAAGTAGAATTATGTTTTTTTTGTAATAATGTAAATAACTGCACATATATGTAAGAAATTTATAAATGTTCTAACAAAGCCAAAAAAAAAATATAAGAATAATATTTGTGCATTTACTTTATGTTTTTTTCAGAGTTTTTCTAGTACATATAGACTAACTTTTTTATTTTTGGAATGAACAAAGTGGGCCCCAACTTTTGTTTAAAAAATAAAAAACTCATTTCATATGTATCAAAAAGACTTTGAGAAAGACATAGAATAGATGCACAAATATTACTCAAAATATAATAATTGAATTTATTGATATTATTGTTGATCCAGAATTATATATATATATAGGAATATTGTTTTCTTAAATTAAAAGATACGGTTAAGAAACCTACTACCTCATAACCCACATAGAGTTTTACAGAAATAATGAATAAATTAATTTAATAAGAAAGAACAACCAACAACTTTGCAAGATTTACAAGCAAAAATAAATTCAATAAAACAAGAATCAAAGAATTAAAAACTTCTAATGCGACGGCATAGAACTAGCTGTCTCATTTCACCAAAAGTTGTCTCTATTGATAAAAGGAAGCAACTCAGGTTATAAATAAGGGTTTTGGTCTATTTATAAATAAGTATGTGATTCTTCACAACTTGAATGTGAGATTGAGACAGACCAAAAACTTTATTCAGTACTAATTATTCTTTATTTAGGTATATTGTGACTCTGTGAGGGTTCCTATATTCTACAAATTCGCAGACCTTTAAGTTGCGTTTTTATTTAATGACTTATTTTTTAAATTTTTTAGATTGTTTAGATAAAGATAGAATTTAATCATTTTTTATGCTACTTAATGGTTGATTTGGACAAAAATGACAAATTAACACCAGACTATAGGATTCGTGTTGTAATAATTTAAAGTTTGCAAAGATAAGCTATACAATAGAAGTAAAATATCATTTCAAAATAAAAATAAGAAAAAAAAAATCTAAATGAGACAAAAAAGGGAAACACTTTCAATTCCAAGTTACAACACGTTTTTCATTACCCTATGAAAGGCATAAAATTGTTCCCATCTTACACGAAAGAAAGAAAAAACTACTATTAACTATGATTTGGACAACGTTGTTCTCCTTGTTCAAATTGGATCAATAAACTGCAGTCATAATGGTTGATTTGGACAAACAGGACCATATATATATATATTCTTGTTCTCGTGTTCAGACATTAAGAAAAAGACATTCGTTAGTTGCTTGGAAGACAATTCGTTAGTTGCTTGGTGTCTTATCAAGCCATTCAACGTATAAGTAGTATAATTTTTTTAAAAATAAAAATAAAACCAAGTGAGTTGGACGGGATTTGGACGGTTTGGTAGGTTACCAATTTTTCAATTCCTTGATTGCATTTTTTCAAAGCACACATAAATCCTCTAAGATAAGAAAGTCATAAATTTGGAAGAGTTTTCTTTTGTATTTGTGGGGTCCATCTTTGTTCACATATACAAGATGAATAAAGATGAAAAAAACAAAAAAAAAAATGGACAACAAGCATTATTCTAAATTTTTAAGTTATTTAAACAAAACTTTTTAAAGGATACTTCTTGCTTTCGAGTATGACGACATAAAATTAAAATTAACTTTAAATATTTTGAAATATTTTATATTTTGAATTTTTTGTTGATGCTTTTATTATTATTATTATTATTTTTAAAAAGCAAAAGATCACCTAAAAAGCATTGACAAATGGGTCTAAAGTTTTGAGTTTATTTTCAATGGACAATGCTCTTATACAATTCGAAATGAAGAGGCAGTAAAAATAAGTTTTTTATTTTTTTATTAATTTTTTTTTATTATAAATGTTTTAATTCAATGACTAATTTTTATAAACATATTATCAAATTGTATAAAAATTGCTATTTTCAATTGTCTCCTGTTCAAATTGGATTAATGGTTTGCACTCATAATTGTGGGCAGCAACCAAGAATTGGGGGTTGACTCTAACTTGTGAATTACATCTTATTTGTCATTTTGCACTTCCATCAATTCTTCTTCCGCCATCATTGCTGCGAGTGTAGAAATATATAGTAATGAAATATAAATGGAAGAAAAGTAGCGGAAGCAAGAAACAAGAGAATTTGGGGTAGTTTGGCTTTCGAGACAAACCTCCGCCACTTGAATTGTCTTAAGAATTACATTGTGCTCTTATTATTTATGGTGCATTGAAATTACGATTTCATAGATAAAAAATATAATTTAAAACTAAATCGTAGAAAATAAATCGTTTGGAATTGCGTTTTTAAAAAATGGCGATTTAAGAATATAAAAAATTTACATTTTCAAATCGCAGACAATAGAGTGCTTTTTTTAAAATACATAATCTTAAAGATTAAATTGCGATTTTCAAGGCCAAACTGCAATTTTATTAAACGCTTTATTGTATTTTTAAAAATCGCTATTTTGAAATCGCAAATTCAAACAGATCTTAATGTATACAATACAAATAGTTTATATTTATAGAAAACTGTGGTAGGTAGGTAGAGAGAATACAAGAATTATAATTAAATATATAGGATTTGATTAAAATCAAACCTAAATGGTAAATATTTTAATATGGAAAATAAATCAAACGTAATGTAGAAACTAAATTATGGAGTCGGGGTCCGAACTCAGGATCTCTGGCTCTAATACCATGTTAAATCACCATATATCCTAAAACGATAAGCTAATAAAAAAAAGATATATTTAATTATTTAATTTATATTCTAACATTTCCCCTTATTATGTGGTCTCAAACACCATTTTAATAAGTGATATCCAATACGTGAAAAATTTAACTAAAATGGGAGGGGAAGGATGAATTGTGGAGTCGTGGTTTATACTCATGACATTTTCTCTGATACCATATTAAATTACTACTTATTCCAAAAGTTTAAACCCATAGAAAACAGTAAATTTAATTATATAATAAATATTTTAAGTTTAATTATTT
>FXXK01000474.1:291001-308567 GCA_900184695.1 Betula pendula
AAATATTGAGTGAAAAATTTTATTTTATTTTGTTTTCATAATAAAAAAAAACATATTTTGTTTATTTTTCAATGTCCATAATTATATGGATTTTATTTGTGTATAGTGATTTTGTGATGATTTCATGCTTCGTATAAGGTGTAATCACAAAGAGAAAAGAAAGTAGAAAAATTAATGGGGGCATAAATCAGTCAAGAGAATAGAACGAAAAAAATTCAATTGTAAAAGCCAAAAATAAAAAAATTCAACGAAGAAAACAAGCTGAAAGGACCATCAATAACTTGGTCGTTGTTACCATAGAGGAATTGAAAGTAAAAACTTGAAAGTTTTCTTTGCACTTCCAAGACGTTTTAAAAAAGTCAAAAAAGTTGTTAAGAAAATAAAAAAAACTTAATGGAGACAAACACAAAAAAATTGTTCACGTATCATTCAAACATCATTTTAATTTTTTTTTTTTTTTGGTGCATGTGATGTCAACAAAAAATCGAATAAAATCAAACACTTAAATATGCCTTTACAATTTTCCGTAATGATTTGAAAGTCGTAAAGTTGCTCTAACTTTCAAGGTGGATCTATATGATAACACAACAATTACAAACCATGATTCTAGCACCCATGATCCTAGCAATTCAGCTATATCCTCCAAATCGTGATATTATTAGTCCAGCTGTGATAAACGTGATCCTAGCAATTCTGCTGTGACTTGCCTCATCAACTCCTAATATCACTCTCTTAGATACTGTACATTCCATACATATCGTTATTTCCTTTATATTGTACATTTCTTTCCTTACCTTGCATTAGCCGTTTGCTTTGTAAATCTCTATATAAGTAAATGAAATACATCTCTCTAACTCACCTTGAGATAGAGTTTCTCAATCGTCTTTATGGTATCAGAGCAAGGTTCCTAGTTTGTGGCCCCACCGTCACCCGTTTTCACGTGTTGGCTTGGATGTCCTCCCGCCACACGTGAGGGGGCGTGTTGGAAGTCCCACATTGCTAGAGAAACTAGTCAATGTGCTCCTTATAAGTTTGTGGCATCCCTCACTCCTCAAGGCGTCTTTTGGAGTTGAGTTAGGCCCACCTTCTAATATGGTATCAGAGCCCTCAACCAGCGCCTCTCCTCACGTTGGCAGTCCAGCTGAATCTCTTTCACCTGGTTTTACAACACCCAACAACTTATTGCCTGCTCCTTCTACTCCCACGGAGCATCCTTTTACTGCAACAGAGGCTCTTGCTGAAATAGAAGGTCCCACGGTGCATCCTCTTGTTGAAACAGAGGGTCCCATGGTGCATCCTCTTGCTGGAACAGAGGACCCGCCAAACAGAGGAGCAGTCCCTTTTGCATCCAGACCTGATGCGTCTGACCCATCACCACATGATCTCCACTTGAGCTCTGCTCCTACAGACACCTCTACTCGAGATGCATCTGATCTCTTGCATGACATCCAGCCCACATTTTCAAGCGAACCCAACGCATCTGCACAAGAACCACTTGACCGCAACATGAGCAGTCTATTAATTTCTGAGTTTCTTGAAGAAGCTTCTCCTGAGCTTGCACCAATTCTCTCTCCTTCAGCACCGATCTAGCCTGAGGTCCCACAACCTGTTGACAATCAACACTCAATGATCACACGATCCAAGGGTGGGATTACACGACCCAACCCCAAGTATCTTAATCTTCATACTCGGGCCTCTCTCGACATACCAGCTGAGCCTCGCTCAATTACCTCTGCCAAACGCCATCCTGGCTGGGTTGCTGCAATGGATGAGGAACTTACTGCACTTGCTGCCAACAATACATGGACT
Organism: Betula pendula; assembly: GCA_900184695.1. Taxonomy (NCBI): domain Eukaryota; kingdom Viridiplantae; phylum Streptophyta; class Magnoliopsida; order Fagales; family Betulaceae; genus Betula; species Betula pendula. The sequence goes on from FXXK01000474.1 coordinate 292,811, forward strand.
CTTGTTCCTCATAAACCTGACATGAATGTGGTTGGATGTAGGTGGGTTTACAAAGCTAAACTCAAGTCTGATGGGTCTCTTGAACGCCTTAAAGCCCGACTAGTTGCTAAAGGGTTCAATCAAGTAGATGGTATTGATTTTTCAGAAACTTTTTCCCCTGTCATAAAACCAGCTAGCATTCGTCTTGCCCTCACAATTGCCGTTGTCAAAGGATGGAAAATTCGACAATTAGACGTCAAGAATGCATTCCTGCATGGCTCTCTCTCTACTCCGGTCTATATGGAACAACCTCCGGGGTACATTGATCCTACTAAACCCACTCATGTTTGTCAACTTAGCCGTGCCTTGTACGGTTTGAAGCAGGCTCCTCGGGCTTGGTTTGATCGCCTTAGTGAGTTTCTTCTCACACTTGGCTTCTACTGTAGCACCGCTGACCCGAGCCTCTTCATTTCTCACTCTCAGCATGGTACTCTGTTTTTGCTTCTTTATGTTGATGACATGGTCATCACAGGTGATAACCCTTCTCAGCTTCACTGGCTTATTACTCGATTGGGCGATGAGTTTTCTCTTAAAGACTTGGGTTTTCTTCACCACTTCCTCGGCATCGAAGTGCACCGTTCTACTCAAGGGCTTTTTCTATGCCAAACTCGCTATGCCAAAGAAATTCTTGATCGTGCCTCTATGGGTGGTTGCAAATCTTTGTCCACTCCAATGCCTTCTAAGGGTCGCCACTTGCCTACTGAATCTGAGCTCTACCCGCACCCCACCCATTATCGAAGTATTGTTGGAGCACTCCAATATCTTACATTCACTCGTCCTGACCTCTCTTACAGTGTGAATTTTGTTTGCCAATTTATGCATGCTCCGACCATGGCCCACTACCAAGCTCTTAAACGGATACTTCGCTACGTCAGTGGTACTACTCAGCTGGGATTGCGCATCCTTGCCTCTAGTACTTTTGATCTATATGGGTTCTCTGACGCTGATTGGGCTGGTTGCCCTTCTACCAGACGCTCCACCACGGGTTTTTGTACCTTTTTGTGCAGCAATTGTATCTCTTGGAGTGCTAAAAAGCAGTCCACCGTAGCCCGCTCAAGTGCCGAAGCCGAGTACCGCTCCATGGCCTCTACTGTCGCCGAATTAACATGGTTGTCCTTTCTTCTTCGAGATCTTGGCATACATCTCTCTCATCCTCCGATTTTACACTGTGACAACCTCAGTGCACTTTACATGACAGTCAACCCTGTTTTTCATGGCCGCTCCAAACACATTGAGCTCGATTATCACTATGTTTGTGAAAAAGTGGCTCTTGGTACTCTTGAAACTCGATTTGTTCCTTCCGCTCACCAACTTGCGGACCTCTTCACCAAACCGCTACCCAAGACACCCTTCCAGGATTTACGAGTCAAATTGGGCCTCTTGTCTGATCTGCGGCCCACTTTGAGGGGGAGTAATAACACAGCAATTACAAACCATGATTCTAGCACCCATGATCCTAGCAATCTAGCTATATCCTCCAAATCGTGATATTACTAGTCCAGCTGTGATAAACGTGATCCTAGCAATTCTGCTGTGACTTGCCTCATCAACTCCTAATATCACTCTCTTAGATATTGTACATTCCATACATATCGTTATTTCCTTTATATTGTACATTTCTTTCCTTACCTTGCATTAGCCGTTTGCTTTGTAAATCTCTATATAAGTAAATGAAATACATCTCTCTAACTCACCTTGAGATAGAGTTTCTCAATCGTCTTTACTATAATGCAAGCGTCAATCATATGTTTGGAAGTTTGAAATCAATCCAAACCCTTAAACCACGCATGGGTGCTGTTACAGCACCCAAGCCACATCCGTGAATTTTAACTTCTTTTATACTTTGGGTACCTTTGTTAATGTATACTAGAGATTTTTTTAATTTTTTTTTCCTTGAAAAAAGATTTTGACGTGACATAAAATTAAAAGTTGTTTTTGATAATTTGAAGAGTATTTTACATTTTATGTTGTTTGTTGATATTTTTAGAGAAAAAATTCATGTACTCCTTTCCGGCGCCACTCAAATCAAAGTCGAGGTGGTCAATAAAGTTCTTGAGCGTGTCTTCGCCTCTTGATGTTCCGGCAGCCATGGCCCAAGGATGATTGTGAGAGGTGGAAAATAGGAAAGGAGAAGTAGTTCACAAGTTAGGATCAACCCAACTCCCAAACACTTTGATTTATGCCGATCATTCCGAGTGCAATATTTTGATCCAATCTGAACAAGGGGAACGACTTTTTGACTTATTTTTTTTTTAATCATGAAAGGAATTGAAAGTGCGAAGAAAGTGCAATCCCCCTTCCCCGCAGCCTTGTACTGAAAAAAAGAAAAAGAAGAAAAAAGAAGAAAAAGAATTATATAAACAACTTTTAGATTATGAACGATAACTATAAAATGTCATTAGGGTTATTAGCGACGATAATGAAATATTGTGGCCGATAACAAGTTATAAAGAATGACTGTAGAAATAAAAATGCTTGACGAAACCACACAACACGCCATCGCACCAGGTACACCATGGACCCGTAATTCATAACTTTTGTGTGCCTTTTTTTTTTTTTTTTTACTTTTTAAATAAAAGTTAATCTTATAAAAGTGTAAAACGCTCTTAAGTACATAAAAAATATATAAAAAAAATTCCTAACTAGGGGGGTCAAAATAAATAAAAAAATCACTAGAGCTAAGAGACAGCGGGAGAACAAACGCCGCTATCCATAGGAACAAAATCTCATAGAAAAAAGATAAAATATCCTTCAACGACTTCTTTCTATGCTTAAAGTTTTTGTCATTCCGTTCTTTCCACAAACACCAGAAGAGGCACGTAGGAACTATTTTCTATACAGCAGTGCTCTTAGGCTTGCCTGATGACCACCAGCGGCCTAACAAATCCACAACTCGTCTAAGCATTACTCAGGACAGCCCAAAATGATTAAAAAATGCATTTCAAACAATGTACGTTACGTCCCAATGAAGAAGAATGTGGTCCACAGATTCTCTAGTTTTTTTATACATACAACATCTATCAATGACGTACCGTTTCTTGAGATTATTCAAGGTAAAGATGTTACTTAAGGCCGCCAACCACTCAAAAAAGGCCGCCTTCAAAGGGGCCGGCGTCTGTCAAACACTCTTTCAGAGAAAGCGACACCCACTAAGATAAGCCAAGAAATATCGGGACTTTTCCACGCTTCTTTTGATACCAAGGACCCCATTTTCTCATGACAAAACCTGCTTGAAAATCCTAATTCCAACGGCGACAAAGTAATCTACTTTTTTGATGAGTGGATGATAACAAAGACGAAGAGATAAACATAATAGTACCTTTATAATCAAATGCAATGTGAAACTTTAAACATCTTAGCCTGTTTTATAAAGATTTTTATTTTTATTTTTTGAAAATAAATGCAAATTTTTTCTCATTAAAAAATAATTCAAAAAAATACACAAAACACTTTTTAAACGTGAATCCTTAAAAAAGCAGAACAAAAATATCCACAAAGGGTGCAATATAATTATTATTATTTTTTTTATATTTTTGAATGGAAGAATTCTAAGAATTATTTTTTACTTGAACAAATTCAGATTTTGCATCATCAACATTTATCATGTTATAAATTAACAATACTTAAAAATTTGAACAGAAAAAACAGAACCGATTATCTTTGGAAATGAGGATTAACACTTCTTAACCAAAAACAACACACAATAAAATTATACTTCTGGACAAGCACACAAAATGGCCAAAAGCTGGACCATACCCAGATTTGCTAGATGGGGTACGTACTGGCCAAATCATCCCTATTTCTTTTTTTTTTTTCCTGCTTTTGTACTTTATTATAAGGGATATGTGTCTTATTATTATTGGTGCTGACGAGATACTTTATCAATTTTCATCAAAATTCTAACAAAGATCTAAGTAGGAAATTATTTGTCATTTATGCTTATTATGGGGATCGAATTTTAAGCCACTTTTTAAACCATATGGAGATTATAAGAGGAACTAATTTCACATTTTTCTCTTAATTTACTAATGTTAATATATATATATATATATAAAACACATATGTATATAAATGAACAAAAGTTGGAGACAAGGCAGAGTTTTTCTTTAAATTAGGTTAATATAGTCTGTAAAACTATCTTATCTTCTTTAATCATGTGCTTATTACATGTTAATAAAAAAATAATGTACTTTTCATATGCTAAAAATTACGTGACAATTGGAGAAAAGTATGCCCCTTCTTTTTCAATTCTTTTTATGTGTGCTTCCAGTTGTTTTCCTGGGGTGGAAATTCCAATTTTTTTTTTTTTTTTAGATTGATGCTTTGACGGTACGTAATGAAGAACAATTGATAAAATAATCATAAGTAGACACAAGAGGAATATTTTACCTAATAAAAATTAAGCAAATAACAGTTGTTTTTACTTTTCTTTGTTTAGCTGTTCCGGTGTTGAAATTGGATGAATAATTTGCAATCATAATGATCGGCGTGAACCAAGACACCAATTCTTCCGCCATCAGCGTAGAAAATTGTAATTAAGGCCATGATTGTTAAACACCTCTCCGCTCCTCCTTTTTTTTTTTTTCTTAAAAGTTATCTCTACTTTTAATATTTTATTAATTACTTTTTAACAATTATTTTTTTATTTATTATATCACATCACTCATTTTTTATTATTATTCAAATAAAAAACTCACTAAAAATAAAAAATTTTTTACTTTTTTATACAAAAAAATTTATAACATTCTTTATACTTTATATTATATCAATCACTTCTTATTACTATTTCAAAAAAAAAAAAAAACCACTCTTAAGTCTTTAACAAATACCCCAAAATAAAAATGGAGAAAAAAGTAGCGGAAGCTAGGAAGAATAACGAGACAAAAGAATATGGTAGAATTGTCCTAAAGACGTACTGTACATGAGTTTCGATGCCTACGTGAGCTGATTTTTTTTGGCTTATCAACTATTGTGATTTCTGTTAGGAATGAATATTAACACTGAAATACTGTACATGAGTATTGTGAGATAAATTGTTTAGTTTGATTTCTTGTAGCAACTATTGTGATTAATACCGCTTTTAACATGCAGCTCCCTCTGTAATAGCTTTTACACTACAAAAAAAGGGCCAATTATTGACGGTTTTTTCCTGAACGGTTTAAAAACCGTCTAGAAAAAAAAAAAAAATTTCATGACGCTTTTTTGGGAAAGTATATGAAAATTAATAAATAAAGACGGTGTATTAAAAACCATCTGAGAATCTTGGACGGTTTAGATAAACCGTTAAGGATTCATGAACAGTTTAGAGAAACCGTCAAGGATCATGGACGGTTTTCTTAGCACTTCGTTACCCTATGAAAGTCATAAAGTTGTTCCCATCTTATATACGACAGAAAGAAAAAAATTCGATGATGGTAAAAGAGTCAAAAAGTTGTTTCCATCTTATTCCTCCATCCCTCTCTTACCCTATCTATAGTGGAAAAGAACCACCCCCCTCTCTAGTAGCAGGCTTGGGCTAACTCCCTCCTGTTTGTGCTCTTTGCTTTTCTTCCTTTGTACTTAAAAAGAAAAAAAAAAAAAGTTGTTCCCGTGTTGAAATTGGATGCATAATTTTCACTCATAATGATCGGCGTCAGCCAAGACATAGGAGTTGACTCATTTTGCACTTCTATCAATTCTTCTTCCCCCATTATCGCCGCTAAGTGTAGAAAATTGTAATGAAATAAAAATGGAGAGAAAAGTAGGGAAAGCAAGAAAGAAAAATGAGGCAAGATAATTTAGAGTGGGTCGGCATCAGAAGCATATCTCTAACATAGGAATTGTCCTAAATTAAGGTTATATTGTACTCTTCTTACTAGATGTGTTTACAATACAAATTAATGTCCTCTATTTATTGTGATCGGGCTTCATAACGATTCCTTATGAATTTGTAAGATTTTTTTATCTTAAAAAAGAAGAGGGGGTACACATAATATTTTTGCAGGATTTCAGATTTAATTTATGTACTCAAAAAACTTCGATATTCGGTTGACTGCTAAGTTTAGGCATTAATTTATTCTCTGCAAGGGCCTGCTTTTAACAGTGTAGTACTGTACATGAGTTTTGAAAGAAATGATAGTCATAAAATAAATTAAATTAAAGAAAAAGCGGAATGATAAAAATAAACACAAGGATTTTACGTGATTCGGTCTATAACTTATGTCGACATGTTAAAGTTTAAAGGGCTACATTTTTCTTTTATTCTTTAATTGATGTACAATACAAAAGATTTTTATTTATAAGAAAATTGAGTTAAATAAATATGATAATCAATAAATCAGATTTGATGAATTACAATAAAATCAATTACAATTAAATCCCATAATAAGTACTGTAATACTGCACATGAGTACTGTGAGATAAATTTTTTAGTTTGATTTCTTGTAGAAACAATTGTGATTAATACCGATTTTAACACGCAGCTCCCTCTCTAATAGCCTTTAGGGGTGAATATTGTTATCAAATCATTTTTGACTTGCAACGATCTTCTTTGTTACCTTAACCTTTGGTTTGCACTAATGAATAGATGAAGGGAAGCTAGGTTGGAAGAGTTAACTTACTGTAAGATCTATAGGGAAAAAAAGAAGAAGACAAGTTTCACTTGATGGAAATTAAATGTAAAGAAAAATACTAGACCTATAATTTTTTTATAATTTATTGACACATGTCAGCATATTATTGGAGAGTTAAAAAAAAAAACGCATGTTTCAAACCTAAAAAGACACTTGTCAGAATAATAAAATGTCACTTAATTGTTGCAATTACAGGCTCTCCTCTTATTGATTCTTCTTTTACATACTAGCGAATAAACAATTATACATTTACATTCTTTCAGGGATGAAATTGAAGCTTTTTAAATTTGAGCAATAGAGGGCTACCCTTTTTTTAATCTTTTATTGGACTTGTTTTTATTTTTTCTTTTCTTTTTATCTACGTACCCTTTTTCTTTTCGGAGAGACAGACTTCAAATTCAACATCAACAGCAATACTTAAGGTGACACAGAAATTTTGACGATTGCCTTCGGCGTTAATAAGAGGTTATAGTTTATTGATTTTAATGCTTATTGTCTTTCGTGTAATTCTAAAGCAATTGAATTTTTTAATTAAAAAAGCAAAAAGTTGCACATACTTTGAAGAGTTTTTCTAGAGTTTAAGAAATTAATCTAAAATGAAGCAGAGTCAGCAGACAAGAAAATTAATGAGAGAAAATGTTCTAGTTTATTACGCCCTAATTGTGCATATATAACAAAGACTCTTTATCAGGATTTTAAAGAAACATATATTATTAGTCTTCTTATTGATCTACACCATTTGGCACATCACCCTGCTTCAATTTTTAAAATTCCTACGAAGTTTATTCTTTGTTGTTTGCGGGTTTGAATAATTGAATGGGTCACTTTCTTTATTCTTTTGAGTTCCTCAGTGAATATGGACAGAGGTTGTGATGGCAATGCCATGGTATTTGCCATAAACTTCCCAACAGATAGTTTTGTAGAAACCACACTTCCAGGTCGTTGGGGGAAGACAGAAGGAGGTTCACATTTTCATTTGCTTTATTTCTTTCTTTAGGAGGTACCTTTTTTTTTTCCTACGTGCTTGGAAGTACTGAATTCTGTTAGTTCACCTAGTGTATTATGTCTTGTTATTGCAGGAATTTTATGTGCTATTGATGTTAAACGTTTTAGCTTCATAAAGTTAAAGTTCTTTTGCTCAAATCATTTATTGTTCTACATAAAAAATTTTTGGATTGATCTTTCTCCTGATAATCAATTAATATGATTTGTTCCTTAAATCAATCTATATTCTTGGTGAATCAGAGGAGATAAAGCGCATTAATTTGACAAATCTAAATTGGTGGTTGTTCCTTTATGATTTTATAATTTAAAATGATATAAGGCATATAATCATTGAATAATTTTTAGGTATCTTTGAAGAATGATTTTGATCATTTTGAGTTAGCAACTTGTATTAAAATTTTAAATATATATGTATGTACTAAAAATCTGAACCACTTATTTTTTATATAGAAATATGTTCATACTTGTTTTTACCATTTTTTTTTTTTATAGTTTCGGAACTTTGATTAATGCATGTGAGTGTTAAGGTATTTGTTAATTAAATACTTATATAACATAAGAATGATTGTTATTTTATATCATGTGCCTACTCATGCCAAAATTATTTGCAATTGATAATAATATAAATAATTTTTTTTTTCAAAAAAAAAAAATTATAAAGTTATTTACGACGACTTACAAGTAGTTGCAGATAACTTGTTATCTGTAACGACTACCTAAGTCATCGCGGATGAGTTGTTATCCACGTCTACTTATAAAGTTGTCGATGATAATTAATTATCAGCAACGATAAAAAGTTGCCATTGATAAAAAATATTAACGACGACATAAAAGTTGTCACGAATAACCTTTCATGACAAAATAATAATGACGACTTAGTAACAATGAATTGTCGTTGCTAAAAGTCATTTATGATGATATTTAAACTTTTACTTTCTTCTAAAAACCAAAATTCTATATAAGGACTGGCTAGTTGTTACCAACTTAGGCCCCGTTTGGTTTGCGGAATAGGTCCTGGAATTGAATGACTATTCCTATGGAATAGTCATTCCTTTATTTGGTAAGTGCCTATTCATAAGAATAGTTATTCGATCCCATAGGAATACTTATTCTCTTACGAAAAGGAATAGGTATTCCTTTGAAAAATGAGAGGAATACCTATTCCTTTCCTACACGAATAGAATTATTGCAGCATTTTCTCATAAAAGCCCCTCACACTCCAACAACAAGTTTTTTTTTTTTAGTATTATGAAACCATTTGATGATGTGCTTTTTCGTTTTTTTTAAAAATAAAATAAAATTGATGGGTGAATATGATGATTTTGCTGATATGCAAAAAAAAAAAAAAAAAAAAAAAACTTTACAATTTAAAAAAAAAATAACAAAAAAACTACGAACTTTTTTTAAAAAAACTTGAGTCTTTTTTTTAAAAAAAAAAAGAAAAGAAAAGTTATAGTAGAACGGTTTTTGTTTAAAAAATGAAGAAGAAAACGTCCTTAAATTATATTTGTATTATAAGGGTATTTTAAGAAATTTGATTACAATATGATTCTATTCACCAGCATATTCTACTATACCAAATAAAAGAATATATATTCAGTGTTCTATTCCATTGTTACAACCAAACTAAGGAATAAGAATAACTATTTCATTCCACTTTCTTCTATTCCAAGGAATAGCTATTCCTTTTCTTAATGGAATAGTCATTCCGCAAACCAAACGGGGCCTAAATTAGTATATTTATTTATTTATTTATTTTTAATTTTATTAGGATCCAAATTCTTGGATTGAAGATTTCTTACGAGTACCTATCCCATGCAACTCAATAGTCCATTCTAAAAAAATTTTTGGGAGTTTGACTAAAGTTATTATTTACACTTATTTATCATATTTATATTATACATACCAATATTACATGTTTTAAGCGGCTTAGAGTATTCAATGCAACTACTCTATTATAGCAGTTTCCCTTTCTTTTCTCTTTTTTTTTTTTAAAAAAAACTTTATAAAAATATTACAAAGAGCACTTGCAGTCGTATGTTCCTTTAATTTCTCTAAAGGTTGAGTATGTTATAGTGCTATCTATTAGCTTTTTAATTCATTATTTTACTTTAAAATATTTTCCTTTTCTCTTTTGACCTTTAATTGGAGCCCTTGTATTGAAATTTTGTAAAAGAGTAATGAAAATCTGGTGTTAGGTCTATGGTCAACGGTAATATGTCACCCTACTTTAATGAGAGTACTCTTTCCATTACCCCAGCTGAGGGACCAGGCTAGGGCAGAGGTATTGAAACAATATGTGCCGCCTCAGTAGCCTAGGTTGGTTGGTCGTAAAAAGCTCGCCCTTCTTTCTCCTCTTTGCTTGGCTTTGGGTAGGAACGAGCTGGAGTAAGCTCGTTCTTTTTTTAGCCTTTTATTGACGATTATGTTGAAATTTTGTATAAAAAGTGAGGATAAGAATGCAACTTATACTTGGTAAAAAAAATATATTATTTTAATTGTATAGGCAAAATAAGAAAAGTTATTGTAAAACATATTTAGGTAAGGAATAAAAAAGTATTATACTCTTTAAATTTAAAAAAAAATTAAAAGAAAATTATTGTGAATGCTTTTACACTTTCATTTTTGAAGTAATTGTTAAACATGTTACGTCAACTATTGTAATATGAGTGTTATAAATGAATGTAAAGAGTAATATTATTTTTTTACTTACGCAAATAATCCAAACACCTGCTTAAACAATTCCGCTTAAGGATCCAAATCCATTTCAGTAGAATAACTTTAACCCCACCATCCAAATATTTTTTTAAGCCTGTTATGAAGTGAATATTCAATATTTCAGACTTGCCCTGACGTCTTTCAGAATTCAGAGATGCGGTGTGGGCATATTTTTAGCTACAAAAATTGTTACACAAACTTTCACTCTCGATGACAATTGCCACGTACGTTAGCTAGATTTCTCCTACAATATTTTCTAATCTCATTTGCTTATTCTTTTTCCGCAAGTGGGCACGTTAATAAGCATAAAATTGAGAGTTTACGCAGCACTTCTCACCTACATATGGATGCAGTTTTGAGTCATTCCTGTTGATTATTACCACAATTTGTTATTATTATCAAAAAGCACACTAGCTAGAATATTGTAATATGAAAATATTTATACATGGTGCCAAAAAAAAAAAAAAGGAAGAAAAGAAAAGAAAAAATCTTAACATATGACAGTACAATTGTTCCTAACATCCTAAACTGGTTTGTTTGCATCTTGATTTATTGCTAGTCTGGTATTAGTGTTTGGTAGAGGCAAGAAAGTAAGAGAGCATTGAATTTGTGTTCAACAACCAACCACCGGCGCTCATTCCCTCTCCAAAGCTCGCTGCAAGTGCATGCACACTTTCTCTGTATAAAAACACCATACCGATCAACCTTGACACTCACACAGCTTCCAAATAAATTCAAGCTCAATTAGTTTTATCGTTTTCTCAACAGCATCACAAAATGGCTAACCTTAAGCTGGTATGTGCCCTCCTCTTGTGCATGGTGGTGGGTGCACCCATTGCGGAGGCCCTTACATGCCCCCAGATACAAGGCAACCTCGCGTCATGCCTAATCTACCTGAAGAACGGTGGGACTCCGACTACCGGCTGCTGCAATGGGATCAGGACCGTAAACAACGCCGCCAAGACCACAGCTGACCGCCAGGCCGCTTGCAAGTGCTTGAAAGACACTGCTGGTGGTGTCTCTGGCCTCAACCCTAATTTTGCGACTGGCCTCGCTTCCAAGTGTCGGATCAACATTCCTTACAAGATCAGCACCTCCACCGACTGCAATAAGTATCCTCTCTCAACATCCACTAAATTATGGATTTGTTTTCATTTTTTAATCAAGACATGTCTTGTATGTCACGTTGGGAATCATAGATTTGTCTGTTCGATTGTCCCCCTAATATCATCAAGTAAATGGTCTGTTTTGATTTGTAATTTTGAGACGTGGAATTTAATTTTTAAATTTAAAAATTAAAAATACAATTTTTAAAAATAAAGTTAAACTTGCAGTGTGAGTTTATAACTTAAGGGTTTATTTGAATTTGCCATTAAAAAGAGCAATTTTGAAAAGATAAGAATTTTGAAAATGTCAAAATTACAATGTGATCTTTGAAATTGTAAGTGAGTATTTAAAATTTGTGTTTTAAAAAAAATATTGCAAAACACAAATTTTTTTACGTTTTCAATCATATTTTAAAAAAATAAATTTCAAATGATTTATTTTTTAAAATTTAGTTTAAAATCATATTTTTTTGTCAAACACACCTTTATCTTTAAAATTTCTTTAAAATTGTAATTTGACTTTTGAATTAGCTTTTATTACGGGTGCATGTTTGACTTTTGAATTAGCTTTTAGTAGTGTTATTTCGCCTACTTTTCTCTCACCGAAAGTTTTTTTTTCGTCTTGCTGCAGAGTGAAGTGAGGTAGACTGTGCGGCCGCCGGAGATGAGTAGCGTTGAGAATAAAAGCAAAAACGTCGAGCCCGGATGGGGGCTCCACTTGAGCGAGTTGATTTCTCGAGTGATTACGGTCTAGTCTTTGTTGTAGTTCCGGTCGGTCGTTCTATGAAATGACTCTTTATAAAATCTATTCGATCTACTTAACTACTTATGTTCATCATCTTTCTCGGACTCTGATTTCCTGTGCAGCAATCTTTGTCGTTTACACGGTTACACCCCCTTCCCCTGACAACTTTGAGTGCGTTGTGCCTGAAAATTGGCCATTTTTTTTCTTTTCTGAAATGTCACATACAAACAGAAAGGTTCACGCCGGCCGGTAAAAGAACAAAGATTTGGTATTCATAAAAACTTAGAAGATCGAAAAATCAAGCATGCATTATAAATTTTGCTTTGGCCGGAAAAAAGAAGGCCCATTGCAAACTGAAAAGAAGATGAAGACGTACACATTCCGAACACGGCCAAAAACCGCAGAAAATTAAAAAGCTTAATTCTTGTAGCTGACAAAGGAAAATAAATATGAAGGCCCAATTGAATAATCCAAGTAAAATCAAAGCAGAGGCAATAACATGGAAATAGGAGGAGGACATGGATGACGAGTTGAGCTGGGCGTCCGTCTGTGACGGACGCCCAGCGTCCGTCAATGGTTAAAAAAAAAAAGAAAAAATCAAAAAATGAACTTTTTTATTAAAAAACATGCTTAAATTTATTTGATCCCCATTTTTTTTTCTCCAAGGTTATAAAATGGGGATGGAGATAAGCCTGAACCTGTTTTTTGTTAAAAAAAATATTTTTCTTATTTTTATATGTTTTTAATAAAAAAAGTTCATTTTTTTGATTTTTTTTTTTTTTTTTTCGTCCTAAACGGACGCTAGGCGTCCGTCACAGACGGACGCCTAGCAGGACTCCATGGATGACGTAGCGGAAGCTAAGAAAAATGGAAATGTTAGATTTTATTCTTTTTGTTATTCTTATATGAAAATTATAAATTTAATAGTAATCTTAAAAAATAAAAAAATAGTACAAAAATATCGGTAAAAATTATAGCATTTTTTGAGACCACAGATAACAGATTTAATAGTAATTTTAAAAATTATAAAAATTATAAAAAAAATATCGATAGATGTTTTAATATTTTCAAAAAAATAAAAAACCATCAGCAAATTTGTGTCTTCAATTCAATTATCCAAAATTCCAACAAGCCAAGAATTTATATACACCTACGCTGCTTTCAGCTTTTACTATTTTATTGAAATATTATTTTTTAAAAAATTTTTTAATTTACTTTTAACATTTTATATTTTTAAAAATTTATCTGTTTTTATGGAACAATTTTTTTATAATTCTTCTTTATCCTAGCAGTTATATATATTTTTATGTAGAAATTAAAAAAAAAAAAATTGAAAGGAGAGAGCAGGGGCAGAACTGAAGCATAGCTTGAGGGCAGTTGTCCCCCCCTCCCCCCCAAATTTTAGAAATCCCCACTTAATGGAATAAATCTTTTAAAATTTTGTTTTTACTCCCAAAAAAGTTGTCCTTGTTGATATTTTGGTTCTGCCCTTGGGAGAGGCCGAGGGAGAGTGCCTCGTAGTTTTAAATTTTTAACTTTTTTAATATTTAGTTACTTAATAGTGCTCAACAAATTTAACAAGTCTAACGCATGGCATTTTAAACTCATTTTAGCATTTTGGCTAGTCAAATGAGAGTGCTAATAAGGTGCTAATATCTTTATTACAAAGATTTACTACCAAATTATTATTATACATGACCCCTATTCCTTACCAACTATCATTTTATTCTCATTTACATTCTCTATCGGATTTAGGCATTAAGATGGACGAAACCCTGCGCACGTTATGCAATTTTTTTTTTAGCTAAAAATAGGGAAAAAAAAAAAATCATATTTGGTCTTTAAATTCTTATTTAATTTGAATTTAATCCTTAAGCACAAATTTTGGTGCATGACAGCTCAAGCCTCACGTCACTCACATATTTCTTTTCAATTACTTTAACGTTTTAAAATTTTGACGTGTGAAAACTGAAAAGGGAGAGGGGGGACGATTGGGTGGAAATGGAAACTTATCATTCAGATAGCTTTCCCCCATAACACTCTAAAATTAAGTTCAAGCCCGAAGCTTATAAACGCCAGCTATTAGAAATTGTTTATTCTCACTTGTATAATTCATGCCATTCGAGCCTTAATTTGTTGTCTCAAACTCTTTACACGTTCAGAAACGCATTTGTCATGATGTAAGCACAAGGGCTTCGTTGTAATATCCCTTTTTAAAACTATAATTAACAACACTTTAACAATGGTTAAAGTGCAAATAAGCTTGGAAAACAAATAGTGAAATGTGTCTATAAGACGGTGCTAACACTAGTGGAGTGAGAGAGTTCCAGATAAGTTTTATTTATATTCATATTTACCTTTTAGTCGTACTAATAGTAGTAGTCTTATTATTCTTAGAAATCTTATCGTTCCTTTAGTCTTTATATAATCTTAGTTGTAGTAGTAGTCTAATATGAGTTGTTTTAGTAGTTTATAGTCTAATTCTAGTTGAAGTTGCATTTTTTTTACATGTGACTTTAGTAGTCAAGTAGTAGTACAAATAAGGGACCAATGTAACAACAGATAATTAGAGAATTATTAAGAAAAAGTTTGTTTGTGGTTTGTCTAGCCCTAATTAGATTCATTTGTGATATCTCCTACTCGAAATGAGTTATTGTGGTATCTTCTACCTGTAAAGAATTCATTATCCATCATAATTCTATACCAATCGTGTGGAATTCCATAATGTGGTATCAGAGTCATACCGATCGTGTGGAGTTCCATAAATGTGGTATCAGAGCCAACACAAAGCCAATATAACGATGTTGAATTTCCAACTTCATTGTTTACTTGATCTTTTTGAACATTAACTTACTACTCAGCTAGCCAATCAAGCCCAAATTATGGAATGAATTGGATGAAATTTTTAAAAAAATGTTGTGTGGCCTTAAGGCAATGAAAGATGATGAAGAATTACAGTTCATCTCTTTCAATGTAGCTCGGATCTACTACAGCAATCAAGTGAAACGAGTACTACAAAAAAGACCTTGTTGAAGATTACTTCACTCAAGGTGAGAAACTCAAATTAAACCTAAGCAATAATTTTTAAGCATGCCAATTTTAATATAAAATGTGCATCTTTGTACCATCACAAAGACTTCGACATTTAATGTTGTGAATCTTGAGTTTTAAATTAAGGCTAAATTAGTTTTGCAAAGTAAAAGAGTGTGTAACTCTCAATCCTATTTCACATGTATAAAAAATAAAATAAAATTGTACTCGTATGACATGACTACCCCCTACAATTTTGCATTTATGGTACATGTTCTAACTAACCATTCTTTTTTCTCTAATTAACCATTCAATGTATATGGAAGATGTACCAAAAATATATGTGTAGCATGCCTCAATCTACTTTACGCCTTTTCCTAAAGTTTTTGAGAGCTATCACATCAAAATACAACCCTCTCCATTTTAAGTTATTGTCTAAATTAAATTTAATTGCATCTATTTTAAATGACCTGATAATATATATATATATATATATATATATA
>FXXK01000474.1:308855-420751 GCA_900184695.1 Betula pendula
TTTTATTTTATTTTATTTTTTTTATGTTTTATTTTTTTTTCTGAGCAAGCAAAATGATTAAATGTAGTAGAGTACGGAAAGTCGGTGAAAGAATTAATGTTGATTTGATATTGAGTTAATGCTCTGTCGACTGCTTCTTTATTGTAATTTACGTTGTAGTTTGACTAGTTTCTTTCTTCACTATTAAAGAGTAATCGAGATCCTTCGCTGTAGTTTTTTTCTCTCTCCCTTTTGATAAAAATAAAAAAATCTTTTTAGGAGGTTTTAGATATATCTATGACACAAATGTTGAGAAACGACCTGTAATTTTAGACAAAAGTGTTTGAAAGTGTGTTTTTAAGAAGTAATATTTTAAAACGGAAAATTTTCTACGTTTTTTATTAGTGTTTTTAAAAAATTGCATAATTTTAAAAATTAAATTATAATATTATCAAACGTTTAAATTGTAAGTTTAAAATTATTATTTTTTAAATAATACTGTTTAAAAATATTCTAATACTCATTGTATTTTTTTTTGTAATTTGTATTTATTAGTATTACTGTATTTTTTATATAAGTTTGATTTGATTTTGTAATATTGTCTATTAATTTCTTGATTGTATTTTCTAGTTTAATTGGTCCTATTCAATTATAAATAGACTTTTTGATACATAATTATATTGACACAAGAATATAATATTTAATTAAGACAAATATTTTCTAGTTATTTTAACATTTAAGTAAGACAAATATTCTTTAATTATTTTAACAAACACGTTTGAAAATAAAAAATCAAATAAACCATGAATAGAATAACATTATAACCATAATTCAGTTTTGTTCTTTCCACCGTCCAATTGGATGTAATTGATCAACCTAGAAGGCTATAGCAAGAACTTCCCCCGACCGACGAAACTTAGTAACAGTTTGTGATCTCAGAAAAAAAAAAAAAAAAAAAGCAACACTTTGTGTCCACTCAAATCTAGGCACAGCCGCACAGAACAGACATGATTTTCAATCATTAATTAAAGGGTCCCCCCAAATTTATCTACCCAACACCTAACTTGGACAATCTTGAAACGATATGGAAAAATTTTCATCAGATCTCACCAGGTTTTAACTTTTACGAGGACAAGAATCTCTGCAATTTTATCTTAAATATGAATTTTGGTCCTTTTTTATATTTAATAATATAAAATTTTACTTACTAAAAATGAGATACGTAACTAATGAGAGGATCTGTTTCCTCCTGATTGAGTAGTGGGGTGATCCTGTAATTTTTACTTGTTAATAGTTTTTTTAAAAAAAAATTTTTTTTAGAGTATTAACAGTAATTTTTTTAAAATTTTATTTTATTTTTCAATGTAGAAAAAACTATTAAAAAAATACAAAAAAATCATTGCAGCAGTTTTTTTAAGTGTTTCTTAAACTATAGAAACACCAAAGTGTTCCTTTCATCTAAGAAACAAAAAATGATTCTCTTAGCATTATTTTAATATAAAAACTTTCTCTCTCATCTCTACCATTTGTTTAAAACAATATTTAAATAATTTATCTTTCTTCTATTTCTTTTAACATTTAATTTAAATAGTATTTAATTCATATAAAAAAATTAAAAAAAAAACTGCCGTAAATACATTTAAATAAAAAATTAAAAAATAATTTTATTTCTTACATTAAAAAAAAAATTAAAAAAAATTGTTAATACCCTTAATAGCCTTGAATGAACAATTCGTTGAGTGCATTTAAGGTAAGGTGCTCAACCATTGTAAAGCGTGAGATGGAACCGAGACGAGCTCTCAAAGGCTCAAAGCAAACAAAGCATTGAATTATTCCAACTACCAACTAATAACTAATTAACTCTTCCAGTAGAAATGGACACGTGGCATACGTTTCATACAACCACAAATTCTATATAAACCCACGACCCCTACGGCTAGCAACTCACTCCTCAAAAGCATTCAGACAAATTAATAGAGGCCTCTTTTAATTTGTGATTAACGACCGCCATGGCTAGCTCCATCGTCCTGAGGCTTACTTGCGTGGTACTCATGTGCATGATGGTCTATGCACCTCTTGCCGACGCTGCCGTTTCATGTGGGCAGGTTCAAACCAGCCTGCTGCCTTGCATAACCTACGTTAGGAATAACGGTGCCGGCGCCGTCCCTCCAACTTGCTGCAGTGGCATTGTTTCCGTCAACAATGCTGCCAAGACCACCCCTGACCGCCAGGCCGTCTGCGACTGCTTGAAAAAGGCCGCTTCTGCCTTATCCGGTGTCAACCCTAATATTATAGCTGGCCTCCCTGGCAAGTGTAATGTTAACATTCCTTACAAGATCAGCGCCTCCACCAACTGCAAAACGTAAGCTCCTATATAATAAGATCCTTGTCATTTTAATGAACATCTTGCTAAAAACCTTTTTTTTGGTTTTTTTTTTTTTAATGCTTCATGTCGACTCACGTAACGTTTATCAAGTGATTTTTTATATTAATTACTTAAAATAAGACATATTAATTTGTATAAAATGAGATAAAGAGCAGTATTACTCGAAAGAGACCACCAAGTAAAGGAGGGAAGATTTAGCATTAAAAAGTTTCTGCAATGAAGTACTGATCATTTTTAATTTTGTTTGTTTTTTTGTGTTGCAGCATTAAATGAGGTTGATGGAGAAGCAAATATTTCAACCACGGGATGTAGTAGCTAGCTAGCATGAGAATAAAATGGGTGTCAGGCCCATACGTACGTGCATGGCTCCTCACGTGGGAGTCATTTCTGTTTGGTTTGCTGTTCTATTTCATCATGTACTACAGTACTAGGCACTTTTATGCAATATAATTATGCTAAAAATTAATACTACTACCACTATCCGATCTCTCTTTGTCTCTCTATAATCGTACTTCTCGTATATCTTTTCGCACCATTTTTTCGGCAACGTGATATTGGTAAATACTACTAGTACTGGAGTCATTTAACTGATCCCCTCCCTCCAAAAGTAAAAAAAAAAAAAATTAAAAAAAGAAAAAAGAAAAAAGAAAAAAGAATGGAGTAGCAACTAATAATATCGATGCTGTTTACAAAGAGCCACTGCTATGTAGTATCCAATACGGTACAACGTTTATCACAATTTTTTAACAAATTATCGGGACGGTCTATAATAAATTTGAAAGAAAAAATAATGCCAAAAAAAATTAAAAGGCAAAGTGAAATAAAGATATATAGAGACAATAAATTTTTCGGTCTATAATTTATGTTCACATATTAAAATTTAAGGGCTATGCTATGTACTTACTCTTTAATTTGATTACAATACAAAAAATTCTTATTCATATAAAAATGAGAATAAATAAGCATGATAATCAAATTAATTAATCTCAAATTTAATTACAATCAATCTTATAAAATATAATTAGAGTAAAATATCATATATTCTCTTACTATATCTCATCACAATTATTTTGAGAATAACTTCAATATATTTCTTCCTTTAATGTAAAAAATATATTCTCTAACAAAATTGAATAATTAAGAGTGTCTAGCTAACTGATAAATTTTTCACCAAATAATTAAATTTACGAGTTAAATTTTTTGTTTAATATTTCTCAAGTGGCCTTTTGGATGATGGAGATGAACTCTTATAAGAAGTCGTGGGTTCCGATCCTGTCAAACTCTTTGCCGCAATGGCTCATGCTAGATATGCGCCAGTTGTAGGCCTTGAGGAGGACGTTCTCTGGGAGGGTAGCAGGCCATCTCAGTGAGTCAGTGGCAAGGTTGAGGACCCGATCTGGGACTAGCTAGGTGAGTGGGCGAGCGTGGATCCGAGCTCTGGGCTGCGATTGGCAGCGCATTTGATGGAGATGGCCTTGGTGTGAAGAGGTGATGACTGTTGAGGTGGGTGGTGGGGTTAGATTGCCGTACGACATGGTTGATTGGGGTAGCCGCGCTGCACCCTTTTCCACACCTTTTTTTTTTTTACACGAGATTTAGTAATTTGTTGAAGGAGTAATAATTTTATGGGAGATGCTGGGTGTCTTAATTATCAAGTATTTTCCTAATTTTATAAAATTGCTAACCGTCTTGTTAATGATGTGTCATTGACACGGCAATTTACTGTGGTATGCGTATGGTATGGTAATTTTTTTTTTTGTAAATATAGGTAAATTTTTTGTGCAATGTATATATATGCCATACAACTATTGGATACGTTGCGGCATTCCGTCAGAAAAAGATAATGAAAATGGGATTGAGAAAGTGGGGACAAATATTATTGTAGTTTAGGGGAGGACAAAATTGGTAGTTTGCACTAAAAAGAAAAAAAAAAAAAAAAAAAAAAACAAAGTTCTTTAACAATGACAAAATGTGGCATTTTGTCCCTGATATGATTTTTTTTTATGGCATTAGTCAGTGATGACTTTTAGCAACGACTTTTATGTTTCTGATAAAAATGTGGTTGTGTTTCTGATAAAAATGTGGTCGTTAATGACCAAACTTCTTATAAAGTTGGCTAGCGGTGGGGTGCCTCTAAGGGGTTTTTATTTTTATTTTTAAATATTTATATATTGTTTAATGAAATTTTAAATTGATTATTTTAAATTTCAATACTGACATGGAACTAACCGAAGGTGCAAATTTTGCAGAAAAATTCATAAAATGACCCATTTCAAATTTGCTATAAAAGTTTATGTAGTTAAAACTAAAATAATAATAATAACTTAAATATTAATAATAATATTGAGGACGTTATTTAGAAGAGTAGTGATATACATAAGCCTGGACTGATTGAACAATAAATTAGCTTAGGCTTTTCCTTTATGTTTTTATAGACCCCACTATCAAATTTCAGTTTTTTTTTTTTAAATCCATATAATCTTAGCTGATTTACTGTTCAATCAACCCAGACTTATGAATATCATTACTCTATTTAGAAATGCGCTTTGACGCTGGAAATTATATTAGATTTACCCTATATATAAGGATTTCAGTCAATGAGACAACAAATTCAGCAAAAACCATGGTGAAAGATCACCAATATTTAAGCAGAAATATACATATATACACACCTTCGCACGAAACAGTCTGTAGCAGACTAAACAAAACTTATAGAAAGAAGTTTGAAAAGGACGCGAAGCACGAAACCACTGATAGGCAAGAGGGCCGAGAAACAAAAAAGAACAGCTTACCAGAGCAAGCATTTGTTCACGCTCTTGTTTCAAATAATAATTACCACCTAATGATCATTAAGAATCCAACTTTATTAGAGCAACTTTAGAGAGAAAATAGCGGGGTCAAAAACAAAAAAGCAAAACTTACAGAGAAAGAAAACTTATGAGTACTCATGCGAAGAACCAATCGAATGGTGAGATGAATCCTATAGATTTGAGAGAGAGAGAGAGGGAGAGAGTTCTTTAGTCGGCTTAGGAAGAAATTTTTATTTTATTTTATTTTATTTTATTTTGAAGGTCTTGGGACTAAGAAAGCCTATTAAAATATGTAATTTGAAAACGTAATTTTTAAAAATGCAGTTAAGCGTATAACAAAATTACAGTTTATCATTTAAAATTAATGATTTTTAAAAAACACTCATGTACCTACAATTTGAAAATACGAATTTTTTATATTTTTAAAAGTACAATCTCAAATAATATATTTTATGCAATTTTGTTTAAAATTATACTTATTGTTTATGAAATCGTAATGCTAAACACACCCTTAGTACACTCCCAAAAAAAAAAAAAAGAGGACATATGGCCATTTTTGTCCATTTAAAGTAACAAAATCTTTCTCGGGTGTGGGGAATATGGGCCTCGTTTGACAAAGGTAAAAAGATGTTTGATGTGATATAAAAAATAAGAACGTTTTTTTTTTTAGAATTGGAGTTGAAGTTGGAGTTGATTGCCAAACAGGCCCATGGACTCTCATCTCTCAACAAGGGAATTCACATTACGAGCAAAAGGTGGTTGGATCACATCAGTAGACTTATGTAAGAAAAATCTTCAAAGGGAAATGCTATAGAATTTATCGGTATTTTTCTCTTATTTTTTTATGGGTTAATTAAACTTTACTCTCTTAATGTATAAAGTAATTTTCAATGTCACTTTCAATATTAAAAAATTTATAATGTAACCTCTCAATATTTGTAAAAATTTTCAATTTAATTATTCTGTTAGTTTTTACCATCTAATCTGACATAATTTTTAGGGTTTGTTTAAACAAAAAAAAAAACTAATGAACAATAATTAAAAAAAAAAAATCGTAAGATTAGATAACAAAAACTAACATAAAGTTTAAATTGAAAATTTTTGCAAATATTATGAGGTACATTGCAAATTTTTTAACATTGGAAATGAAATTAAAAATCGCTTCAAAAATTAGGGGATAAAATGTAATTTTTATTTATTTTTTTAATTTTTAAAAATTATCATTAAATTTATAGGTTCTATATGTGAACTCACATACAACTAATAGATCCGATTATAATTTTAAAAAGTAAAAAAATCTAAAATGACAAAAATATAAATTGTAGCATTTTTCATCTTGAAAAGTCCACGTGGAGCATATTCTCTTCAAGCAATATTGCTAAGACATCTACCATTATTCTTTTTCCGTTCTCTCAATTATCATTAAATTTATAAATCTATAGGTCATTTGTTCCACATATTCAATATTGATTGTAAAAATTGAAAAGAGGAGTAGATGCCGTATCATTTTTCTATTCTAAAAGATTATCCCAACCAGGCGTCATTAATGGACTCAACCACACGTAAAAGCAGACGTGAGAACGCAGATGGGTGGAGTCCAACAGAGCATTGAATTATTCCAACTGCCAACTAATTAGTAACTTTTCCTCTCCAATTAATACAACCTCTCTTAATTCTATATAAACACCAGTCCTGTAAGTTAATGAAGCATTCATCACCTAGAACTTCATCACCTAGCCTAGTTAGCGCTCCAAATTAATAGTCGTCATGGCTAGCTCCATCGTCCTTAGGCTTACTTGCATGGTGCTCATCAGCATGATGGTTTGTGCACCGCTTGCCCAGGCTGCCGTATCATGTGGCCAGGTTCAAGGCAATCTGGTGGCTTGCATAACCTACCTTAGGAATAAGGGTGCTGGGGCTGTCCCTCCAGCCTGCTGCAAAGGGATTGCTTCCGTCAACAGTTTGGCCAAGACCACCGCCGACCGCCAGGCCGTCTGCGAGTGCTTGAAAAAAGCCGCCGGTGCCGTCTCCGGTGTCGACCCTTCAATTATAGCTGCCCTCCCTGGCAAGTGTAATGTTAGCGTTCCTTACAAGATCAGCACCTCCACCAACTGCAAAACGTGAGCTCCTAATCCTATTTAATTAAATTAATCCTTGTTATTTTAACATACGTTTATGATTTGAGTACTTAATTAAGTACTAATTAATTTTTCAATTGGTTTGTTTGTGTGTTGCAGCGTCAAATGAGGTCGACGGAGAAGCAAGAGTGAGCCACGGGATACAGTATAGTTAATTAGCATGAGAATAAAATGGGTGTTAGGCCCATACGCACGTGGCTCCTCACGTGGGAGTCACTTATATCTCGTCGCCGTTGTTTTTTATCATGTACTGCATGGGCAGTTTTATGCAATAAATGTGCTAAGAATTTAATACTACTTTTCTCTCTCTCCTCTCTCCTCTCTCTTTCTCTTTGTTTTTCGGTGGTTACGAAGTTTCAATCAAATACCGACACGTACTAATAAGTTAGAAAAGAGTTATACGTGATTGTCCTATTATATGATGTGGGGTACTGATCATCGGATTTGGCTTAAAGCACCCGTGTTGTAGCGTTGAGATTGATTTCAAGAAAATGAAATTAAATCTCAGCCTTTTAAATATTACAAAATGGGTGTTCTTACAGTACCTAAGTTTGGTCTTTGACTATCGTTCTAAGTCGTTGTCGGCGGGGGTAATTGTCTTCTCCAAAATCTAATTAAACGTGACGAAAGAAATAAAGGATTTGAAACAAGGCCAAAAATTACATTTTTATATTATAATTATACTGTAGTGCTAACATGACAATTTTAATTAACTTTTAATTTTTTTTTTAAAACAAGTACGAATTTAATGGTCGGTTGGTGTGAGATTGCCATAGAATAAAATTGTATGGCCCCCTTGTTTTCAATTATTATTATTTTTTTAACATTTTTTTATTAAGTTATATATATATATATATATATATATATATATATTAGGATTCAAAACTAAGCTTTACGCCTACTAAAAATAAGGTTGACACTTTATTCATATTTTTGCATATTTTAATAATTTAAAATTGAAGAAAAATTCGAGGACCTAATATCAAGTCAAAAGTTGAAAAATATTATAAAAAAAAAAACTCGAGTGAGTCAGATAGAAAATTTTGTTCATATTCCTTTTTTTTTAAAAAAAAAAAAAGGTCGATTTTCATTTTTGGAAAATTGGTTTTCTAGTTAAAAAAAAAAAAAAAAAAAAAAAGCGTTACATACTCTGCAAATTTATAAATCAATCTAAATAGTAAAAGTAGATAAATATGGTAAAACAAGTAATTAATGGTACTACCTCCATCTCTCTCTCTATATGCTTGTATCTCTTTGCCTCTTCACATCCATCTGCTGAGCTTGAAGAAGGATTGGATGATGTGGCAAAGTATATTGTTACTATGTCGTTTTCTTGCTCTGCTTGCAGAAGGGTTGGATGATGTGGCAAAGTATATTTGTTACCATGTCGTTTTCTTGCTGTACACCTCCAAGCAGGCAAGCAAATAATTAGGTGAGCATTTCATGTTTTGGGGAAAGCGATATGGTAAAGGCTACAGGAGTTAATTAACCCACTCCCAGACTGCTCATATATATATAAAGTCGTTTTATTATAAGTTTATTATAAATTTATAAATGAATTTATGTATTAATTATCATATTAATTATTAAATAATTAAATTTATTTGTCAAATTTTGTTCCTTAATCTTTTCTCTTATGTTAGGCCATATGGCATTCATGCACATTGACGCGTAAGTTTGTTAGAAATTGTAAGTACTTTTAAAAAAAAGTTATTAATTATAAAAAGGTTATTCTCTAATTAAAATTTACTAAGCCCCTAGTAATTATACGTGAAACAGGAGAAGGTAAGTAACCTTATTTTTCAGAAAAAATATATATAAAAATAATAATAATTTTGATGTGACCCATCTTTGAAAGAGGAATGCTATTATATTACATGTAAGACTCTTATTTTATCAAATATGATATGACTTTTAAAATTATTATTAGATCAAAATTTAATAATAATTCATTTTAAATCTAATAATAATTTTAAAAATTATATCACATTTAAATGTATGATAAGAGTCTTACATATTACGTTACTATCTTTGAAAAAGGTCTCTTATGGTGATCTTAAATAATTTTTTGAAAATATTTTTAATTTATAAAATGTGAACAAATAAGTCAAAAAAAAAAAGAAAAAAAAAAGCAATTGCCCCTTTATCCCTCCTAATACATTTTTTTGGTATTAGGATTTTGAAATGGAGAAAATGACGGACATTTTTGTAAAAAGGTCAGTTAATTTGCCACCGACTGCCTCCTATTTTCTTCTATTTCTGACCTTTTTTTCTTCACCAAATGAATGTGCAAGGGTGCTTTCAATAAGCTGTATCCTTTGAATTCAGTATGTGCAGACAGTGAAGCATGGTTCCATTATTATTGTGTGCTTTGTACTGATCCCTGTCATTTATGAATCAATGGGTTCCACTAGCTCTAGCTCAATAAACAAAAAAAAACAAAAAAAACAACAGAAGAAGTCACCAATAGTCCAATGTTTCTTGGCATGTGTGGTTTGGACTCAACCCAGTAATTACATTAACGGTAAATATAAATATCAGCCTTGGCGAATTCATTAATTCAACGAGTTTTTTGTTTGCCCTGAATCTCATTTTATTAAAAAATGAATTTTTTTTTTATTTATACAATGAGAGCAACCCAAGCAAATGATTGCTTCATTTGCCCTGGCTTGCTCTCAATCACGACTCTTACATTAATGGCTCCAAAGAACACTTACGAATACGATAAGCAGCCTCTTTTACGGTTCAAATTAGGTCATGTTTGGACATTTGGTGGTTGCCCTACCAGTACCTCCTTTTATAGTATATATATATATATATATTACTATATATAGTATATATTATAATATATATTTTTGTTTTTTTTCTTCTATCAATTATATTATAAGGAAAGGGTTGTTTTAAAATTCTTTCAAATACTTCTTTTTTTGTTTTTTTTTTTTGGCACTACAAAAAAACCATTGTTGCAATGTCTTCGTTCTTAGCCCCAACCTTCTGCGCCGTCACCAACTATCGTCTCTATGACCCTCTATCAACACAGCACCTATAAGAAGACGGTAAATACAGATGTGTTTTTTTTTTTTGCTAAAGAAAATAAAGAGAATGATTTTTGAGATTTTTTTTAAAAAAAAATTATAAGTAATGGTATTTTAAAAAATTTGATTATATGTGTATTGTTACCAAACGAGTAAATACGAATTATTATTTCATTCGAGCTTCTTGTATTTTTTACAATACTAATTCTATTTTTAGGTAACTATTATTTCAGTATACCAAATGTAACTTAGTTTTTGTTGCATTTTAAGGGCGTATATCGTGTTATATCATTTAAAATTTTAACCGATATAAAAATATATACACCACGTAACAATACATATATTATTAAATTTGTAATATTTAATCCAAACTATAAAATAATTATTTTTAATTTCTTTTAAAATAGAGATAATCATGGTCCGACAGCTTACTAAAATTTCAGCAGCCCGTGATCTCTTTAGGCAAGTTTATTAAAATAACACATGAGCTGCTGAAATTTTAATGGGCTGTTCTCTCCATATGTTATAGATCTTCCTAAAGTTTTTGTAACTTCAGGATCTAATTTATTGGGTTTAACAACCGTTCTCCAGCCATAAAAATATAATTTTAGGTTTAAACACTATTTAAACATTATTTATTAATAAAAATATTAATAAATAATTTAAAACACAAAATACTTAAAATTATTTTCACAATTTTATTATATAAAAACACATTAAAAAAACCATAAAAATTTACTAAAAAGTATTAACGAACAAATTTTATACAACTTTTTTTTTTTTTTTTTAAGTTGCAAGTGCTTCCGGAAGTTTGGTGTTAGGTCCAGGGGTGTCAAATCATACCATAAATGCAGCGATGAAATTAAAGCACACTTCTTCAGCAGCTCAGCTATTGGACCGGCCTAGTGACAAATCACTGCGCCTGAGCTACCATCTGATTTTTTTCAGCATTCACACAGAGCTTCTTAAATTAGTCTATATAAATAAATAAAAAATTTATCCAGATACCCATATTAGCTAAAGAATTGACCACCTGCTGTGATATTGAGCAAATTTATTAAGCACCGTAATTTAACAATGCATAAAAAAATTAATAAAAAAAAAAGATTTTTTTCTCTTATTTGATGTAAACGTTTATAAAAAAATTGATAATTAAAACAAAAAAAATATTTTTTTTAACTAAATATTTACTAAACCGGATGTGCATATTCTTACACCTTAATAAAACAAAGAAAAAATGGTACAATTTTTTCTCCCGAATGAGAAGAACAACTGGCTTTGTTCCGCCGGTACCTTTAACGTGTTAGTATGACCTTTAGCTTCGTTTCTAGTATGTAATAGCATCTCTAAAAGCATCTCCGAGAGAGCTTTTAAAACTCTCTTACTAGTTATATTTAATAGATTTGAGCATTTTTTAAGTTTTAGCAGTCACTTTAAAATAAAAGTTTTGCTAAAATTTATTAGAATAAACTTTTATATATGAAAATTTACTGTTGCACATTTTAAAATTTTTTATTCTTTTTTCTTCTCCTTTCTCTCTCCCTCTCCTTCAACGTTCCACCTCCACCTCCACTCTCACCCATCAATGTCGGCAACTCCCTCTCTCCTTCTCCTTCAACGTTCTGCATATCCTCCACCGTGAAACCCAATTGGCTTCCATCAACCAAAACTCCCCTAAAATCAACCAATCGTCTTCCATCAACCAAAATTTCTATGAAAAATAACAAAAATAAAGAAAATCAAAGAAATTATATCATTACCCATAACAAAATATTTCTTCAAAACACTAATCCACAACTATCTATGCCGAGAAATCAAGAGAAATTAAGAGAAAATCCATGAAATCTTGCTGGATTCAAAGTCAGAGAACAAGATGTTAAAGTCGTAGACCATGAGGGAGAACGAAACCCATATGGGGGAGCAGACCCTGCTCTTCAATTTCTCTGGTTCCAATTTTTTCTCCATGAGTGAGAGTGAGAAAGACAGACAGAGAGAATGAGACGGTGGTCCATGAGAGTGAGAGTGAGAAAGATAGAGAGAGAGAGAGAGAAAAGGGGAGAGACGGTGGTAGCCGGTAGGTAGAGAAAGAAAGAAATAATAAAAAATAATAATATTTAAAGAAAATAAAGGATGAGATAGATGATCTGTTAGAGTATGTATAAAAAAAAACAGTAGCTAAAATAGAAATTTAGACTTTTTGACTAAAGATGCTCTAAGAGAGCTTTTAAAAGGCTCATTTTAGTTAAATTTAGTTACTATGAACATTTTTTGAGCTCCAACAGATATTTTAAAATAGAAGTTTTGTTAAAATTTGTTACAGTAAACTTTCATATTTGAATTTTACTGTAACAACTTTTAGACTTAATTTATTATTATTTTTTCTCTCTCCCTCCCTCTATATGCTCTTAGGTTCCAATAAAAAATATTAATAAAATATTAAAATTAATATTTAAAGAAATAAAGTGTGTAATAAAGATTTTACTGTTGGAGTGTTTATAAAAAAATAAATAACTAAAATAAAAATTTGTACTTTTTTAATAGCTATTTTAAATACTTTTGCTGAAGATGCTCTAACATCGAACGTTGGACGTCCATAGTCACTATATTAACGTTGAAATTTTTTAAATTGTTTGTTAATTTATCTATCTCTGTAAATATATGTAAGATCTGTGAAGATTAAAAAAAGAAAAAGAAAAAAAGCCCAACGTTCCAAATTTCCATTCACACGCCCAATTAATCCTGCCTTGCACCTTAGACTATCCAAGGTAGGTGGGTCTTGCAATTTCTCTCTTTGAAGCAACACAAATTGCATGCAATTCATACAGCTAACTGTAAGAAATCTCAATGCATGAGCCACCCTCTCTAACTAGAGTGGCTCCAACATAAGGGTGTCTCACAATCACCTTAGTTAGTTTTTTTTTTTTTTTTTAATTCTTTTAATGCTATTAAAAAAAAACATATATTTCTTACAGGTTAAAAGGCACGTGACAAATTTATAAATCATGGGAAAGAAATTCTTCTAACTTAATTCGGAAGAAAAATTTGTCCCTGAATATAAGTGGGATAGGGCACGCACAAATATTGACAGAAAAAATAAATAAAGAATGGGCTGGAGCATGCATCAGCAAGCTGTGGACTCTAGCAGCTTTAAGGGGAGCTTCAGGTTGTGCGGATTAATTGGCCCACGGTAACTCTCACTTGACTTCCCAAGTGGATGGGCTTCATCCTGTGGGCTGATGAGGATTGGACGACCGCATTTGAGTTTTGGGCTTCAGCCCCTCTGACTAAATAAAAGAAAAAGAAAAGGGAAATGAAAGAAAATTAGTTGAATTCTTTAGACCCTAGATCACCGTTAAAATTAACATTTTGAGACTGTCACTCATCACTGTTAAAATGTTAAAGGATGGTGAACAAAGAGAATTATTTGATAACGAGTAATAATACAAGTCATCTTCTATGTCTACTTTGTGTTAACCAAAAGTGACATAACTTTTAAAATCACTACTAAATCAAAAGTCAATAATCATCGATAATAAATTCAATAATAATTTTAAAAGCCACATCACTTTTGATTGATACAAAGTAAACATAGAAGGTGACATATATAATTACTCTTTCATAACGGTACAAATAAATTTTAAACAGTGGTTTGATAAAATTTAGTCTTAAAAAGCTATTTGATAAATGTGAAATATTAAGGGCCACATGAGCTTCTTTTTTCTTTTTTTTCCTTTAAAAAATATGAATTAATTATCCAATAAATTAATTTCTAAAATTAGAAACGAAGACATTAAATTCAATAAAAAGACAGATGACTTATGTATAAATTCACTTTTTAATGGTTGATGGAGTCCAATTAATCCGACCCCAACTACCATTTATTTTTTTTCGAAAAGAAAAGAAAAATGGCTTATGTATAAATTCAAATCGTTTTTTTAATTTTATTTTTCGAAAGAACATATATTCTCCCCCTAAATAAATTAGTAATAAGTGGAAGTATACACAAAATAAATTAGAAAAGAGAAAAAAAATAATAATAATAAACCAGCTGGCGAGTTATGCAATTAAATAGGCTATGTTTCTTCTGCAGCATTCACATCCTCATCCAGTAAAAGTCTCTCCAGTCTAAGCACTAGATTATTTGATGACAAGCATAAAGATTGATTTTCTCTTCTCAAATCCTCCAATTCTTTCTTCAGTTCTACATTTTGCTCTTCTAACTGTGAACTTAACATAAGCCGGTCTTTTAAAAGTACATTTTCTCTCCTCAGATTGTCCATCTCCGTCTTCAATTCCATATTTTGCTCTTCCAATATCCGAATTCTTGTTCTTGGGTCATCTCCCTGAAGAAAGAAAATCATTCTTTTTCCCAACTGTAAAAATTACAGGATAATAAACATACAGAAAACAAAAATAAAGCTATGTTCTCACATCAACGGCAGTAAAATTCGAGGAAAAATTTAGTGGCACTGATGCTAGCTCCATCTGCTCCTTGTGTGTATTTGACATGCAACCTGATGTAGATGGAAAATCCATAGTACTAGTTACTGTCCCTGGAGCATTTTCTAACACTTTCGGCTGCTCCGAATTGGTCTCTTGTACCATGTATACCTCATTAACAATGCTTGTATCTGATTCATGTTTCCGCATGCTTCTACCTGAATCAATTTTCACTCTAACAACCTGTTCTTCCATGACTTGAGATTTGCTTCTCAAGTTATCCCCCTATTAAATAGAAAAGCACAGTTTCTTACTTCTTTTTTTTTTTTCCTTTTTTTTGTTGAAGTTCAAGAATAATGGCTTATGTCAAACTTAAGAACAACAAAGGAGACAAGGTGAAAATTTCAAGAGTATTGCATCATTAGAATTAATTAATCAACAACAAAGGACTCACATTAGCAATCGGAAAAAGGGTTGAACAGTGTTGTGGTCTGAGAAGCTCCGTCTCAACATATTGTTCCTCCATTAACTCTTTTACTAAATCGATTTCTAACTCCCCAGAAGTTGGTTGAAGCTTCCAAATTACCTTAAATATGCAATAGACATAGTTATTAGCATCCAACTTGTATAAAAGAAAACCAGCAGTATGACAATTTCATACATCAGAAACCACCACAAGATATAGATACAGGGGTTCAAACACACTAAACAGTTTAGCAGCTTTCAAGTTTCAGAATAGAAGAAAATAAACACACGCTGGCTAGACTCTGAAGGTTGAATAATTCCAATACTAGCTCAAGACAGTACAAACTACAATTAAGTAACTATAAACATGATAGGGTGGTATAGGTAACAAATGATACACTTGTCAAACAATAATAGAGATTATGGTCTTAAAATAGGCTAAAAGCAAAACTGCACACATGCAGCCAAGTTCACTTTAGTTGAGTTGAAATTGTTAATCAGTTCTTGTACTACCTGATGATCCTGAAGGTCTTTAAACTTTGTAGTAAACCAGTTTCTATCATAGGACCCACTATTGTCCCATTGGCATATACGAGGAAATGTCAAGCAGCTATTGCGTAAAGCAGGCCGAGCTATGTTGATATGCTCATAAGACCATATCTGTTCACAATAATATGACAAATATCAGAATACCATCCAAAATTCCACAGCTAATTAAAATACAAATTAATTTTCTGATAAAAGTGAAACATTTTTTTAACATAATGTTGCAGATGCTAACTTTTCTATTACTAGATAAGCAAAACATAGGGATTATCTAAGTTATGGCAGAAAATCAATGAGTCAATACGTATGAGAAAACTAAAGGGGTGTGATCAAGTCATTAACCCCTCAAGATAAATTTGTGAAACCGAGAAACTTACTTGGAGAAATATAAGACAACCTCCCACATATTGTATATTTGTCTCTTTTCTTTTGTTCAACCAGTTGACTATATCATCAACAACAGCTGCACCCCAGGCATATTGACAGATATCATCCAAATTTTTAAGAAAAGAAAGATAACGGGAATTTACTTTTCCACTGGCATTTGGGAAAAGAAAAGTCCCAAATGTAAATAGTATAAAAGCCCTAACAAAATCATCATTAACTACCCCACCAAGAGCATCAAGTCTACTTTGAAGTGATGCAACTGTTATCTTTCTCTTCCACAAAACAGCACCATACTCCTTCTCTATATCAGTAAAAGGCTCATCATCCCTCACGTCTACAGGTTTACCTACCACACGCAGCCCCAAAATCAAGGCAACATCCATCCGAGTAATGGGAATTTCACCGGTCACAAGTTCAAAAGCTTGCTTCTCACAACTCCACTTTTCCATCAGCTCCAGCAATAAGTTTTTTCGAAGCCTATGATTAGGCATCTCCAGCAGATTTCCAAAACCCATCTTCCTTATTGCACTTCTTTGATCATCAGTGAGTTTTCCGACTCGCTTGACAAATGAGGGCAAGGAAAATCTAGTACTGAAATTCCCATTCTGCACACACACACACACACACATTTAGACGATTGCATTTTGCACAAATAAGCCCTTCAAAAAGAGAAATCCAAAAATTCAAACTCTATCTAAGGATAATTTCCCTGGTTGCGCACACCTCAAATTTGGCTAAAAGGTTTAAAATTTATCCTATGCTCACCGCTAACAACAAAAGCAAATTAAGAACGAATTTTGTCGCCGCAATAGCTTTCATAACTCAATTTGAGGCTTCAAGCACATCAGAATATGCAAAAAACCAACTACTATAATTACATTGATGTCAATATCTTCAATGTCAAAGAAAATACAGAAATTAAGTAAAGTACAGGAAAGATTGGCATCCAAATTCAGCTTTTTAAACCTAAATAGTTCACAAAGTTATTAAGCTTCAATTTCTTTTCACTTCCTCTCAGCTTTCTCGGCAACCAAACAAATGATTGAACCAGATCCACACCATAGAGACGATAACGAGAGATATAAGGACAGAAAAACCGTACCAAGTCTCGACCTTCCGGAGCTACGGCGGAAGATTTTCTCGTCGATTTCTTCATTCTGAGCCCAAAGGCGATGATGTGTGAGACTTCCTAGAGAAGCTGCTTCGAAACTGAATGACGTGTACTTTATGTGTAAAAAGGGCGCGAAACCATCTCGCTAGGGGTTCATCTAGCTAAGAGAGTTTATGTGTGTACTGAATCAGCTCCAGCGTACTCTTTGATCGTACGATGAGAACAAGAATCCCTTTCTAGTGAATTTGAGAGTATTCATCTTATCGGGTTCTTTTAAAATTAATGTAACTAACGGTATATATAACTTGTTATTATAGTTTTTGAGCTTGTTAATTTATATCTCTGCAACACAAGAACTTGTTAGAGTGTACCGACAAAGAATAGCTCTGACACCAAAATTAGTTATCACGTGAGAGTGAATAACGCATGGACGTGGTGATAATTTTGTTAAAATGCTTACTTGTTGAGCGAACTTTTCCTTTTATATTAGACAGCATGACCCTTTAAGCTCATTAAATGAGCTGAATATTGTAAGTCTCTGAATTTCTTTTTTTTCTCTGGCGCCTACACCAATTAGTTAAGGGTATGACAGGTGTCAGTTAAGCATTGGACCACGGTGCTCCAATCGCAGTACACATGTCATATCAGTCGCGTCTCTGGAGCAGGCTTGTCCTTGGAATCTACGGAAGCATGGGCTCTAGGTTAATTTTCTTAAATGCACATCATTTCAACCTTTGTCACATCTCCATCAAAAACCTTTATAGTTTCTGACCTTGGGCTATCATTGTTTAATTTTGTAAAGATGCAACTAAACCTTGAATTGTAGGCGACCTTGACCTGCATGGGCCTTAATCTCACCTAATTAGTTGGGCCAGCTAGCTGGGATGGACCGTTACTTCTCCAGCCCACTTTCCAACATAGCTTATTACTGAATTTCTTTGAAGAGATGGAGTTGTGGCCTACGGGACTCATTGCATTGGGCAATCTAGAATGTGTAATCTAGATATTTTGAATAAGTAGACCCTATAATAATATAATTCGGATTTACATTTATGACAATTTTTAGAATATTTTAAAATGGCCGTGGTAACTCTTTTTAAAATTTAAGCCGTTAGATGTACGGCCTAAAACATGCAACCTACTAAAAGTAGGTGGCATCTTACCGAGGTAAGGTTTAAAAAAAGCTCCCCTTTCTGTCAACTCGTCTAAGCCAAAAAATTTGGGCGTAAGGCAATCCATTTTTATTGGGTGATTTTATTGTAGCATGATGTGATTGTTAAGAAAAAATATTTTATAAGAAAAAGTAAAATTTTTTATTTTTTAGTGAATATTTTATTTAAATAATAATAAAAAAATATTTGATGTAATATAAAAAGTAAAAAAAATTGTTAAAAAATAGTTGATGTAATATTAAAAATAAAAATATTTTTTTTGAAAATTAGAGTGGAATTAGAATTGGAAATGGAGTGCCGGGCTATTTTTCCCTCCACTCAACTCGTTTGAGTCCTGCTGGTTCGACTACCAGTCCCTATTCCTCATTAACGATTTCGTCCCAGCCTTCAATATTCGATCCTCCTGCAGCTTCAAGATTGACTAGATCGCCGAGGACTGCATGAACATCACCACCGATCAACCAGTGCACAGTTCGAAGCCATAGAGATGCGAAAATGGTGCCCAAATCTTCTCTACTCTTGCTTCTTTCTTTTTTTTTTTTTGTCAAAATGGAGTTCTTTGGGCGTTTGAAAATGGAGTGTTCTGCAAACAGTAAACTGATTTTAGAAGAGAGGGAGGTTACTGGAGGCGATGAGCGGTGAGCAAAGAGGAAGATCTGTTCAAGCTTGGAGGAGGACCACTCTTGCCTAAAAAAAAAAAAAGAAAGAAAGAAGAAGCTTGGAGGAGGAAAAAATACTGAACAAATCATTTTGGTGTTTTTGCAAAAAAAAAAAAAAAAAACAGCATCTCTTCATGCGGATAACTGAAGTTGCATTAGTGTCTAGACTCTTACTATTGCTACCATGGCAATTCTTAAGAATTACCCTAAAATTCTGTCATTTTTTTCTTGGTAGTGGCGGAGCTAGGGGTGTCCAGAGGGGTCAAAATACCCCCTAGCCCACCAATTTTGTGTTTGAGCCCAATATGATCCAATAGATCATGATATACATGATCTAAAATTATCAGAAAGTTGCAACCCCGTTTGGCAACTCACTTCTTTTTCTTTTATTTTTTATCTAAAAAAAAATCAAACTACTTTCTTTACATTATCAAACAATTTTATTCACTTTTTTCTCCACCCCCATCGTCCCCTCTCCAAGGGTGAATCTCCAACTTCATAGAGGTGGGCAGTGATAGAGCCACTCCTATCATCCGCTCCCTTCATACGGTGAGCAGGGTTGGAGCCACCCTCCACTACCTCCAAGTGGAGATGAGGTGGATCTCCAATCCTCTTGTTTTATGTTTTTAAGATTTGGGGCATAATTGCCTAAGTGATAGGCTAACATCAATTTAGACACAAATATCATGTTTTCACTGGTCCGATGTGGACAACATGGCAGGCGGCAATATTTTTTTTTTTTTTGTTAAAAATTTGATAGTGATTTGTCAGTCGAGCAAAACATAAAACTTTAACTGCCAAAATTAGAAATTCGGATTTTTATTTTTCATAGAGACAAAAATCATTTACTTTTTGGGATAATTTTCCTTACAATTTACTAAAATGTATGAAAGAAAAGCGATTTTTTTTTTTTTTTTGGTTAATAGATGCTAATGTTTCTTGATAAATCGTACAATATGGTAGTTGCTATTGTTTATGTGGATTCATCGGCCAATCCAATGTAATTTATGCATGAAACTCTAGTAATTCCATTGAAACCAAAGCAATAGATGAAACTCTAATATTTGATTGTATTGTACTCATCCCACTAATTTTAAACACCAACCAAAGAGTGGTGGATTTTGACGAAGTCTCGCATATTAAAAGGTATGCAAATTATTTATGATTAACTAACTATTTCTTTTAAATCAATCCATCTAAACATAAATGAATCTTTTCAAGCGTGTAAGTCAATAAGATAGTGATTGTAAATTGGACGATTGTTCTAATGCCTTTAATTATGGACTATAGAATCTAAGATCTAATATTATATTTTACTCTATACTTTATACGAAAGGAAGTGAGTTAAACCAAAAATTTTAGACTTGTCAAACACTTGTTCAAATACATAAACTCTATCAGAATCCTCTTTCATTCACAGAACTAGTAGATTGCAGCTCGGTCACTAAATTGGAGCCAATCCCATCACACAACTTACTTATCAATATGTAACCATCAATAGCTAAAGTGAGCGGAGCCATATTATGTGATATTAGTTGTTTATTAAAGTAAGTAATATTATTTTTTACATTTATTTCACATCAGTTGACGTAACATATTTTAAGTGGTTGATATTAATTACTTAAAACACGTTAATCAATATAAAATTACTATAATAAATAAGTGCAAGGCGTGAGATTCCTCGAATTAAATTATATGTACGCGGTAATTTTATTTCATTTTTTAGTTTGAGCCGTACCTCGGGCTACAGTGATGCATAGAACTCGACCAAAGTGTCTAATTCAGTTCACCAGAGTCGACCTAAAAAGAAAAAATCGGATCACCTAAGCAACAAAAGTTCAGTGGTTTGGTTGTGGCTGCTGAGGCAATCAATCCACATACTTTAAGTCAAAAACTCAAAAAGCACCGAGGATTTTTTTCCTGCCGCCAACAGTTTCTTTGTCGGATATGCAACTGCGTATGGGACGAGGTTAGAGGAGCAGTTCAAAAGGATCTAAAGCCACGTCCATGGCTTTATTGGAACACGTAGCAATGTAGCATCATTTGAGGGTCCACTGCACAAGCTAAACACCAAATCCCGGCATGATTAGAGTTATCATCAGCGTGTCGCCGATTGTCACGGAGCAATCCCCTGCCCCCAGATCAGCACCCAAGGCTTCTTCACATGACATGATATTAGTACCTGTGGGGGCCTAACCTAAAATTACAACAGTTTCCACCAACAAATTATATGGTTCACTTCCTCTTTTCTTGCAAACCCAAATTCCTGCCAAATTCATCATTAAGAGTCAAAGACTACCGATGAGATCGGGAATGGCCACAATTCGGGTTTGGTGCTCAAATTGTAGTTTGTTTTGACTCCTATATGAGAGAAGGCTATGATAGAGTCTACCTGTCTAGCCAGATTGGTTACATTGGAGTCTCTATCAATTAGTTGTCCAAATTACAATCAATTGAAAGAAGGCCTCGTGATGTAAACAAGGTTGTGTTTGAGTTCATGAAAGAAAACTAGTGTTGACACTAGTGTGGAGATCGAGAAAGCTTCGTTCGATAATTTGTTTGTTACTTATTCGAACGAGTAATCAACCAATAGCAGTCGTTCGCTAGTTTAGATGGAGTCCCATTCGGACAAGGATCAATTTTAGGATTTCCATTATTTTTATCGTATTCTTGTCCAATTGAGCAGGTAGACCATTCAGACAATATTGCGAGAAACCGACATATGTTTAGTGTTTTAATACATTTAAGAGTTTAACTAATATAAATACTTGTTATAAACGGGCTCGGCCACAATTTTTTATTCTTGTTCTTTGGTTTTCAATAACAAACACTTTATGAGTGATTTTTATTTTTATTTGATCTATTCTTCCTTAATTCTTGATTTGTTCTTGATTTTGAAAAGAATTGTTGATATAATATTGTTTGTTTTGCAATACACTACGCCTACACTGCATCACTTGGGTCAGGTCAACATGTCTGAATAGGTTTCAAGTTGTTCGGATTGATGGACCCTATCTAGACTCTCTCATTAAAGGCTCGGACCCAATTTCAGCGAATCCTTTATCTATGCATGACACCTGGTCCATAGAATGATGGG
Organism: Betula pendula; assembly: GCA_900184695.1. NCBI lineage: Eukaryota > Viridiplantae > Streptophyta > Magnoliopsida > Fagales > Betulaceae > Betula > Betula pendula. Next base: position 331,081 of record FXXK01000474.1, read on the forward strand.
ACCACCCCCTGCCTTCTATGCCAACAAAAAGGATAACATTAAGCTAACTTTTGGTGACCTTAGGTAACCAGTAAAGGGGAAAAAGTTAGGGAGATATTTTGTAAGCGATGATGATATATATTCTCTTTTCTTAACTACGATATATATCTACCTTGTCTGATGTCAAAAGTAAAGTATGACCAAATCAGATAGTTGCAGCAAAGCTTCCACTATGCTTCAATCTGCATCTAAAATCATACAACTCAATGGTTTCTCATTTCTAAAAAACCATGCAGATATTCCCTGAGCCTTGCCTATGTTACAACTGTAAGACCAACGGGATTTTCGATGGATTCGGTAACAACTATTAGCAATATTATAAATTTAACTTTTTCTTTTTAACCTTAACTAGGTAGGCAAAGGTTCACCAGTTAGATCCTACTTTCTTTATTTTTTATCCCTCTGATATTTATCTAGCAGTGACCACCCCAACAAGCAGTCGTGTATATATTGGCCTTCCACTCCCATCTGCGCCACAAATGAAGAGTTCTGATCGATCTGGGTCACCGGCAACGACGAATTTCAGGTAAGGTTGAAACTTGAAAGTAATTTCTGTTCCAATCTCAATCATCTTTTTGGCATGACAAGAGTGCAGAGGACCATTTCTGATTGAGAAGCTCGAATAAATTAATCGTGCAGTGATCAGACGGTCCCCCAATTCGGATAACGGTCGTCCACACAGACAATTTACCAAGTCCCCTGCCTTATCTTAGAGACAAAGAAGATGCTCCTTCTGTGCCCCTTTCTAGCTGGAATCTTGACAACATTACTGTAACAAAAGAACCGCCACCACCTGTTTGTTTTAGCCCAAAAAGAAACCCCTTTATTTGTCTCTCTTTTAGTCTCTTCTACAAAACCCTTTGGAAAAAAAAAAACCCATCTTTTTTTGCAATAGTGGAAATGCATCGCCGCCTGTTAGAGACAGAACAGCTGACTTTGCCACCGGACAATGGGAGCAGGACGCGTGAGTCGTACATCAGCGAGACCAACTTTGACACCAACATGGTGATCATATTGGCAGCCTTGCTGTGTGCGCTGATATGCGCGCTTGGGCTGAACTCGATCGTGCGCTGCGCCTTGCGTTGTAGTCGAAGGTTTGTGTTGGAGACCGCCGAGCAAACGGCCGCGCGGCTAGCTGCCACGGGCCTCAAGAAGCGCGATTTGCGTCAGATTCCCGTGGCGGTTTATGGGTCCGGCGTGAACATTAAGGCCACCGAGTGCCCAATTTGTCTCGGAGAATTCGAAGACGGTGAGAAGGTTCGGGTGCTGCCAAAATGCAATCACGGGTTCCATGTGAGTTGCGTAGACAAATGGCTTCTGTCACATTCATCGTGCCCAAACTGTCGGCACTCGCTGCTTGAGCACCCGACAAGCAGTACTTCAGGTACAAATCAGCAAGTTCCACAAGCACAGTCCTCAGGAAATGGGTCTGCAGGCACGCAAGGCAGCGTTGTCATAGTGGTTAACCAGGAAAGTTAGGCCTGTCAATTGGGTTGGGCCGCTTGTGCTGCAACCATGGTGTATATTGATGAGTTTTTTTTTTTTTTTTGGAGGCCAATTGCAAATGCTATGAGGTTCTTTGCTTGGATTTTATTGACTATTGAGATACTTAGCAGTCTTATGAGTTATTTCACCCAATTTGAATCATTTTTTTGCATATGGAAGTTCATCAGTACTGCATGTGTAGCACAAATTGCTCACAAAAATGAAAAATGTTCAGCACGAATTATATGGGATTTATCATCATGAATCATGATGATGATAATAAGAAGGTGGGTGCATTAGACTAAGGTTTCTTCCTACAATCCTACCTATCTTTATGCAAAACCCTCAATCTCGTGATATACGGCAATCAAGTGGTGCTCGTACAAACCATGGAGTTGGACGAAGTGAAACTTTAATTATTCTGCTCGATTGTGAAAAAAAGAAAAGAGAAAAAAAAAAACTATAATTATATTCAATGATGTAGATGTGATATGCAAAACCCCCAATCTCGTGATGCACGGCAACCAAGTAGTGCCCGTACAGACCTTAGAGTTGGACGAAGTGGGGCTTTAATTATTCTGCTCGGTTGTGAAAAAAAAAAAAACTATAATTATATTCAACGATGTTGATGTGATATTGTCATCTAACCATGAGATTAATTATTATTAAATAATAATAAAAAAAAATTTAATGTTAATTTAGGGTGTCCGTGTTGGAACATCACTCAACTTAAAAATTTATCTATGAATTTAACATTTTATATTAACTATTTCACACGTGACATCTTCCCAACATAATTACAATTTATTCTTTTTACACTCACACGTACATACTCAATACGTCTTACACCGTCTGTGATTTTACATTTGGCAAGCCATGATTGGGAAATTGCTAATTTGAAGTAGCAAACTAGAGCATAAGATTAACCCCATATTGTTCCATGTATACATACATATTCCGATCACTACCTTTGCATTTCAACTTCAAGGCAAGAGAATGTGTAGATCGCATATCATGGCTTTGATCTCATTCCAAAAGCATCATTAAACAATGGACCTTGGACCACCCGCCATCAATTGGAGAGATAGCTATGAATTTAGCTAGCAAGTTGGGACTTGTGGGAGGAAAAGAATTTTTTTTGTTATCCTTCTAATGCACCAGTTGCACGAGAGTTGGGGTGAATCACCTGCCTCATAAATTCACACCATAATTACCGATAGTTAATATAGGATTGGGTTTCACAACAATTAACCGGTCATTTTGGACAATAATTGTGAAAGGCTTTATATAAAACCATCTATCTAAGTAAGTGCGGGATAACTCAAAATTTATTTGAACAAAAATCTTCTCTCTCACAATTATAGTCTCATGAAATATTCGCTCCATTTATCCGGCCTCATTTTTGCCTTAACACGAACCGTACTTTTAATATAATTTATATTTTAAAATATTCTTCTATAATAAACAAATATAAGACTTAATTAGGCAATACAAAGGTATATGTTACTTTTTTTTTTTTTAATGAATTAGTAAACTAAATGTTAAGTATAATTACTTTTTTCAAGTGTTAATCTAAATATTAATTTTTACTGTTACATCATTAAATTATATGATAGTTTTGTTAAAGTTTAATAAATAACATCTGCATTGCTCACACTTTTTAGTTTGTACGTCAATAAAGAGACCCGAATGCGTGAGACTGCCCACTAAACAATTCCTTTAATTCAAAATTCGGGGCAATCTCTTTGGCACTCAACGGCTAGTTCATCTTTGTCCCAACTCCCAACTCCCACGTACCAGTATTTACTCTATCCTGAATCTTCTGCTTTGGTTTTGGCTCACAATGCAAGCAGAAAAGCAGCAATCTTGGAAAATCTACGTCCATGCCAAGGCCAAGAACTTCCATTTCAAGCTCAAAGTCAGAGCAACAAATATCGTACCCACTTGGGAGTTCCATCAGTGTTCCATTGTGCTAAAGCTGGGAAAATGCCTCCTCAAATTGAAATCCAACAACGGAACAGCACTTATTCCCAGTCAACAACAACCCAAAACCTTGAAATCCAAGTTCCTAGCACTTCTCAAGAAGTTCCGCTTTCGACGGTCCAAGAACCGAATCATTGGTTTCAAGCAAAAGCCAGATCTCTCAAACCCAAAAGAAAATAGAATGAGATGGTTTGCTTATAAGGTACAATATATGGCATTCTTTCTGCAGCTTGGAATTATTAATTTTACTTGCTGCAGTGGGAAAGAGATCCCCTGTTTAATCTTCCCCTGTTTCCTGTATTGCTCAGGGAAAAAAAAAAAAGTTTTACCTTTTGAACTGATGGACCTAGTTTTGTGTATATATTTGTAGGAACCAATCTGTGTGGGTTCCTTGGTTGTTGGGATTCTTGCATTTCTAGTTCAATCTATCAGCAACAAAAATCAGAAGGGAATTGCCATTCACGGTTCTGTTATCTCATTATACCTTGCCATTTTATTCAAGAAATATATGACAGGAAGAATCAGAAATTTCTTGGTACTTCTAATGGTTGCGACAGTGGGTTGTTCACTAGTACTTGAATTGGACAACTATTTAAGATATGATTATCTTCTGATGGCATGGGACTATCTTGTTTCCTCCAGATTGCCAGGTAAATAATTTTTGTTTTTTCATTCTTTTGTTATATGGATATTTTTCCATTAAACTTATGAATAACCAATCGGATTTGTTGAAGCAGACGGCCGGACCGGCGACTTATCTCTTGCAAAATGAGAGAAAGAGTCACTAGAATTCGAAACCGTCGGTCCCAAAAGGGCTGGAAAGCTTTTGATGACTAAGGCCTGTTTGGAATTGCGTTGAAAAATAGAGTTTTTAAAGTTAAAAAAAAAAAAAAGGTTTTTTAGTAAAAGTTTCATTTTTAAGCTTTTTAAAAGTACATTTGGATCATTTTTAGAGTAAAAAGTCAAATAAGTACTTTTGAAATTTTTTACCAAACAAGCCAGCTTTTTGTTTGGTACATCTTTTTAGGTATTAAAAGTATTTTTTAAACTCTCTAACACAATCTCAAACCGGCCATAAATCAAAAGAGTAAAAGAGATAATTTGTTATCTTAATTTTTAGAATGCGTGTCCTTTTAAAGAGAAGCTTGTCAATATGATCTCTGAATATTTGCCACGTGGCATTTAAGTGGCATGTAGTAAATTTGTGTACCAACAGGGTTCTTAAAAAAAAAAAAAAGTCATTTTTTAGGTATTTTTTAAGCTTTTATCAGTCTTATGGGATCCAGGCTGACTAATTAACCAAACCAAAGATATGGGATAGCGGACGGACGCAGCATAAAAATTTATTTTCACTTTCTTATTCCATTATATATATGTAGGTATTGTTCAAACCGTTGAAACAACACAATTGATTGGAATTTTATTATAGGACTTTGAATGTTCGACATGTTCCAGATTTAAGAATGAATCTCATTTTTCTTTGGTACAAGTATTTGTTTTGAAGGTGGAGTCTTGCAAGTTAGGCTAGTTAGCAATGGAAGGTAAAGAGGTTGGGAACCTTTATTTGTTATGAGGAAAAACAATGTAAAGTACTGACAAACAAATTAAAAACCATCATAGAATATGGTTAATGAGACTGCAGCTAAGCAAGTCAAATTGTTAGAACTCTTTTAGTGACCAGAGTTTTGTTTTGGTGGAAACATCTTGGAGAGATTGCTGTATATTATCAGGCTTGATGGAATTCAAACCAAGGTGCAGATTTGTTAAATGCATGTAGTAAGAGTGCAAAACAGATACAGAAAATATAGAAATCCTGTCTAAAAAATGAAAATGTTCATAAAAGAAATAGTATGTCTATATTTGCTCGCTTGCTCTGACTTTGCTCCGATATACAAAAATCTTGTAGCATTAGCGAGTTCATTGTAAGAGGTATTTTAAGAGGGTTAGTTAAAATTTGGCTAAAAAGCTGTTTTAGTTAGTTTGAAGCAAATGCTCTCACGGGGAGTATAAAAATTTAGCTTTCAATAAGTGATATAGCGACACATTTGGAATTAGCATATTGGATATGGATTCTGACTTAGTCTTTTGAGCATATTAGATATGCATTTTGGCTTATATCCTTCTAGCATGTTGGATATGCACTATTCGTCAATGTCATTTGACATGAAATCAATAAATATCTTGAGATGTAAAGAAAAAAAAAAAAAAAAAACATAGATTGGTCTTTTGAGACACAAAAGCTTCAATTTTAAAGCAATATTTATATTGGAAAAAGATGACTGATATGAATTGGCACAAAATGGAGACATTAGCATGGCTCATTTGATGCATGAAAAAAGAAATGGGACTCGAAGGAACCCAGTTAAGGGCTTTCTTGGGCCCTTTCTTTGGGTCTTAGTTTGGATATCCTTGTGTATTCAAATCTGGGCTGACCAGTGGAGACCTTGATCTGGGCCATCTGGGCCCGCTCATGCCATAACTCTCGTACTAATGACCGCAGGCAAAGCGCACTCATAGTTGAAACAGTATAAAGTGCGACATCAATGGGGCCACGCGGACCCATATTTGCTGCTGATGATGGGAATTCACCTCCACGCTTACATGGCGCGTGAAGGAACACAACAACCACTTACCATTAATGACAAAAATGTTGATGTCAGTGGGTCCCGCACAGGCTTTCAATGGCAACATCGAGGCCGTCGATCTCTCCGCCAGGCGCAAATCTGACGGGTCAGATTCAGAGTCAAAGAGCTGTCTCGATAGGTCTCTTTGACCACACTGGAAACATGATTTAATTTTGATTTTAAATAAGTTTCCAAACTTTGACTGGGTTGTCACTTCAATCAAGGCGCTCTTCGTTGAAAATCGAGGTGCGCTAGTAATTTACCATTATGGACATGGACCTCTCTGATTTTTGGCTTTATATCTATAGTCTCAAATGTCCAAAATGTCCCTCTTAGGTCTACAAATTGTATTCAGTCTCATCCACCGACCATATATATTTTACAACATACTCCTGTTCAAATCATCCATGACTTCTAAATTAGTAATGGGAAATTATGTGTATCCTTGGACCTCCTTAAAAAAAATAAAAAGACTTCTTCGTTGACAATTTTTTTTGTCTTTGAATAAAAAAATTTTTAAGTGTTTTATAAGAAGATGATTATCTATTTTCTATATGTTCATCTCGATTATGTGGTTCGATCTAATTGGTTGTATTTTTAAACCATTAGGTTTGATTATTCTATACTTGACTTTCAATAGAGATAATATTTTCCCTAATCTATTATTTAGATAAATTTCATACAAACAACCCTTGAATGAGAGGTTTGTCATTCTCTTTCTTTTACGTATTTTTTTATTATTTGTTAAAAGACACAAGAAAAGGAAAATGTAGGATTCATTTTGGTGTCAAATTTGATTTGATTTGATTTAATTCTTTGTTAACTTCATGGATACTAAGAAAAAAATAGTTTTGAAATTATGTTTGAATGGTTTAGAAAATATTTGAGTAAGTGAATATATTTTATAAAATATATAAAAATAATAAATATTATATATTAATTCTTAAAATATTAATTTAACAAAAAAAAAAAAAAGCTTGGGGTGGCCGGACCACCCCCAAATGTGTGGGGGTGGCCGATCCACCCCCAAACGCTCTTTGGGGGTGGCTCGGCCACCCCTCAAATTTTTTTTCTTTAGTGTTTTTTTTTAAAAAAAATAAAAAATAATATTATTTTTGAGTTTGGTGGAATAAATTTGAGTTGAGTTAAATAAATTTAAGATATTGAAGATAGTTGACTTTTGAAAAGAATTGAGTTGAACAAAAAAAAATTTGCTCCCCAAACAAGCCTGTAGACATTCAAATCTCAGTCAAATTATTCATAATTCAAATCCAAATAAAACATACAAAATTATATATTTTTCAAAACAAATAATATTTACTAGAAAGTCCAATAAAATAATTGTAACGACTTAAACCCATGGTTGCCATGGGAGGAGGGAACGATCTGAACCTCCCTCCCCCCCTTCCCCTATACTCCCCTCTTCTTCATTCTCTCTCCCATTCTCGCTTATTCGGAGGCATTAACCGTCTTTTTGACAGCTCTATCATCCTGTGTGGAGGTTTTATTCACCTCTCCGATGGCTTTATCCCTACACTGCAACTTTGCCGATTTCTCATCCACGATTTATTGGCTGAGTTCCACCTTATCTGTCCGCTCATAACCTCGGATCTGTTTTTTTTTAAGTTTTTTGGATTTGATTTTTTTAAAATCAGATCTATAAACTTTGAAGAATTCCACCATCTCACACGCCTTTCCATTAGGTTCCTAAGCTCCCCCGCCTCCTTCTGCCACAAGCCGCGTCGATGGATCTGCTTTGTATTTTTCATTTTCTGTTATTTTGCTGTTTTAGTCACTTGACCTTTTTGGTCGAGGAGGTGTAGTTTGGTGTGCGAGATTATCTCTCATAACCGTTTAATAATTGTGTTGTGACTTGGGTTTCCTATATTTTTGAATTTGTCTGCTTATTACAGATATGATCTATAATTGGAATCATACATAGGTGTACGATTGATTAGGTCATAGATGACTTGTAAGTTCATAATTTTGGGTTATGTTTGTCGAAACTTTTTATTTTTTGCTTAAAGTTTTGATTGTATGAACTTTTTTGCTAAAAAATTGTCATTAATGGAAATCAGAAGTTTCCCCTTAAAAAATAATAATAATAAATTATAAAGTTTAGTCTTACCTACTAATGAACCTTAATACCTTTATAATTCATCCAACTTAATATGGATAATCTATCATTTCATTAAGGGACTAACTTTTTAGGGCGTTACAAAACATTATTTATATATATATTTTTTTGTAAAAAAAAACATTATTTAAAATTATATAAAGAATAATACTAAAAATCACATTTATTTTAATATACTGACATGACAGTATCAATCCACCTTTAAATGCAGACATGTTGCTTAAATTAATTGGGCGAGGTCAACTTTTTATTCCTGAAGAAGAGGTATTGTGTGAACAAATGGCTTACTTATAAATGTGAAATACAACTAGAGTCACGTATACGTATTTAGGCGTACTAGTCAAAGATTTAACTAATTCAAAAAAATCCAGCTTACTTATCAAAATAAAAAAAAAATAAAAAAAAACAAAAATCCAGCTTGCCTATGATTAATAAATACCCAAGGGCATTCCAAGTCATTTGAGGACAAAAGCATTTTTAAAAATAGGAAAATGGAAAGGGCATAAACGTCAAAAGGAGAATAAAAAAACTATTTCTGTTGTGTATAGATGAATTATAATGGTACTTTAATTGTTAATTAAATCTGGGTTTTGGGTAGGTTTGACCACTGCTCATTGGGCTCCATTCCTCTTTGGGACTTTCTCTCTCTCTCTCAAAAATCTCTCTCTCACTTCTCTCAGCATTCCCCCATCTGCTTTCTTTGACTTGTAGGGGAGCTTTTTCCTTCATCAAATCAAGACCACAGATTCGAGTTCCATAATTTTTTTTTGGCATCTCTCGATCTTCTTCAGGAGGGAGTTTCATGTGCTGCTATTTTCCAGGTTTGGTTCAGCTCCTTCGTTTTCTTCTGATCGGGGTTCTCGGAAAAGTTTCGGGTTTTTTGAATCTTCTCTGGAATTTCCTTTTTGGGTAGAGATTTTGTCGAGAATTGGTGGCCCTGATTAACTGGGGTTGTTAAGGTTGTTGCTTGATTTGCCTTTTGGGTGTAAATGGGTATTACTAATCGTAGTGATTTCAGAGATAGAAAATTAACCTATGATTTTATTGACTGATTTTATTTTTTCGAGTTGTGAAATAATGGGTGTTTTTCCTTTTTGGCAAGATTTGGGTTTTATGGATCTGGGTTGCTTTTTGGTCAAGTTGAATGGATGCTGATTCATGGCGTTCTTGTATTTTGACGAAAGAAGAATTAGTGGTCAGTGGATATGATGTTTTCATTTTTGTTCCTTTAGTAGCTGCAATTTAATAGTGATATAGTTAATTGCCAAGATGTTATTGCCAAGTTGGCATTTTTGGATAGATTTGCGATTAGATGATGTGGGAGGGGGGAGGGACTTGGAGGGTGGTCTTTCACTCATTGATTAACATTTTAGTTGCAGAAAGGTTCACTGTATGGAAATGAATTATCAAATTTTAGGTGGGATATCACCCAAGCAAGCGATGAAAAGGTGGACCATGACCCACCCAAGTTTTAGGTGGTGTTGTAATAAGGGGAATTGAGATTGGCACTGTCTACATAGGTTTCCTGAGATACATCTTTTGACAATAACACTTGTGTAGAAGCATGTATGATGCATCTGTTTGAAATCTTCTATAAAAGGAAGGTGGAAAACTATTATGGTATTATCTTAGTTGGCAACTGGGCAATTTTTTTTTCCTTTTTCGTTTTTAATGCTTTATTCATGTTGTGGTGATATTTGGCATTCCAATCTTATGAAATCTTAGGGTGTGTACCTACATGAAATTATTGTCAAAGGTTGCTTTTTGTTTTAACTTCCTTGGTGTTAATGAAGTTCTAAGTCCGTACGAAGTTTAAGACTTCAATTGATAGATGTGCTCTTTTTTTTTTCTTTGCAGAAAGATAGACGACCTTATAACATCCTCAAATATTTTTTCATTAAGATGGGGTGTTTCACGGTTTTGAAGAGTAAGAAGAAAAAGTCTGAGCAGACATTTTACATCAACCGTGCTAACCCTAAGGATCAAAAACCTTCAGTGTTGCCAGAACCCCAAATCCGAACCCGGGCGCTACAGTCTGCACCGCCAAGTTTTAGGACCAGAGTGAAACCCATTCAGCCAGTTAACAAAGTCACCAACAATAGAACACGTGCATTATCTGCTCCATCGTCTCTTGATGCCGCAGAGCAAGATGCTCTTTCATCAGTTGAATTTGACGAACAGGAAGACTCGAGGTACCGAACTGGATCAATAAAGGAACAACAGTCCCCGAGTCCACAACCTCTTCCTCTCCCATCACCTCAGTGTACTGCTGCATTGAAGACTACGGGAAGCTTTAAGTCAGGAACTGGTAGCGGGCCTCTCTACTCTTCTGGACCATTGCCATTGCCTCCTACAGGAGCACTCCGAAACTTTTCATATGAAGAAGTTGCTGCTGCTTGCTACAATTTCTCTTCAGACAGATGTGTTTCAGAATGTCTTTCTTCCATTATATATAAAGCTTCTTTTGGGGATGATGCTTCTAGTTCAAAGAAGTTCGAAGCAACTGTTACTCGCCTCCACCAATCCACTCAGGTAACGTTTGCATATAATGGTTTTAAGGGTGATCGGACTGAATCTTTTTTCATCTTCTTGGTATCTCCCTCCCTGATAATCACTGGCGCTTAAACATGAATAACTTTTTATAAATTGGATGACTTCCAGCCTGTCATCATTTTGTTATTTTTGGCAGTAAAATTTGTTGTTTCGCTGCCCCCCACAAAATTGCTTGTGCTTTTGCACCCAATTTTTTAATTCCCAAGGTGATCGTAAATATGCTGTATATGTTCTTATGGCAAACATATCTAAGAACAATAGAAACATCTGAATTTTGAGATCACTCCTCTTTGGAGTTTAGGATATCTCCAAGTTGGTGTTGAAAAGCTGGTATGCTGAATTCAGCATTAGATGCAGTACAGATGCTTTAAGTGGAGATTCACCCATCTGTGAGTCTTCATGTTGGGTTGAAAGGCAGCTTAACTGCCTTCCTTTAAGCATACACTCTTCCTTTCTCCACTATCTTACATGGTGTGCATGTTTAAATGTATATTCCAAACTTTATGACGCGGAGCCTTGTCATGTATTAGAAGTACTGCTGATTGTATATCATACTAGTTCACCCTCTTTTAAGTGTCAAGAGTGCAATGAAATACAAACTTATGGCTTCACTTATGTTGGAGAACTTTATGAATTTGATCATTTTGCATTCTAAATATTAGAAATGCTTGACCGCATTGTAATATTGTCACTGTTGGTGTTCCTCCAGGGGTTGAAGGAGTTTATAACTGAGGTGAACACAATTGCATCTTTGCATCATCCAAATCTTTGTAAATTGCTTGGTTACCATGCACGTGAAGTTACAGAACAAAGAATGTTGATATACGAGAGGCTCTTTCATGGAAGCTTGGACCGGCTATTGTATGGGAGGCCAGATGGGCCCCCGATTGATTGGAATACAAGAATGAAAATCGCTTTATGTGCTGCCCAAGGTCTTACTTTCTTGCATGAAGAAGGGCCTTTCCAGGTAATCGGAACTTGTCTGCATTATTGTTTTATAATTAATGAAATTGGTTGCTGCTATTTGTGCTGCCTTTTGTAGTCACGCACACAGTTATGGAGTAGCGTATTTGTTGTATTGAGAAGAGGATAATCTCTACTTGATGTTTACCCTAGTCTGTTAGTTCCCTTTTATATGATTGAAATGCAAATATTATCTGTTCCATCATGTAGATGTTACGGGCTAATAGTGAAACAAAGTCAATGTTTGGGACAATATTATTCTTTTTTGGACAAGAAAATTGGAGGAGATGTGCTTGAAATGATCAAGAATTACTATTCCAGTCTTTTGTTCCGTAAGTGTAGTAAATCTTCTATGTTTACTGAAAGCCCCCCTTGTATTTACAGGCGATGTACAATGAATTTTCAACTGCCAACATACAGATAGACAAAGATTTTAGTGCGAAGCTTTCAGGATATGGTTGTGTTGGCCATATTCCTGAGATGGAGATCTCTACTAATTCAGTGGTAAGTTCTTTTACGTTGCTTTGTGATGACGTTCCTTTTCCGACTAAGTTGATCTTATTTCTGCTAGCTTCAAAGTCCGACTCAGTGCGTAATAATATGTGCTCTAGTCACATGAGCTCATTTGTTCTCTAAAAGTCCTCTCTTTTACACGATCTGCTTGTGTCCCTGTGTTGATTAGCATTCATTTTTCTAATGTTTACAGGCAGTGGCAAACCTTTCAGTGGAGACAGTGGAGAAAGGACGGCTCACTCCAAAAAGCAATGTTTGGAGTTTTGGAATAGTTCTTCTAGAACTACTTACCGGCAGGAAGAATCTTGACAGTCGTCATCCTAAGGAAGAGAGGAATTTGGTTAAATGGAGCCGGCCTTTCCTGGCCGATGACTGTCGAATTTCACTGATCATGGATCCTAGTTTAAAAGGCCGCTTCCCAGCCAAAGCAGCCAAGACAGTTGCTGATATTGCACAAAGATGTCTTAAGAAGGACCCCTCAGAGAGACCTACCATGAGAACTGTTGTTGAGCATCTCAAAATCATACAAGACATGAAGTATTCCTGTCGTTTTCCTCTGCAAGAACCAGCAACCGTTGCTGGAAAAATGATGTCAAAGTCACCGAGTCTAAATGGAATCATTACTCCAGCTCCAAGGTTAAGTTTCTCTCCATCACCACCATCAAGAGCCCGACCATCCGTTTCTCCTACTAGACGACCTGCCTTGCCCTTGTCACTTCCTCCACGTGCTTGTTCCTCCACCCTCTCTTTGGAGGAGCTTGAACGGCAGGAAAGCCGGAGATCATCATCGTCAACTGTGCGGAGAGCTAGTGTTGAAGGTTTTTGATTGTCCATAATGTGCATTTTTTACATTTTTTTGGTGCTCTTTTTTCTTTTTCTCTTTTTGGTGATTCCACACAATATATAGAAGATAAACATGTGGTTATTCCACGTCTCATCCCTCAAGATCATGAAAGAGAGGATGTTCTTTTGTAGATAGTACAAGCCCAGTCCGACTGGGGGTTCAATTAGTTTCGTTTAATCCAGAATGCCATCTATATATGGGAATTTGTATGTTCCTTTTTCCTTCCCCTCCCCTCCTATGTATGTGGTACAGTTATTCGGATATGTTTGGTATATGGAATGAATATAGTGCATTAATTGAGGGAATAACTATTCCTCTTAAATTTAAGAGGAATGACTATTCCTTTAATTGATGGAATAACCATTCCATCATGGCTATAAGAATAGTTATTATAATACCAATTTACTACACTTATTCATTTCTTAATAAGAGCTATTTCAAGGAATAGTCATTCCGCATACTAAACATAACCTTAGAGATGAGCATTACAGGAATGTATATTGGAAACCTTACTCCCATCTCAGTAGAATCTTTTTCTGTATACTTAGGGACGCCTTACGCTTTTATAAAATTGACTTTTACTTATATAAAAAAAAGTCTCTCCCTAGTTCCATGACTCTGCTTCTTTTATGCTGCGGCTTCTCAATGTTTATATGGCACATGCATGGCTGCCAAATTTTACAATGTAGCAGGCAATGCCTTGGGAAAATTGTCCTCCATTGAATGCATGTATGGGGGGTAGGCCTAGTTTGTCGTCCATGTTGGGAGAAAATGTCATACTGCGGCTATTCTCACCGCATTGGCAACAAAGTCTTAACTTCTGGTTTGCAATGTCTGAATTTTAATGATTCTTTCCTGCCAAAATTGAATTCTACCAAATGCCTAAAGTCAAATTAGGAGACTTATAATTGAAACTTTTAAAAGTAGGGTAGGATAGATTGGTTCCTATTTTCTTTTCGGGTTTGTGTCATTTTAAATCTACAGTAATTTTCATGGAATATTTAACTAAAATGAAGGCTTAATTCAAAAGTTTTAGATGATATGAAATGGTAAATTTAATTATTTAATTAATATATTAACATGGCATAAAAGAAAGAGTAATATTAGAAATTACATTTTTATTCTACAACTATTTTATAATATTGATATATCAGTTTTAATCAACCATTGAATCAAATTAGGAGACTTATAATTGAAACTTTTAAAAGTGGGGTAGGATAGATTGGTTCCTATTTTCTTTTCGGGTTTGTGTCATTTTAAATCTACAGTAATTTTCATGGAATATTTAACTAAAATGAAGGCTTAATTCAAAAGTTTTAGATGATATGAATGGTAAATTTAATTATTTAATTAATATAATAACATGGCAAGAAAGAAAGAGTAATACTAGAAATTACATTTTTATTCTACAACTATTTTATAATATTGATATATCAGTTTTAATCAACCATTGAATCAGTCATTATTTTGATTGAGACTATCACGTCAATATTGTAGGATAAAAATGTAATTTTTAGAATTACTCAAAAAAAAATACCCAATCAAATAAGAGTAATAATATATGCCATACTAAATTATTAATATCTAATTTTTATCCTATTGACATGATCTGTTCAAGTGGTCATTGAATATATATATATATAAAAGATATTGACGAGGTATATACCATTACTCATAAAAATAATTAAATCCTTGCTGCCCACCCATGGTAAGCCAACCCATGGTAAGCCAGGATCCCTTGGGACCATGAGAAGCAATGTTCAGATTAAATCCCCTAAATAATGATGGATAACATTATGGATTGGTGCAGGCCCTCCTTGTAACGTGTCGGAGACGACCATGTCAATCTCATCCAAATGACAGCCTTTGGTGATGATTCCAAAACAACCTTCGTCGATCATCATTTCAAAACGGCCGTCCATTATATATATATATATATATTAACGTGTATTTTGGGGTCAAGTTGCCAATTTGCGGTTAAAAAAAAAGTGTACTTTGAACCACAAAACAACTGTTAAAGGATCCATTCCCCCTTCCCCTATTTATCTCAGAAAAAAAAAAAAAAAAACTGTTATCCATATTTATTCTCTTGCCAACAACAATGGTCGAGGCCACTGCTTTGGTTGATATGTACATCCTCTATACATATAAACATAGTTTATATTTACATAGTCCATTAGAAATGATTGCTTTGGATTTTTAAAAAAAAATGTTGGAGCCCACTCCCAGGAAAAAAAAAAAAAAATGTTGGAGCCAGTTAAGGCAACGACCAAGAGCTGGTCCTCCGCCCCCAATATAGAGTAGTTGGATAAAACATGAAAACATTGAAAAGTTCAAATTATGGGGAGGAAGGGGGGGAGGGAGAGCCTATATCCTTTCAGATACATTCATCAAAAATTTTGTAAAAAGAATTGTGTATATATTACAAATTATATAAGAAAGAAAAGAAAATACACATGCACCCTCTGAACTAAAGAAACATATTGCAAACCGGAGGAACAGCTATAATTTAGCAGAGTATCCGATAAACAAGCAACCAAAAATAAAAAAGTTCAAAAAGAAACAGAAATTTATAGAGAAATGCTATATACCACACTTCTCTCACACTTTTCTGATGTCGTACTGCCAATCAGTCCTTGAATTTTTGTTTTCTTTTTCTTTTTTTTTTTTAATAATGATTGATTCAATGACTAATTGGCAGTGCTGCATCAGTAAAATGCGATAACGATGTGACAAAAGTGAGGTTTATAGCATTACTCGAATCTTCATGATTGAGCATCAGTTTGGCTTTGATCTGGTCCACAGTACTCTTCGCCCCCACCTTCCCGCTCTTGAACAGCAGATAAACAGCAATCCTCATTAAATTGTCCCTCGTTCTCATTGGGGGGTTGTGGTGGAACGTGTGATGCTGAACTTGCTTGTTGCTCGGTGATCAAGCTTGTAAGACCATTCTGCTTCAGATATGTCTCCAATGGAAGGCTTGCTATTTCAAGAAGACCCATCATGCTCACACGTTTTGATCCCATTTGCAGTTCTTCGTCTCGTTGAGGATGGCAATTCAAGTCTAATTGTCCCTTGCCAGTTTCAGCCAATTTGCTTGGGCTCTTGGATTCTAACTCATTTCCTGACCTAGTTTCATTCTCTGAAGGATCAATGTGCGATGATGCATGCCTAGAATTGCTGTCTACTTCTGCTTCATCCCTAGAGCCCCAGGTATGCTGATTTCTCTGGGCGATCTCTGCTTCCCGCTCTGATTGACGTTTTTTTTTGCGCATCATTAGGGTTTTAAACCGGCGTTTAACTGTCATGCACACATTGCATGTGCATGTAGGCTTGTGCTTGCCCTTCCCACTAGGGGGCTGGATGCACACAATGCAGGTGCAGCCGGGACGATGCCTGGGGTGTTTCGTTGTGGTAGCAACTGATGTAGTGCCTGGGTCACCGGCACTGTCTCCTAGAATTGCAGCATTAGCCAAAGCATCCAGGCCAGAAGATTCATGCCCCTGGTTTGGCCTATGGCTTGTTACTATTCTCCTTTTCTTGAATTCTATGAAACAGTAAGGTATAATAATATCAACAGTTTTTCAAAATTCAATGAGGTAGAATATGCACTAAAAATCACTGTGATTGACTATATAAATGTAACAACTTTTGAGCAGCCAATCATTGTGTATTCTATATGTATCTACTAATGTACATAAATCAGTTGATTAATAAATGAGACCAACGCAAAAGTGAGTGCACGTGCCATGCATGCAAACACCCATCTATGGTAGATTTTCATTTCTTCCAAATTCCATACCCATCTATGGTAGATTTTTGTATCTTCCAAATTCCACGCACTAACGTGGCCATGTATCTGTATTTCCAAAGCATGGCTTAAAGTTTCCCTTGTAGAAGCCTGACCAATTGAAGCTTAAAGCTTGACCTTTGTGGACTGGCACAAGCATGTTATACCAAATGTGTGAGCCAGACTCTTTATAGGTCGTACAATTTCAGGATAAATGAGGCCAGTAAGCATTTATGCTCTTTTCTATTCTAAAGACCACAGAAGTGACATACCAATGTAAAGACTTTCGTTTTCTTTTCTTTTGAATTTGTGGGGTGAAGTGATACACTGCTAGAATTCTGTGAGACTATGAACCTTCCAGGGGATGATACCCTTAGACAAATTAAAATATTAAATAGATGGAAAAACCATTTTCTTAGTGGACAAGGTGGCAGTGATTATCTAATCTTTACAAATAAATTAAGGGGCACAGAATCTGGCATCATACCCTTGTTGAGTCTGAGAAGATGTTCCACTTCCCTGGGGTTCAATTCATCTGGTGCAGAACATGAACACCTGAGGACAAAAAAGGCAGAATCATAAAGATTTATTCAACTAGTTGTCATGATCAAATAAAACCTAGAATAGAAAAAGGGTATATTTACCTGCTTTGGTCCCAAGCATTGTCCGCACATGTCCACTTAGGAGGAAGAAGTATATCAACTGGCAACCTTCGCCATTTGAAGCAACTATCACACTGAGCCCATTGCTCTTGTCCCCTGAAGATCAAGCTTATTAATTTAAGATTAGATGGATTTATCCAACCATAGCCCTGAGGAGGAAATACAAATACCTTCAAGCACAAGTAGTGGACACATATAATTGCATCAGGACAAGATAAGTTGCAAGGAAAAGGAAAAGGTGCCCTTCTAAATCCTCAGTGGAAGTGACACCATCATCAGAACATTTAGCATGTCAAAGTGAGATTTCTAAACTCATTATTACACTATCTTTACATACTCAAACATTTGAATAATCATATAAATCCTTACCCAGTTGAACGGGCAACGAAAATACTTCTTTTTCCGAAAACTGGAGGTTCCTGTTTGACAGATGTGTAACATATTAGATGTCACTCGCACAGTTTCACGAACAAGGTAATAATTAATTTCTTCAAGTTTTAGATTGTTTGTACAGGGCTGGGGCAGATGTTGTGGATTTGTTATTTTTATTTTTTGTCCATGTGTTAAGAGGCAGTGGCAAAAATTTTAAATTTGTCCAACATACATTGTTATCATATTTGAATTTGTTTTATGCTCTATGCTCCAGCTTGCAAAGAGATGTTGAAACATTGATAAGTATACAAAGTCTAAATATAGAAATTCACAGCATCATACACACGGCAGTACCCTTGTCTGACAACCCATATTCATGAACACGCATCAAAGATAAAAGATTAATGGTGAATTTTCTTTAAAAATTAACTAGGGACTAAAACTCGCATAAATTAGAAAAGGAGAAGATTTTTAAATTTTTCCAACATACGTTCTTATCATTTTTTAATGTGTTTTATGCTCTTTGCTCCTGCTTGCAAAGAGATGTTGAAACATTAATAAGTATACAAAGTTTAAATATAGAAATTCACAGCATCATACACACAGCAATACCCTTGTCTGACAACCCATATTCATGAACACACATCAAAGATAAAAGATTATAGGTGAATTTTCTTAAAAAATTAACTAGGGACTAAAACTTGCATAAATTGGAAAAGTAGAAGATGCCAATAGCATTAAAAAATGAAGCAAAATTAATAACAGTACATTAATTAAAATCTTCATTGAAATAACTCACATCATACTCCTCAAATTCGTGGTCCTCAATCATCACAATGCTTGGCTTAAGAGTTGGAGGTGGATAGAGCAAATCTTGTGCCTCTTCCCACGTAAGTTTCAGCTCCAGAGCATCTTGGCTATCAATGAGCAACCTCTTACTTTTAGACCCAATATTTCGTGCCCTTTTCCTCTCTGACACTAATACTGAAGGCAGAAGAAAGCCCTCCCTTGTCCTATCTTCATGCTTCTCAGACTTGTGCCAGCTAACATCACCAGCTGCTGAACTCAAGTGTTTGGACAGTGCATTTAAGTGGGGATCCGTGCTTCCCTTAACTGACTGAAGAAGGCCAGAGTAACCACTTATTATAGGTAGGTTCTCAAAAACACCCGAAAACAATGTTTCACTTGAATGACCGCCATTTGGAATGGCAGATGGATAGTTGTCCTGTTTATTTAGTAATTTTTGTATCAATATTATATGATTGAGGTTGCTAACTGGAAAACGAGAGTGGCTTGTTACCTGAATTGCAACAGAGCTTGAAGCTTTCCGGAAGCCCATAATAAGTTTTCCTTCAGGATCCATACGGCTAAAAGTTACTGCAGCAAAACGAAATAAAACCACATTAGAAATACCAATATGCCTTCACATCCCAAAAGATAGTAAAAATTAAAATTGAAACCTACATAGTAAAGTAAAAAGGGAGCAAGGCGGCAGGCATGAATCAGTCCCTTATCATGCAAGACCAAATGATTGAAAGTATTCTCAAGCATTGGGAATGAAATTAATATTACAGGGGTTGTTCCATTGCACTCAATTCCAACTTAAGCATTAATATGGAGAAGAAGAAATAAGCTCCAGAATTTAGCTATACTTGTGAGTAAGCAAACCATTACAGAAAGGTGGCAGCTGACTTAGCTGGCATAGTCTTTGGTCATCATACCAAATACGAGGAAGGATAGGGAAGGGCTATCCCATTAGTGACAAGGGCCTAAGTGACCTCCGAAATGGACCCAACAAAACAAAAAGAATCATACAGGAACAACTCAAAGTACTAAAGAAGTGCCTATATCATGATAAAGTTCAATTAAAGAAGTAGATCTTGGAAGCATATATTCAAGTTGCAAGAAAGAAGGGCACAAAATCAATGAACGGTAAAGAAATAGATAGTTTTTGCCAGATTACTTTATAAGGTACATCTATCCACTAAATAGTAATATAAATCCAGAATTAAATCATGCAGGCATTAAGGATACCCGTATCTCCAGCTTGCAACTGCATTGACTGTATGCAGGGCGTCACCCCCTCCAAAACATACATTCTGCTGTTATTATTAGGCCAAAATCTGAACTGAAACACCCATTCTTTTCCCTTCACATCTTGAATCCTTAGAGGAAGGCCCTCTGGTTGAGAGATAGGAGGAAAATATGCCTGCATCATGGTTAAAGGTAAAAAGTAAGCAAGATAATAACAGCAACGAGGACCATTAACAGCAGAAAGGCTAGGACAACTCAACAAGAAAACTTACTTCTGCACATGCTTTTGGGAGAACCAAACGACCAATTCGACCTGCATCACTGGCACTCAGCATCTTTTCAAACAATGGCACAATTGTGGAATTCGAACTTGAAGATATCATGATTAAGGAAATCACTATCTGACTTTGTGAATAATTATCAATATTGGAATAGATTTAACATTCAGTGTGTCATGCAGAGAAAACATAATTGTAATACTTTCAATATATAAATGATGTAGGATGGATACTCTCCAGATATTTGCTGTAACTCTTGGTCTGTAATCCTCGGCCAGTAACGGGGAAGCAACTGATTCCTTCCCCGTCCTTCAGCAGGTGGCCTTGCAACACGTATTTGAGAACCCATGCCAGCATTTGCCTCCAAACCTCCAGCAAGGGCTGACCTTGGGGGCTTCGGCAAAAGATGGCGAGACCTGGGCCCCTGTAGGAATGGAGAGGATATCTTGCTATTTTCTGTTTCATCAACAATAGCACTAGGAAGGGAATTTGAATTTCCTGGAGTACCCAAAGTCATACTCAAATTTGTCTGTGGCAGTGATTCATATATATCTTTTGTTCCCATATTTGTGTTATACATGTCTGGTTTGGTGGTGTTGGAAGATCCATTGCATGCGTGACTAAATTTGGAGAATGTGCTTCCAATTTCTCCAACAGAAGGCAAAACTTCCTCCTGTTTCAATTTCCCAAAAGACCCATTTGTGTCAGCATTCTGAGATTGAAGCAAGTGCCTGAGCCCATTACCCTCTGTATTATTGCTCAATTGCATAAGCTTCATTTTATCAACACTACTTCCATCCAGTTGGTTGTCCACAGAAGTGCAACGCAGTCCATTGACATTATCAGCTTTGGGTGTGCCAGATCCGTTAGGCTTTTCATTGCTAGAAATCTGTGTGAATATGTTTTATAAGCATATCATTAATAGTCAAAACTACAAACGTTTACTTGAAAATCCAAACATTGCTTTTCAATAATCTAAAATATGCAAGGAACAACCAACTTGATGACATTAGTGTCAAAAATTCATTCAGTAAAAGCAGCAGTATGTTGAATAGAAAGAATTTACTTTCCTTTGCAATTGCTTCATGCTATAATTGATGATCCATTTGTCATTACTACTACAGAAGGATGCATAGAGATGGGCAGGCACCAATTTACACCCACGGGAAAGATCACTTGGAAGATAAGACCATCTTAATGCACATTTCTTGGATAGAGTAAGCCAAATCTAACATACAATTGCTAATACATATGCAGAAATTGGGAAATGATGTGGAGAAAATGAGCCCTAAAGCATTGGTATGAATTTGTATAAATTCCCACTACACTGCTCATTTTCACGCTGATATGATGATACGCTATAACAACAAAGACCCAAATACTATATCAAACAAAAGTACATGTGTCTATTGTTTCCAATAGCACGGATGAATCAACACGCATGTAAGTTAAATCTTACAGGGACAATTCCTGAATTCTTCGTACAGTTTATACAGCTTACACCACCACAATCAAGCAGCTCAAGCAGAGAACTGGAAGCGATGCACCCACAATGGAGACGCTGCAGATACCAAGAGTTGTTACTTCGCTAATAAACCATAGCATTATATCATACGGGCCTTAAAACCCCAAATAGCAAGTTTTTAAAAGAAAATTGGGTTCTAAATCTTACCTTGCCACATAAAGCGCACTCCCTCCAACCAGATTCCTTTGAGTGAAACACGTCACAGAAAACCGATTGCTCATACGCAGACCTAAAAGTTCATCATTTTTATATTAAAGGAAGTCGATACTAATTTGTTCAACTATATAAAATTTATTCAAAATTTAACATGGACACATATATATAATATTTATATTTATTCACCCGCAATGAAATTATATAAATGCATATGTTGTGCAAACAAATTGTCCAAAAAAACAGAAATAAAGTCATAATTCACACAACACCAAAAATAGAAAGGAAACAGAACACCGAAAATAGAGAGTACATAATTAATATCGAATCTCAAACACCTCCTAATTAAACGTGTCCGTAAAACTCTACACGAGATAGATATGATGATTACCCGCACTTATCACAGAGAAGGGCGAATTCGCCGGATCGCAGAGCCCACCCTTTTCCCCATTGAACCGACGTGGAGGCCCCGCACAGTACATTCAGGCAAGTCTTCGACGCCATTTTCCCCAAACACTATTCTGTCAATTCCACGATAATCAATCCAATCGGATAAAAACACCAAAACGAAAATCCCTAAATACTCGTTTTCCAAGATTTCACCAATACAGCTGGTAGATTACGCGAAGAGAAGCATACTAAAATAGAGCTAGCCTTAATTTGCTCTATATCTCTGTAAACGCAGCAAAACTACTTCACTATCGTATATGATTTGTGACAAAGAGACGGAGCGTCTTCGTTCTTCTAAGAGTTTGCTTTTTTTGATGAGTCCCCGAGCTGTGGAGCTCCGATCGGGAAATTTGCAAGAATTGAACCGGAGAGGTTTCCGGATCGGAGGTTTCAGATTTCGGCGACCAGAGAGCTGAACCGGCGAGTCGAGGTCTTGCCGGAGGAGAAGGAGGCGTGTGTGCATGCAAAGCAAAGCGCACAAAATGCATGCACGATGATGAGACTTCAAGGCACGGCCAACCCTCTCTCTCTCTCTCTCTCCCCCACTTCGCTTTCCCTCACTTACCCCTTTAGTTTTTTTTTTTTTTTTCTTTTTCTCTATTAATTAGTCAAATTCAAATCATAATTGCGAGAACAAAAAGAATAGAAGGAAATAACTGAAAAAATACGGGCCGATGTACTCGCAGCTGTAGGTATGGTTACAACACTCGCTTCGTGGATAAGGATTAATTCCTAACTTGGCTATTCAAAGTGCGCATGCAATTTGGGTAATATACTTGTATGGGTAATTATAAATCACAGCCCAGGTTGAATGAACAGTTCATTTAGTTTGGACATTTTTTTTTATGGTGGGTCCTACATGATTAAATTATATATATATATATATATATTACTCTCATCTAGCCTTGGGCTGAATGACTATTCATTCAGCCTGATGAGTATCACAACTCTACTTGTATAGGATTGTGGTGTTCACCTACTCCTATCAACTCGAAGTGCAGCGCCTATCTATCCGGTGCAAGTGTGTGACCTTTAAAAAGTTAATTTTACAATGAAAAGATTAATTGTTCACATTGAATTTATAGATTATAAAAATATTATGAATGCTAAATTTTATATTAATTTCTTATCAGGTGAAAGTTGTAAGACTAAGTTTTATAAGGGATTGTAGCATTCTAGAGAATTCTAATTACAACTTGAATGTGTAGATTATAAAGATATTATATATGCTAAGTTTCACATTGATTTCTTATTAGGTAAAAGTCGTAAGATTAGACTTTATAAGAGATTTTAGCCTTCTAAAAAATTCTAATTATAATTTGACTAGTATTTTTTTAGTGATAGTATATGTGTGACTAACTATTTTCCTAAGTACAATACTTTTTTATTATGTAAAATTGGGCTTTAGAAGTGACTTTAAAAAATTGTTACAAGATGAATCATATAGTCAAATGTAGAGAATCCTTGTCCTTGCTTCCCATTGAGGTTTGCCTCAAGCAACTTAGGATGTGAGACCTATTTATTTAGAGCAAATGTGTGATACCTGAAAAGTCAATCTCATATTAAAAAATAAAAATAAAAAATTGTTTACATTGAATTGGTGAATTATAAAGATTGTTTAGAATAACTTGGATTGCAAGGCTCTACTTGCTCAGAACAAGTGTTTGACACCCAAAAAGTTATCTCACGTTGGAAATGTAAATTGCTTACATCGTGGGCAGATTATAAATGTGCTAAGTTTCGCATTCATTTATTATTAAGTAAGATTGTGTTTCATAAGTAATTTTATGGAAATCTAGTTATAATTTGGTTAGTTGTTTTAGAGCGATAATGTATATATACCTAAAGTTTTTCCTAAGTAATTTTTTTTATTAAATAAAATTAAATTTTATAAATAATTTTAAAATGTTATTACGACTTTCCTTCTTTATGAGATTGTCCGAATTGTACGAAAAATCTGATAGTCAAATAGCAGTGAATCCTTGTCCTTGCGTTCTATTGGGGTTTAATCGTTTCCAAATGGCGGAAGTGCCCTTAGAATTAACACGAAGAGCTCAGAGAAGGCGAGTAGTTCTGTTTTATGTACAACCCGGGAGTGAGGAAGTGCGGACGGCAGGACAGCACCGTAAGATGCGCCACTAGACGCTTTTTTAGTCCCGATCGGATAATTCGCCTTCGCATGCAAAAAGAAACAGAGTCGGAATTACTAGAATCGCCCCCCTGTAAGAGTTATTTACGGTTTACACCGGGGCAGTGTTGCGCAGGTCTTCGTCTTTCCCGGTCCACGCCATGTTGTACACCGTCCAACCGAATTCTATTTAAGTGTGTGCTGTCAAGAATCAACTACTTCTGTTCTTTCAAAAAAAAAAAAAAACTACTTATGTTTGCGTTGATCTAAGCTATTTATGACGTCATATACAAGTAGGTGATGATGTTAGGTGCCCGCAGAATACGGTTAACTACCGTGTTGGAAAGAGATACGCTAACGCACCTTAACAATTAACGACGATGTTATGATTATGAACCTAATAATTATTTTACGAATAAAGTCTTTTTTTTTTTTTGAGAAAATTCATTCAATTCATTTTATTAAATAAACATTTTTTTTAAGAACATGTAATTCATTTTTAATAAGAAAGAGTATGTAATTATCATCTGCATTGTTAAAACTATTTTTTTCCGTAGAAGACCAACCAATTTGCACCTATAAAATATAAAAAAAAATAAGCAATAAAGATTGCTGGAGAATATCGATAAAGAATAACTCTAATGTTTAAGTCAACAAAAAATTTTAAAAAGGTAAATAATAAAATCTTTGGATAATCAAAATTTTGAGCAGGGGTTAAAAGTCTATTTTACTTGGTTGTGAGCTTACTTTTTAGGGAAAAGTCCACATACCCCCTCAAACTACCACCCAATTGACAATGTCCCCCCAAACTTTTAATTGTGACAATGTCCCCCCCAACTACCAAACAAATGACAATGTCCCCCTAATGGCAACAAAAAGACAAAAATAACCCTACAGATTTTTCAATAAGATCAAATACCATTTTTATTTTATTTTTTTAAAACGAAATCTTTATAATTTTTTTAAAATTTTGAATTTGACTAATTGGGTTGGAGTGTTTATTTTTTTTTTTTTTTTATATAAAAAATGTGTAGTTTTTTTTTTTTATTATTATTTTTTTTTATTTTAGTTTTTCTAATTATTATGAATTCGAAATAATAATAAAATATAATTTTTTTTTTTAAAATAATTTATTATTTTTAAACGAAAATTTTATAATATTTTTGTTATTCTTGAATTTGTCCAATTGGTTTTTGTTTTTTTTTAAAAAAAAAAAAAAAAAATTAGTTTTAGTTTTTTTTTAAAGAAATTATTTTTTTTTATTTTATTAAGGGTTATTTTCGTCCTTAGGGGGAACATTGTCATTTGTTTGGTAGTTTGGGGGGGACATTGTCACAATTGAAAGTTTGGGGGGGACATTGTCAATTGGGTGTTAGTTTGAGGGGGGGTATGTGGACTTTTCCCTACTTTTTATAATAACTTACTTGCAATTGCTTTTTATCGGTTTCAGTATCATGATTTTTATTTTATGTGTGATTTTTATGTTCATTTTGATCGAAACACGATTTACCCTTAAAAACTAGCGTGATAATGACTTGGAAAATGATTTTTTAATACGCATGTGGAATATTCTCGAATTAATGGATTGATCTTGGGCTCGTTATGTGGGTCAATGGACTCATCGACCTATAATCCAAAATGCATTTTTTAAAATATATATAAAAATCACATGTTCTATAAATAAATATATTTAATATATTAAATTATCAAAATTTTCTTTCAAGTCAATATCAAAGGAAAACTTTATCCTTGTATCACACGAAACTTTTCAAAGTGTAATAAAATTAGACATTGAACATTATTTTGCAGTTGGAAATTTCGTAGATAATTCAATGAAAATCGTGGCCGTAGTTTTTGAAAAATCTTGGTTGATATTTGATCGATGTCAGCAGACCAATAACAGATGGTAGTGCTCCGAAGCATATCCTCGTCCATTAGTCATTTCTAGATCTCCACTTGGCTGCACATGCAGAAATAGATGGGCTTGCATTGCCTTGCAATCATTCTGTACTAAGAATCAATTAATAACTTTTAGTGATGAACTTTCCGTGCTTTACAGCAAAGAAACGTCGATGAAAGAATAATTGTATGCATTCTATCAATTATTTCTCAAGTATTTTCCAACCCCATATGTTGATATATACAGTACATTTTTTTGAACGGTTAGATCAGCGATAGGCTATCTGCAAAATTAAAAAAGACTATCAAAATAATATCGGCAGATTGAAAGATTGAAAGACTGTGGTACTTAAGTCAGTAAATATTTTCAAAAAATAAAAAGAGTGAGGAAAAAAATGTATGTACACTGACTTTAGGGGTAGTGAGGCATTTTTTAATGAAAGAGATTTATTTTGATAACAATACGGTATAATATGATTTTTCTTGTAGGGCCTGATTTTTCTTGTTGGGCGTATTAATAACTGTTTGGGGATTGATGAAGGTGTACGGTTTTCATGTGGAGAACATTCTAAGAGCTATTTAATTAATTACGTTTTCTTGTGAGGGTGATTTTGTGATATAATGACATGATAATTTTTCATATAAATACTGTTATAGCGGTTATTTATATCCACTCTATTACATATTCATAACTAGTGTGATTTTTGAATCTTTACGGATAATATGTCTAGTTGAAAGGAAAAAAAGCTTTTGGAATTCATAACATCATTTTAAACTAGAAATTCAACGATAAGGTTATATTTGGTACGTTGAATGGTTATTCTTTGAAATAACTCTTATTAAGAATGAAAAGAATAGAGTAAATTAACCATTCTGATAGTTATAAGAAAATGACTATTCTTTTAATTAAAAAAATAGACATTCCTCTTAAATTGAAAAAGAATAGATAGTACTTCAATTGAATGAATATTCATTCTCTCACGACTATCAGAATGACTATCTAAAACTAATACATTTCACTCTTTCTATTCTTAATTAAGATTATTCATTAAAATAGTCCTTCCTCTTATCAAACGTGTGCTAAGTGTCCGAATTTTTTATTTTATAACAAGATCCAACTAATAGAAAATATAAAGAATTTTGGATAAAATATTGGATATGTTTGTTAATGTATTGTGGGAGTTCTTTTAAAAGTGTTTTGTATTATATACTATTTGTTAATGCTTTTAATTAAAAATAAAATAAAATACAGAACAAAAATTTAAACAAACCAGTATTATTATCTTCCTTTTGTTCGTGCCATGATCACAAATCTATTAACAAGAGTTCAACTGATAAATTATAAGATATATCCAAGATCCATTGCGATTGAAGGATAAGAATATACCGATTGTTCTTTATTGGCATATAGATGAATGGTTTGGACACATAAGTAATAAGTTGGAGATAACTTGGATATCTCCGTATCTTAAGTGTTTGGGTGTCGATAAATATCAAGTTTTTTTTTTTTTTTTTTTTAAAAAAAATCCCCTCCAAGATTCACACTATTTTAAAATGGGTAATAGTATAAAATATATTTTTATTTCGTAATTATTCAGCAGTTAATTGTAGTCCCAACTAATTATTGGATTAGTAATTATTGGATTAGTCATTGTTAAAAGATAAAAAATAAATGGTTGATTAAAATTGCAACATTATGAAATAAAAATGTGAATATAATATTATTATTTTTTTTAAAAAAAAGATGAACCTCCATTTTTGTTTTAAATTCAATATAATACTCACTTTTTCATCACGCCAACTCAATTTAAATTAAGGTTAACGGCGCTAACATTGTTAATGTTGCTCTCAAACTAGCCATGACGTGTCAATCAACTCGGCAGAGTCATCCTTGAAGATTGTTACAAGCATAAGTATCTATATGACTTAAGTGCAATATTAACTATGTTTATATAAGTTTTTGAACACTATCCTCTTGTAAGCTGATTTTTTAAGGTTGATTTATATCTTAAGGTTTGTATCATTTGATATCAAAGTTGCCATCACTTTGAATATAGGATCGGACATAGCTTATCAAGTATGAGATCAAATGGGTTACAACTTTGTGATCAAGTAAATAAATAATGATAAATTAGTAAAGCTGCAACAAGATAATGAACTACCATTGAGTCAGTGTCAATATAATTGGCTCCATGGATGTCGACTGTAGAATGCAATGGTATGTTACAATCATAGGTGTCTTGCATGACTTAAATGTAATATTAACCATGTGTATATGAACTCTTAGATACTCTTTTATTGTAAATCAATTTTTAAAAAATGAGTTTTATCATGAGAAATGCTGGAGGTCATGCTGGGATCCCTCCAGCATCCCTCTCCCACTCAATGAGCTTAATTTTTTTTATTTTTTTTATTTTAAGCTCATTGAGTGGGAGAGGGGATGCTGGAGGGATCCCAGCATGACATCCAGCCTTCCTCTTTTATCATACTCCACCACCCTCTTTTTAGGCCTTCTCTCACATCTCCAAACTCTACCATCACCGCCTGCGGTGCCAATAGAAAAGGGGCCAATTGTTGGGGATCTTTTGGTGGATTCATTGTTTTTATGATTTTTATTTTTTAATTTTGTTGGTGGAGTCTAACTCTCTCTTATGCTAAAATGCCCATACAATAATTAAAAAAGAAAAAAAAAAAAGCGCCCTTACAAAAAAGACGACTTTAGTCGACCTTATAATCTCCATTGTCGTGTTAACAGGTTCATATCGACTTGCGAGTACAGGCGTGTTGTCGCGCCTGAAAAGGCAACAAGATTGTAAATTCGGCCCAGTCCGTGAAACCCTTCCTTATCTAAGCGGAGACTCGGTTTTGAGCCTCGGCCCTCTAAATTCTGAGGGAGAGAAATTTTCCGAGAACCACGCTTTCCACTTTCCAGACATTTCTCGTTTTCTGTTATTTTCTTTCTCTCCAAACACGTAACAACCAACCAACCATGGCGGGAATGGCTACCTTCAATCTCTCTTCGGCCTCTTCCATCTTCAGCTGTCCGTCACCATCATCAACGATTTCCTCACTCTCGCTCTCATCCAAGCCTTCCGTTCTACCAATGCGGGGTCCTCCTGGAAAGCCCAGATTTCAGAGTAACGCCTTATCGCTTCCCGTTCTTAAATTTCAGCTATTTCGGGTTGTGGTCAGTGTTTAATATATGGGTTTTGGGCATTGTGAGTGCTCCTGCGTGTGTGTGTTTTTATTTTTATTTTTATATTTTTGTGCAGAGATTTATGCACTGTCTAGCAACGATATTAAAGTGGGTTCCAACATTGAAGTAGACGGCGCTCCTTGGAGAGTTCTGGGTATGTAGTCTTGACGTTCTTTAATCTTTACTATCTATTTCTCATTCAATACGTTAATTATATCTAACTATGTTGTGGTAAACATACTGTCCAAAGCATCAAAGACACTCCACAACTACCGTTTTCTTTGATTGGTGTTCGATTTCGAAGTACTACATTGTGTTTTTGTATGTGTGTATGTGGCTGCATTCTGTTTGTGTGTGTGTATTATGTGTTCTTTCTGGGTTTAGGCGTTACAGTTAAGCAAGATATTCATGAACGCATTTATCTTTTGGGCATACATGCACACACCCACCCACCCACACGCAAATAGATAATATTCTTTGTGCAAACTAGTAGTGCAGTTGCAAATAACAGTGCAGAGAACACTGAGTTCTTTGTCATCATTTTCAGGCATCAACTTTTGTGTGTGCCCTTTCAATGAGAATATCTTTAAGCAAAATATATACAGTTTATTTTTCCTGAACGTGCCACAGAATTGGATTTGGTAATGTCCAATAGTAAGATTTAGATTCTTAAAATATGCTTATTTCCAACAGTCAGATTTGTATCTCTGGTGTCAAATTTATTAACCATTCTGTTTTTCTGGGCAGAATCTTTTTATGCTTTAGGGGAAAGCATTTGTTTTACAGTTTTGATTGAATTGTATAGCTTTACTGTCTGTTGGCCTTCTGCAGAGTTTCTTCACGTGAAACCTGGAAAAGGAGCAGCATTTGTGAGGACCAAGATGCGTAATTATGTAACAGGAAACACAGTTGAGAAAACTTTTCGAGCTGGAGTTTCGGTAATGCCTTTCATACTGCAGATAGATCTGTTGTTGATTTCTGTGTCCCGGTAATGTGTTAGTTTAATATAGTTTGCAATGGCTAACATTTGAATATCTTAACTAGTTTGCAGCATCTCTTATTGATCTAGCAGTGTTTTGCATGTTGTTATAACACAATTGAATCACTCTTTTTCTGTTTAGTAATACTGATACTATCATCTGTTCAACTTGGGCTGAGTGAAAATGTGTCATTTTCCATTGGGATTCTACAGTTGCAGCTTACATTTCTGCTTCATTTACATAAGATAGACTATGGAAAGATCAGTTGCTGACTTTTGGTAATATGTGCCAAAGCTTTAGCTGTCTTACATTGTAATATGTGCACTTTTCAGCTAATTTTATGGTAGTTGTGAATTCCCTGCACATATATCTTACAGCAACTTCCTAAAGGTACATTCCTTCAATTTTTACTAAAAGTTTTAAACTAGGGATTGTTTGAAAGCATTTTTTCTAATCTTAAGTTATTTAATTTCCCCTTATCCTTCAGTTTTATAGCCCAGCTTACAACCATTGTGTTGTTACTTGACTGAAGGGTTCACCTGTATAGAAGGGTTAAAACATTCATTTCGCTGGAGGTGACACAAGATATGTATGACATGGCTATTTGAGGGTTCTTATTTTTCCGGGTGGCTCTGTCTACATGTTTCTAAACAAAAGCATCTTTAGGCCAGAAAAACATCAGTAAGACCAGAATTTTTTTAAGGTTTCATTTGGCATTTGGAAAAAGAGATTCCCTTATAAAGTATTCTTAACCCCTAGTACTTTGTGATTGTGATGAAGTATGATTACATTGAATTTCAAACTCATGTGTAGTGGCTTCTTTTCTATTTCTAGGATGTAAGAGAGGCCAGAGGTAAGACCTTTATCATTGTGTAATATGTGATATGAAATATCTTAAATAGTAGTACATTGTATCAAGTATGCAAAACATAGGTCGACTGTTTTGTTCTTTTCCTGATGTGACTTCCATTGGAACATATGGTACCCATAATAATGCTCTTATATTTACATTATATGATGCCTAGACAGGTCTCTCTCTCTCTCTCTCTCTCTCATCCTTACGTATAGTTGTTTTCCCAGATTGATGAGGCAGATGTATTCAAGGAAACAAAGCAATTCACATACAAAGATGGCTCCCAGTTTGTCTTCATGGACCTGGTATTGCTCAGTATCCTAATCCTCTGATATGTTTTTACCATAGTTTTTTTTTTCTTTTTAAAAGAAAGAAAATGCTAGAAAGATTTCTTTTTCTTTTAGAACTCGTTTAAAGTATTAAATGTTCTTTTTGTGTGATGACTAGTTAGCCATTTACTTGACGACACCTGGGATGAGTTCTTGTTTCCAAGGAAAATTTTATTTTGTCTTAAGTTAACTCGCACTGCATTGAAAGACTGCTTTTGTAGTTATTTTTGTATCTCAGTTTTTCAATGTTTTATTTTCGCAGAATACATATGAAGAAATTCGTCTTAATGCATCAGATGTTGGGGATAGGATGAAGTATCTAAAAGAAGGAATGGACTGCATTGTGCTATTTTGGAACGGAAAAGTATTTTCCAAATCTATTAATCTTTGTGCTGTCTTTTCAATTTTCATCGCTCCATTTATGAGTTTTTGAGTGAAAAGAGCATGACATTTTCCCAGAAAAGTGATTAAGAGGGTGCTGCGTAAACATTAGGAAGGAAGATTATGCATAGATGATTATACTGTTTTGGAGTAGCATTCCACTATTAATCACAGCATTTAAGCACCATTTGTAGTGTTTTAGGGCACTTAGATTCACAAGTAAGATGCATAACATGTGTTTGCATACGTATAGATGGTGTAAGTAGATGTTTATTAGTATTGTTGATATTAGTATCAGTTAGCAATCTTCCTGTTTGTATTCTTGCAGGTTATTGATTTTGAACTGCCCAATACAGTCAAGTTGGCTGTGGTTGATGTAGATCCTGGACTTAAAGGTGACACGGCTCAAGGTAATGTCATTGCTTTCTCTTGCAATTTTCAAGGACCAAATATACAATGTATTAGATGTAAGTTCCAACAAATTCACGGCCTGTTTAGACAAAGGGATGTGTGCAGGCAGGTTCATCTGTTACTGTTTGTTAGAATTACCCTGGACAAATCAAAATGTACTTATAAGTTGGGGCAGCGTAGATAACCAGAATAATCCTCCAAGATTGCAAATATAAAACCAGGAAGAATGTGCATCTAAATTGCTTCTGTAGGATTCAAAAGTGACTCTCCTCTAAATACATTAATGTTTGCAAATGAGACATTTGGAATCTCCTTCACTGCATTTTCATCGATGAAATACAAAAATCGAGTAAAAACTACACTTTTTTTGGTTTACGCATGGGGTTTTCAACAATAAAGCAATCATGGTTACCCTCTTTTACTTTTTCCCATTTTCCCTGTTTTTCGTCCCCTTTCTCTAGCTAACTGTTTGAGAAATGAAATCTTATTGGCAGGTGGGACGAAGCCAGCCACTCTCGAGACTGGCGCTGTTGTTAATGTCCCATTGTTTGTAAATATAGGTGATGAAATATTGGTTGATTCAAGAACAGGACAATACATGAGCCGTGCATGATTTTTACATCAGAGCTTTCCTGTCACCAGCAACATCTATATTTTTGGATTTCATTTTATTGTGCGAGAGTTATACCTTCATTTGGGGTTACATCAACTTTTTTTTTTTTTTCCTAGTTGAATTTACATCAAGCTTAGCATAGCAAATGGTTGCTAATGTTATATTGTGCTTTCGTGGTTGACTTGAAAATTTTTGTAGGTTGTAATTTCGTTTTGTATTAGTAGAGAAAATTATTAGTTATTCCATACTGATTAGTATGGAAAATGCTTTTGGGTTCTACAATTCCTTACAAATTGATGTGGCATTTATCACATAAGATACAATCAAATTTACAAATTGACGTTACAGTACACATGATAGTTGCCACATCAGTCACAATCAAATTTAATTGTTTAGTAGCTGACGTAGTAAGTGTTGCATCGATTGCTACGTCAATTTATAAGGGATTTATAGTAAAAAAATGTAGGCGCTCATCTCTAATTTTTAAGACGCGCATTGGTGCAGTATATCATTGTAACAAATAAGATATCTTCTTCAATTTTGTTGTCAAAATTATTTGCAATTCAGATAATAAATTTGAAAGAGCTCTTCTAGATTTCACTTGTTTGAGGATAGCTTCACACTTGTTGGGCAAGATGGGCCATAAGGGTTCCCAAAACAAAATACTGAGAATCCGTATCTTAAATTTGGATACAAATTTTCTCTAATCCGGGTCGAAGGAAATTTGCTCCAATCCCTTAAAAAAAAAAATGACAAATATTTTGAAAAAAAATTTGAAAAAAATATATTTCAACCCACTTATGAAATACAAGAAAAAACAAAGCAAATTTTTTTAAAAAAAATCATATATATAGCGAATTTCAACCCACTTAAAACAAAGCAAAAATTTTTTTTTTTTTTTACTTTGTTTTTTGTTTTCGTAACATTGTTGTATATATGATTTTTTTTTAAAAAAAAATTTTACTTTGTTTTTTCTTGTATTTTTATAAGTGGTTTGAAATATATATTTTTTATAATTTTTGTCATTGTTTTTTTTAAAGGGTTTGGAGCAAATTTCCTCCTGCCCGAGTCGAAGAAAATTTGTGTCCCCTAAATTTGCCATCCATCAATAACTGAGAATTTCATAGATTTATAAGTAAAACTATCCATTTCATTAGTTCTCTTTATCGTGGCTTCCTATTCGGAATCACTCCTCGCTTCAACGCCGCGCCATATATATTACAAGCGCCCAACAAGCATTTCCGTCTATTGCACTCCTCAATTAAAAGGTTGTAAGAAATTCTGTTGGGGATTCTTCCTCCTTCATCCATGAGGATCAGAACTAACAAGGCCTCATCTACTCTGCCTTCAGCACAAAGTGCTCCAATTACACTGTTAAAGGTGATTATATGTGGAGCATGCCCCATTCGTGTCAAATCATGCAAGTTGTCCAAAGCCTCCTCAATCTTCTCTCCCATACATAGAGCTTTCATCATTAGGCCATAGGTACTAAGGTCTATGACGTAAAACCCATTCTTCATTTTCTCAAACAGTTGATAGGCACTTTCTAGCAGATCTTTTTCTTTCCAGGATTTCCTGCATAACAGTCTCAGGAGAGTATTCATCATCCTCTCGTCCGCTTCAAAACCATCCCCTACCATCTCCTTATAAGTTCGCAGCGCAGAACGAAGTTTACCCCATTTCAGCAACCCATGCAACAAGGTGCTATAACTGATGTAATCAGGCATACAATTTCTCAGCTTCATTTGCTTCAAAACACCAATACCCTTCAATGGCGTCCCCTCCTTACAATACCCATTAAACAGAGTGTTGTAAGTGACCACATTTGGTGTCAATCCCATCTCCACAGCTTCATCAAGCAATTCCACCGCCTCATCTGACCGGCCCACTTTACAAAAACCATCCATAACAGCTGTGTATGTATAAATGTCTGGCTTCATGGAATCCTTCTTGATTTTTATCAGCATCTCAAGTGCTTCCTCCACCCTTCCCACATAACACAACCCCTTTAACAAGCAATTGTAGGTCTGAACAGTGGGTTTGCAACCAATTCTGCCCATGAATTCAAAAACCTCAAAAGCTCTCTGCAATTTACCTCTTTTGCAGAACCCATTTATGAGAATGGTGACTGTTGAAACATCTGGGTGAAAACCCTTCTCTTCTACCATGTGGTCCAAGACCCGTTTGGCCTCATCCAGATGATTTTTCTTGCAGTAGCACCTACTCACGATGGAAAACGTCCAAGAATCTGGCTCTAACCCATAAGATGACACATCAGAGAACAGTTTCAAAGCAAGGTCAGGCTCTTCTGCAATGAATAAAGCCATTACCAGATCATTGAAGTCAGATATGGTACGAAACTCACGGTCTTTGACGTGGGTACTGAAGAATTCAGTTCTTTTTTTTGTGGGTAATCCTCTAATTGTATCTATAAAATCTTTTACCTGAAATCTATCATCACTGTCAACAAGATTGATACTATGCACGGGTGCGTGCTCTGTAGGATTTGTAGAAGAGAGCGACAGTGTTGCAGTGACAACTAGCTTACCATGTTGTGTTCTCTTACAGTGACTGCTTCTGTAGCTGTTGGCGAAGAAGAGAGGGCTATCGAGCGAAGAGGATTGAACGGGAGAGAGAAGGAGCGTGGAGGGTGCAGCACAAAGAGAAGACATCAGATCCGAGAGAGAGAGGGAGGTAACCTACAGACTTCAAGGATTTAGAGGAAGGTGATGCTATTGCTGCCAAGTGCCATAGAAACAAACAGAGGCTAAAATAAGATGCGGCGTCAGTGTGTTTTATAGGCATAAACAAGAGTATCTTTCCATGTAGATAATTGGGAATTCGGATTTTTTTTGGTGTTTGGTGCGGAAAATTTCGATTTGATCAAAAGAGTTTTTTAAATTTTTGAAAAATGATTTTTCTTTTTTAAAAACTATAAAATATTCTTTAAGTTTAAGCATTTTTTTCTTAAATCGCCATACCTCTACTAGAGGCACTACAAAAAATTAGATCATTAGTAGCGACAAATTATCGCCGCTAATGATCCAAATGCCGTTATTGATATAGTGTCTACCTGATGCTGCTAATGCCACGGATACTGAAGGTCGGACGCAATTGATCATTAGGGGCAACATTGCTCCTCGCCGTTGATGATCACTTAATAGTGGCGACAAAGATCGCCGCTGATGCAAAATGGTGTCGCTGCTACAAGAGTAAAGACTTGAAACCAAGCGTCGTTGCTGATGCTAAATGTTTTATTTATTTATTTATTTTTAATTTCTTGAATGTCATTTTAGCAGCGACAATTTCCGCCACTGATGGGCCTAATTTTTGTAGTGAAGTTGTTGGCCGTTTTCCGCTGTTACTCATTTTTCATACGAGTCAAACGCCAAAATATATTTGTAAAGAAATCATATTTTCGATGAAAATATTTTCTGACGAAAAACATTTTATGTCAAAACAAACAGAGCCTTGAATTGTAAATTTTTTCACGTTTTTAAACTGCACCCCTTGTTTATGTTGCACAAAAACATGAATCTTTTCTCGTTTTCAAACCACTTTTTCTTTCTTATTTTTAACGTAAATTTTTTTATAATTTTGTTTTAAAACGCGCATTTGGCTGTGCAATCACAACGCTAAATGCACTCAATGTGTCTTGTGAGGGTGATTAAGTATAATAGTCACAAGAGTAGTTAATTATAGAGTTTTTTCTCAAACTTTGTTAGATGAAACACATATTTTTTTAATAGAATTGTTTATAATTCTTTTAATGTTATTAAAAAGTTTGCATTTCTCACGTACTTAAACAATACATTATAGATCGAATTGTAGGAAGTCTGTCCGATCGACGGAATAAGAATTTAAATCCTAAATAAGAAGTAGAATCTATTGCAAAAAGCCAACTTGGTGTTCAAGTTTGAATCATGTCAATAAGGGCAAAAGGATAAAAAGCCCTTAACTTTGGAACCCCATGGGATTAGCTTAGTAGTTGAAGGATTGAGTCCTAAGGAAATATTACCCCTTAAGTCTTAGATTTGAGATTTATTAGGTGTTGCTTCTCTTTTGGGGCCAATCACTCGAGCAAAACCCACGACTTAAATGTTTAATGTTGGGAGTAGTGTGTGGCATTAGACTGGAGATTAGTCGGTCGATCTCAAGGCTCTGACCTCTACACTCGATAAGCTATAATCATATGGTGAGCCTCTAATACTGTCAGGCCACTATAAAGGTAAAACCAAATACTTCGTATAAAAAAAAATAATAAATAAATAAAGCCCTTAACTTCCTCAAAATATTTTGTGAAATTATAAGAGGTATCCTTATGTCTTGTCATACATGATTGAACAATTTTTTGAAAAGCATATAAGGATTCATCATTTTCATTAAAAATTTACACAACCCATGTATGAAGAAACAAGAAACTAATCGCTTTTCATTAATTCCTTTCCATGTTCTTTACAAATGTGGATGAGAATTGTAGCCCCTCAGCAATCTTGAAGCATTCAAACCCGTAGCGATCTACTGAAAGCCTTCCAAGAGCAGGGATTTTTTGGATCTGGGACCTCCCTCCTGCCGCCGCCACCACCCTTTCTAGAAAGAATGGGCTTGAGCAACTTCTTTAGGACCTTGTGGAAAGCCGACGACCCATGACGCCGTCGTCGCACCTTCGTCACTGTAGATGGTGGAGCCGGACCAGCAGTCACAACTGGTGCTTGGAGGCCAACCACAGTCGGCTCTGAAAGGCTCCGTCGCAGCATGGCTTGGCTCAGCTGCACCTCAAAGGAGAGTCTCTCAAACCGGTCCAACAGCGTGCTCTGCTCATCTCCAAACTTCCTGAGAACCACTTGTATTTCTTCCATTGATTCCAAATGCTGAGCGAATTTCATTGCCTCACCTGTTTATACGCAACAATATGGTGTGGAAGCTCAAAGGGTTCCCTTCAGATTTTTGTAAAATATGATTTAAGCTGAGTTTGGGAAGCCAAAGCTGATTATAAGGAGTCTTTATCCAAGCGAAGTATCAACAGAAAAGGGGAACTGAAAAGGCTGACAAAATGTTGTTGCAGTCACCCAATTAACCCATAGGGCCCAAACGAAATGGCAGTAATAAAAGTAAAGGGAAAAAAAAGAAGTAAAATCTGTCTTTATAATTACATCGATTTGGTATATAAATTGGCTGACAGTACACCTCTTTGTGGTAAATAAGAAAAAAGCAAATAGGTAGCCTATCCAACTTCTATCCTTTTTTTTTTTTTTTTTTAATGAAAACTATCATATATATCATGTCAGCACCAATCATAATAGTATAACACATGTTATCTACAATACAAAATAAAAAAATAAATAGAAACTATAAATATACAAATTATTTAATAAAAAAAAACTAAAGGGGGTCGTCGAGCCACTCTATTGGTGGCTCGACCAACCTCTCAAGTGTTTTTTAAAAAATAAATTAAAATATATATTTTATTATGGGTGACATATATCATATTATGATTAGTGCTGATGTGGAATTTGACGGTTTTCATAAAAAAATTGAGCAAAAGTTGGGTACATTGACCTACTTGATTGTTTGTTTGTTTTTTAATTTTTATTTTTTTTCTTACCACAAAGAGCTGTCAGTCAATTTTATATCCAATAGATCTTACTACAAATGGATGTAACTATATTAACTGGTTTTTGTATTTTTTTCAAAAGTAAAAACAGGTTTCAAGCCCTGGACTTTTTTTTTTTTTGGACTATAAACTTAGTACTCATCGTGTTCAATTACGAGAAATGCCTATACACTCTTTGACATGGCATTAAAAATCACCATTAAATCTAAAATTTAATAGTGATCTATCTAAAATTTAATAGTGATTGTTAGTGCCACGTAAAAAAATATAAATTTGAGAGTGTAAAAATAAAAATATGTGTAACATTTCTCTTCAAGAACTACCCATTATTGTACCTAAACTTTTGAGCTATGCCATACCAATTGGCCTGCAGGAAATAAATTATTATTTTTAGATAATCAACATTTTATAGTGAGTTGGGATGGATCTTGGGTTCATTTATATTTTCTGCTAATTATGTCGTGTATATATAAATATTACTTGATTTGCTCTAAAGCACCCTAATCATATGATTTTTTTTTTTTTATTCATGGTAATACAGATTCTAGTATAACTCTTTATAAACTCAAGGTGTAGTTTACATCTTTTGAAACGGATGTCACATTATCGTCCACATTTTAGTGGATTGTCTCGTCAATTTATAAGAGATTTATCCCTTGCAACTCGAATCATTATATCTCAAAAAGTGATGAAGATTAGCACATTCGAAAAGGCAATTAGTATATAATTTACCCGATGCTTTATATGAATGTTGAAGCCGAAGCCATGAAAGAAGTGCAAAGGTAAGAACTTGATTAGAAGCCATTACGCTTTATTCCTTCTTGCACGAAAGGAAGCATGTTACACTCTTGCTCTCGCTCTCTTTTAGGAGGCTTATTTTGGACGAAAGTTGCAAAAGAAAAAGCATATTGCTTGGATATCCTATTCTATGTTTGGAACCTTTTTTTTTTTTTAATTAAAAAAAACACAAAGAAATGCTGCACACATTCTCTCATACATTTCTAAATTCTAAGTACATAGTCTTTGACATGTCACTACAAGTCATCATTAGATCCAAAATTTAATAATGATTTTTTCAAAATAATTTTTAGTGTTACATAAGAGTGCATTTGGAAGTGAAAAAATAAGTGTGTAGCATTTCTCAACAAAAAAAAAAAAATCTCACAATCCATACTCAATTGGGTCAAGATTTTGGGCCTGCATGGATCTGTACTAGGCTCAAGCCCATCTCTGTCCCATTGCCAATGAAATAGCGGCCCAATATCAAATATTACTTGGGCTTTGGCTCATGCACATCCAGGGTCATTATGTACAATTTTCAAGTATTTACCATGAAAAATGCTATACACTAATATACTATACATTAATTCCATTAAGTTGACGTGACAATACTCATCAGTCCTACATTTTTTTTACAATAAAAATTTATGAACACGGTTATATCAATTCAATAAAATAAGAGCGAAATGGGGGTGCAGTGCAATATTTAGCTTTACTCTTCAATTATATCTAATTCATTAATTTCAACTTATGTTTTCAAATTTAATTTTCTCTAAGGTTTTTTATTTATAATAAATTATAAAAAAATATTAAATTGATAAATATAATAAATATTAACATGACTAAATTTTAATTTTTTAAATTAAAAATAATTTTTTTCTCCCATTCGAATAGAAGAATTTTCTTCAACTTAATTTATTAAACTATCGTGTGTTGTAAGTATATGTAATTTTTATATAAAGTTTTTAAAATGCATGTATAATTAAAAATACAAGTGAAAACTATATACATTTTAAACTAATGTTAATTTAATAGATTGAATTAAAATAATTTAACTACGAAAAACTTTATTTATTTTTTATATTTATTTATTACTTTTATTTCACACTAACGTCATATCAACAAATATAAAATATGCGTAATAAATAAATACGAAAAAATAACTTATTCTTTATTTTTGCCTATAAATAAAAAAAAACTTAATTCTTTATCTTTTTTAAAAAAAGAAAGACCGATTAAGAAATTTTTAAAAAAAGACCGATTAAGAAATTGTATCTTAACAATCATGAAAGATCAATCCTACTCACCAGAAACGTGTTCTCGTTTGGTCTGTGACATAACCGAAGAAAGGAAAAAAATAAATAAAAAAGAAAACGTAGGAAAGTCTCGGTCCGCTCGGAAACTCCCCGGCTCTTACAGAAGCGCACTTCGATCGCGTCAAATCCCTGAAAATCCCAAGTCTCACGAACACCAAATCGAAATCCCTGCTCAGATAAAAAAAAAAAAACCCTGTAATTCGAATCCTCTAAATTGTTGTCCCTTTTTTCAAACTACCCTCACACTTGGATGCGTGTTCTCTAAGCTTTTAGATACGTAATCTATCTCTATCTCTATCTCTATTATCTGAAAATTGCGAAAATTCCTTTTCCTCGTTGTTTGGCTTTGCTCTCAAGCCAAAGCGATTGTCCTGATCCGGAACAGCGGGTAAAAATCAAACTGTAAATGGGTAGAAATGCGTTTCTCGCAGGGCTTTTCGTGTTTCTGATTGTCGCCGATGTTTCCGATGCTTCGTGGTATAGAGTGCTCGGAAGGCTGTTGGGTGCGGCTCCTAAAGACCCTGCAGTAAGTAGAAATTCTCTCATCCCTTTCGCTCTTTCTAATTGCTTTTCCTTATTACTTGTTTGGGTTAGGAAGTTATTACAAGGGTTAAGAAATGGTTTATCCCTTTAGACCTCTCCGTCGCCGAGTCCCTTTCCTGATGAGAAGAAATTGGATCCTAAGCTAACCGATGGGTCAAAGAAAAACGAACCGGAGCCTCCGGTGCCCGACAAATCAAACAAGGTGGATCCCAAGGGTCATCCCAGTGATAATAGTAAGCAGAGCGATGA
Source organism: Betula pendula (assembly GCA_900184695.1). Lineage (NCBI taxonomy): Eukaryota > Viridiplantae > Streptophyta > Magnoliopsida > Fagales > Betulaceae > Betula > Betula pendula. The sequence goes on from FXXK01000474.1 coordinate 372,778, forward strand.
TTCGAAAGCGGCGAGCACTGCGAATTGTGATGTGTCGGTGGTTAGGTGCAAGGACAAGGGGACGATGACGGCCTGCGTCAAAGATGTTCAAAGTGGTAAATTCATATACTGCTCTTGGCCATACCCAGATAATCGTTTGTGTTTGTTGTGGATTTTGATTCAAGAAGAGTTTTATTTTTGCAGTGTTAGGATAGTGGTGAAATTCCAGAGAAACAAACTCTATTGTGAAAAATGTTTTGGTCGTGTTTTCAAATGCGTTTGTGATATAAATGGCATTGCACAAGATACTAGTGTAGGATTTGATAATTAATGTTTTATTCCATTACTGCCAATCCAACGAAATACAATTTCTCTGAGACATGGTTTTATGCTGAAAAGGTACAAAGTTGGTCTAATTTGGAAACATGGGGGAATTTTCTTTATGACTACTATTCCGTCTGGCTTTTGGTTCCTTGTCTTATTCTATTAGTAGCCATTATTGGGGATACAGCACTGACTATGCATAGGTTATAGGAACATGAAACCATTAAATGGAGTTACGAGAAACAATTGGGGGCAGTGAAGGTGCAGTGGTTGGAGTTTGTGAGCTGTTCCAACCACTGCTAGATGTGATTTCAAGAGCCAAACGAGAAGGAATATTACACTGAAGAGTCATGGACACTAGGATGGTGAAGAAGCATTTCTTTGAGGTTAAAGTTGAGAAACCCTATTTTATTGAGAAACCCTATATTTATCTTTCCACCCTTTGAAAACCTAGAAACCATCTCTTGCTAAGCTTTGGCTCTTTGCATAATGAAATCCAGGCAGCAAGTAGTCAATCCTTTAGTGCTAATCCTGCATTGTTTTGGTATCATAGATGTTTACTCTTTTAACAGGCACTAGACTTAATGGTCATGGATTGTGTTGATATCAATGTCCCAGTGTAATTAGTTATCAAAAACAAAAGATTATTTGCATGCCTTTATTTTTGAGGGTTGTCATGTCCAAAGCCTTGTGCCCATCTCTAGAGATTGGAAATTTTTTTAAGACTCCAAATTGTTACAAACCAGACTATCAAACAAAACAATGATCAGGCCAACGACCACACTTAAAATCACTACAATCCAACAAAGCATAAAATAGAATCAACACAAGGATTTGGTGATGAAGTAGAAATCTTTTGAGGAACTTTTTTTTTTTTTTTTTTTTTATAAGTAATCAAATTCTCATTAAAAACAAAAGCGTTACTCAAGTACACAGAATATACATGAGAAAATGCTTAGGAAGGAGGAGAGAAAAAAAAAATTATGAAACTAAGCTCCCAAGGAGCTACAAACACAGTTGTTCAAGTAAAAAGAGTAAAAAAGAAAAAAGACTTAAGCTCTGGTCCTTAAAAATTTTTGTTATTTATTTCCCTCTAAAGACACCATAAGAGACAGGAAGGCACCATCTTCCATACACCAGCACTCTAAGATCTTCCACTAGTCCACCAACAAGTGAACAAGTCATCTACACTACTGGGCATAACCCAGGATAGCACAAACTACAGAAAAAAGCATTCTATAAGGCGCAAGCGACCTCACAATGGAGGAGAAGATGATCCATGGACTTGCCATTCTTCTTGCACATGCAATACCTATCAATCACAATGACATAGTAAGAATCTTTCTAAGAGCTGCCGACCAAGCAAAAAAGACAACCCTCAAGGGAACCTTCGTCTTCCATATACTCTTCCAAGGGAAAGGAGTGCCATCGTTATCAGCAAGGACTCTATAGAAGGAGCGAACAATGAACAACCCTTATTTGGCAGGAGACCACCAAAGCTTGTCTATACCATCCAGTCTCACTTTAACCGAATACAACACATTGAAGAACGAGGTAAATAAATCCATCTTCCAATCATGTGCCGCTCTAGGAAAGCTTATATTGCACTGAAAAGAGTTACCAGAATACTCCACGAGGGCCTATACTGAAGCATCTTGTACACATGCATTGCCAAAATTTAACATTGACGCCATCTCCCACATCAAACGTGGTATGATTAGAAAAAGATCCCTAACCCCTTCTGATATTCTTCCAAACCCCTACCCCATACGAACTAGCAGACTCATTAGAACACCACCCACCCCACAAGCTACCAAATTCGAAATCCACCACAACCCTCCACCACGCCTCTTTCTCATGCCCATAGCGCCAAAGCCATTTTCCCAAAAGAGCTCGATTGAATTTCAACAGATTCCGGATGCCCAACCCTCCTCCAGAGATCGAGGAGCAAACCTTGAACCAGCTTACTAAGTGAATTTGAACTTTTCAAAAATAAAACCATTTTGGAGGCCAACCAATTCCAAAGGTATTCATTATAGAAGATTTGTGTTACAACTTAGTTAGTTTATAAAACTTTTGTAAAACTTGACTCGGTTGCAACTCCGGCAAACGATCTGTTCACTTCCCACTGCAGTGGCTCTAGAACTTCTGGCCTTCTTTTACAAGAATCACCTTCACAAACAATCTTTGTCCGCTACAACCCAGAACTCTATTGGCTAAAAGTTTTTTTGTGGTTTGATTGATGATAAACAAGGAGAGGAATCAAATCTGTTTAGGCTCAAGACTATTTAAGTTTCTCTTCAATAACAATGAACAATCACCTCTATATCTTTTGATAATCATAGATCACTAGGCTTATATAAGTAGGGAGAAAATAGAGGTTTTAAAGCTAAGTTAGCTAATAATTAATTATGTTTGCAGCTTGTTTGATTTATCCAAGTTTAAAACTTTAGGGTTTCAGTGTCAATTGAATGAACTTTGAACGCAACTGCAATCGAGACTCTTGGGTCACATCAATTGAACGAGCTTCAATCGAGCTTTCTGGAAGGTGTTTAAAAGTGCTGCATCACTTTGATTGAACCAAATGCAATCGAACTTGTGATCAAATTCTTCAAATCATCAATTCTAACTTTTCTTGAACCCCATCTTGTACCGACTGAACCCTAATCCAAAACCAAAAATATTACATCCCAAACCATGTGTTTTGACACTGAATTTGTCAATACTAAAGCCTATAAGAGATTATAGCCTCTACATCATTTGGAGTGCTTTTCTTTTTGTTTTCTTTTGATGGATTTGTTTGGGTTGTTTAAGGGTGCAGTGTTTTTTTTTTTTCACTATCTTCATATAATCTTAAGGATATATTATATGCAGTTTTAAATTGGACAAGCTATTGTAAGAGAGCTCTTACAAATCCATTCACTTCCGCTGCTTGTTCTCAGAAACAAACGAACCTTAGAAGGAAAGAAAAGGGGAAATGGAATTAAAAACAAAAAGGCAAAGCAAGTGTTAAAAAATAACTTCTGCTGCTCTGTTTTTGTTTGTTTATTCAGTTACAACTTAGAAGTGAAAGGTCAAGATATGAAAAAAACTTTTTCATGCTTCTATTTCACATATTTTTTGAAGAGATGAAAAGTTCTTAATTTACTTTCTCCTTCACTTGTAGCAGGGTCCAACAAATTGGTTGTTCTGGTAAAAAATGCTGGAGAGAGCACTCTGAAAGTGAATCTTACTATGGAAATTCAAAGTGCCAATCAGCAGCTGGAACTAACCAAAAACCAAACTGAAATGGTATGGATCCTTCTCTGCCAATTTCTTATTCTCTGCTTTATTTTTTCTCTGATTTATGTAGTCATTTTCTCTGATTTTCTTGGAAATGTAATGGCACTTGTATCTTTGGAAATAAGATTTCAATTGAAAGGTTGGATTGGGCTGTCAGCTGTAGCCATCAGGAAAATCGTCTTCTCTTTCTTTTCCTTAAACAATTTTAAGTAAAGCTTTGCGTAATGAGAGACTCAATTGAGTATTTATGGCTCTGAAAAGCATGATTACGAGAAATATATTCCTATCTTTTGAGGTTTTTTCCTTAATTTATGGCTAAATACGGAGAAGGGAGATGGAGAAGTTAGGATGAATAGGGAAATAGTTCTTTTTTGGCAGTTTTTGGCTGAGATCTGCAATGAAAGACCCTCTCTTGTTTGGCCAGCTGAGTTAATGATTAAACAATATTAAACCCTCGGTTTAAAAGGTTGTTATTGGGTCCTGGATCTTGCTGTCATATTTTCAATTGTTTCTAATGGATTCGATTCATATTCTGGAGCCATGGATGACGCAAAAATTTTGCTTGGTTCTATTTTGAATACAATTTATGGGAAACTACACTGGGCTTCTTGTAAGCAGATTTGCCCCATTGTTGATTGTTTGTTTTTCAGATCGATATCTCGCTATCTAATGACAAAAGCTCCAAAATCATATTAAATGCTGGAAAGGGTGAATGCGTGCTTCATTGGGACCCTCATGTAAACTTTTATGTGCGTCTCCCTTCTTATGACAAGCTAGTGACTCCAGTCAATGGTGCCTACTTCTTGATTCTTTCGTTGTTTGTCTTTGGAGGGACATGGGCTTGCTGCAAGTTTAGGAAGAAGAGACACCACGATGGAGTCCCATATCAAGAACTTGAAATGGGTTTGCCAGAATCTGTTACAGCTACCAATGTTGAAACAGCAGAAGGTTGGGATCAGGGTTGGGATGAAGACTGGGATGAAGATAATGCAGTGAAGTCACCTGGACGTCTTGTTGGAAGCATTTCTGCAAATGGCCTTACTTCTAGATCTTCCAACAGGGAAGGATGGGAAAGTGACTGGAATGACTAGTTATTTGACAGCCAAAAAGGAGCCGAAAAGAGAATTTTTGCTAAAAGGTAGGTGAGGTAGCAGAGGGTGGACAAGAAGTAAAAAAATTAAACTCAATGTACAACAAATAGGATCATTGGGAAATTCAATATAGAACTCTCACAGTTTTTTGTTTTTTGGATGAAAAATCTTGCTTAGTTGATCTTGTCATGTAATAGTTGGAGCCCAAAATGAGGTCTGTAAAAGTTGGGTTTTGTTTTTTTGGAAGTACAGGAGTTAAACATCTATATCTTCCTGCATTTTGTACTTCATTGTATTCTTTATCTTCATTTATTTTTGAGAAATTATTATTTTTCAACTCCATGGTCTTCTCGTCCAATTCTTATCCAATGATGGATTTGCAAGAGTTGGACGGGGTGGAGACTTAGGAGTTTGACGTGTAGCATATCTCTTTATTTTCTTGGACAGAGGAGAGTGGGTTGGGGAATGGAGTAGATGTGGCAATTCGTTTTTATATGTCAAGTTATAAGTATAAAACTTGTATATAAACTTTAATTCAGTCTATTTAATTAAACGGATAGATTTTTTAATCTTATCTCGTTAATTTGACGTTGGATTTGTGAGTCATGTAAAAAATTATTAATCCCAAATGTTGCAGGTTTGAATCGTGTTGATATATTGATATATGACTATATAAGTCAATTTTAATTCAATTTATTTAAATAAACAGGGTTAGATTTCTTAATTTTAACTCTTTAATTTTTACAAGTCGTGTAAAAAATTATAATTTTAGCTCTTTAATTTCATATTAAGTGCACAAGTCGAATAAAAAATTATCCACTTTATACTGAACTTAACATATTCTTACAAAGACCCTAACTAATGGCTGCTATGTTAAGATTAGGAAGGTAGCTAGCCCACTATAATGTTACTACTCTGCCTTACAAGAACTCCTATGCCTGCACTCCCTGGATTACCCAGCGCTGGACCATTTCGAACCTGACTTTGATACGAGAGACTAGAGGCGTTGCTCTATGCATCCATGCCTTTCATCACTCATCTTTACCTTTTTGGTGGGAGCTCCGACGATTTGGCGTTGAAGCTCATGTTTTCTATGAGCTTTTCTTGAAAAGTAAGTGCAAGGAAATGGTGCCAGGAAGTAGTTTCCAATTTTCCTAAGAATTGAAGCATCTGAACAAAGTATCCATGGTATTGTCATGCAGAAGAAGATCCATGCCCTCAAATGGGTCGTAGGGTATGTATGTATTTGTATTTGATTAGAACTCAGTCGCCGCTCATGTTTGTATCTATCTTGTAATTTGTACATAGACTATAAATGAAATACACAGCCAACAACTCACGTCAAGGTGGGTGATACTTTTCTACAAACACTTTGGTTACGTTTGTACGAGTAATAACTATTCTATTAAAATAAAGAATAATTTTTATTAAAAATAGAAGGTAAACGAATGAAATAGCCTTTAAATAGTCATTCAAATTGCCAAAAAAGACTAGTTGTCCTTCAATTTAAGGAATATGAATTCCCCTATGAATAATGAGAATGATTATTCAAAGTGAGAGAGCTTTATCATATATGAGTAATGCTAAAAGTTTTTCTTGTGTCTCTCCAAGAATGATGTAGTTTTTAAAATCACTATTAAAATTGTGATTGATCATTATTAAATTTTGATCAAGTAGTGATTTTAAGGCCCCGTTTGTTTCGACGTAAAATGATTTCCAGAAATCATTTTACGTGTTTTCTAGTGTTTGGTGGGGCGTAAAATAATAGTCAACGGAAATCATTTTTAGTTTGACTGAAAAATCTTATTTAATTTCTGTAAAATGGTTTCCCCTTTTTTAAACCGTAAACCATTTTCCGAATTTAAGCGTCACATTCTCAAATTAGTAGACTACAGCTAAAACACCACCCGACCCCGCCGGAAACCGGTCGGAACCAGCCCGGGACATTTTCAGAACCCGCTCGGGACATTTTCGGGACTTGCCCGAGACATTTTCGGGACCTGCCCGGGACATTTTCGAGACCCTCCCGGGACATTTTCGGGACCTGCCCGGGACATTTTCGGGACCCGCCTGAGACATTTTCGGGATCTACCCGGGACATTTTCGGGACCCGCTCGGAATATTTTCGAGACCCGCCCGGGACATTTCGGACCTCATCGGACCCGTCCGGGACATTTTCAGGACCTGCCCGAACATTTTTGGACCTGTCCTGGACATTTTCGGGACCTACCCGGGACATTTTCGGGACCCGCCCAGGACATTTTCGGGACTCGCCCAGGACATTTTTAGGACCCACCCGGGAGATTTTCGGGACCTGCCCGAGACATTTTCAGGACCCGTCCGTGACATTTCGGGACCTCCTCGGGACATTTTCGGGACCCCCGATACATTTTCGGGACCTCCCGGGACATTTTCGGGACCTGCCGAGACTCGCCCGTGACATTTTCGGGACCTCCCCAGGACCCAGCGGGAACATTTTCGGGACCTGCCGGAACATTTTTTGAGACCCGTCCGGTACATTTTCGGACCTCCCCGGGACATTTTCAGGACCCGCCAAGACATTTTCGGGACCTGGCCGAGACATTTTCGGGACCCGCCCGTGACATTTTCAAAACCGCTCGAGACATTTTTCGGGACCCGCCCAGGACATTTTTGAGACCCGTCCGGGACATTTTTGGTATCCGCCCGTGACATTTTCGGGACCTGTTTGTGACTTTTTTGTACCCGCCCGGGACATTTTTGGGACTCGCTCGGGATATTTTCGGGACCGCCCGGGACATTTTTGGAACCCACCGAGGACATTTTCGGGACCCCCCGGGACATTTTTGGGACTCGCCCAGGACAGCATTGGGATGTCACCGGAACCTGATCAGGACATCGTTGGGACACATTCAGGACATTTTTAGGACCCGCCCAAGATATCTTCGGGACCCGTTCGAGACAATTTATATTAATTTTTTTAAATTGTGCATAAAAAATAATTTTTTTTTGTTAATATGATTAGTTGAAAATATAAAAAAATATTTGAGATTTTCCGTGTGCGCCAAACACTAGAAAATATTTTCGGCGAAAATCATTTTCCTGAAAATCAATTTTCCTGAAACCATTTTCCGACGAAAATCATTTTACGTCGAAACAAACGGGGCCTAAAAGTCACTTCATTTTTAGAAAAACTTTTAGAATTACTCATCATATACTTCAACATTAAAACTATCTTATTCAACTTTCTTTAATTTTTAATAAAAGATTTTTTTTTTATAATAAATTAATCATTTCACATATCAAACATACTCTAATTGAGCATCGTACTTTTAATTTGTTGGTGTGACCACAATCTGTAAAGGCCTTTTTGGCATCGTCCATTTAATTAGTAGGCAAAAATAGCGATCTTTTAAGATGTTGTTTACCTCCTCTAGGCGGTCGTCTTTCTGTTGCAAACGACGTTGTTTCTAGGAAGAACGACAACTAAATACTGTCTTGGAAGACAACACCACACCAAAGCTTTTTCTTCATCCAAACAAAAAGGGTATAATTTTACTTGATCCCAACAACCGCATTTAAAGATGTCGATCTAGTTCCTTCATACATGATAATAATATGAAATTTTGACCGAGGGAAAAAATTCTGTATGAAATTATTGTTACTTTAATCATTACTTGTTACAGTTTGCGCTGTGGAGCCGATAGATGATGGTGTGGACATCATATACAAGTCACCGATGATATAAATTTTAAGCAAAATTCACTTTTAAAACCGGTTAATATGGGAGGAGGGTGCTTCCACGAGAATATATATACATGATCATTAAAGCAATGTCAGAAATATAAGATCGTAACATACAATTATATTCTCAATTGATATTTACGGCGACTCACTCTATTGACACTGACCTAATAATAACTCTTTTTTTTTCGACATCTTCACCACCATGCATATTAATATATAATGACTTAATACTATATTCATATATAGTATCAAGACATTTGAATTTAAAATATAAGTTATCCCTACGTGACTCGACCGCAAAATTGTAATCCATTCGATCCCATACTCGACATGGTGGCTGACTCTAATATCAAATGATACAAATTTTAAGTAGAACTCACACTTAAAAATTGACTTACAGGAAAAGGGTATTCACCTGGTTAATATAAAATTACATTTAAGCCATGTGAAATATTTATAATCGTAACAACCAATCACACATGTATGGACCTCGATGATGGAAAACGGTCCAACCTATGACTTTGTCGCTACCTGATTGAGAGCCGGAAATTATGTTATTGATATGTTAGTTATTTACCAGACTTCTTCAGTGGGTTGTCAGCCCAATTGTGACTGGGGTTTAGTAATTTTGACTGTTGTTTCTGCTCTCTATTTTCTTGCTTCTTCTCCCTCTTTCACGCTTTCTCCTTCTCTCTTCAACTTTCTTGTTGGTTTCTACTGATTGTAGGGCATTAATATGGGTAATTTAAGCATTTTGGAGTGATTAATCTCGTCCTGAATTGCTTAAACTTCTTACATTCTGCTCTCGTACGACGTATCATGAATAATAAATACTTTGAAGATGCTTTAAAGAAACGAATATATCATAGGGTTTGGTTCCAGTCTTACCACCATTCAAGTCTCTTTATTTTTTCATTTGATATTCAATCATTTTATAACTTTCCACCTGTTTCATTCTCTTCAAACTTGACAAGGGAAAGTTTGTTAAGGTGTTTTTGGAGGCTGTTTTTTATTTTCAGCTTTAAAAATTATTATGATGTGGTATAAAGGTAAAAATTGTTCATGTTTTGAATAGTTCGTTAATATATTCATCTTCATAACCAAAAAAAAAGAAAAAAAGAAAAAAGGCAAACAAACATGATTATAATCAACAATTAGCGCCAAAAGTTTACTTTGTTAATGCTTTCTCATTCTCTCTTTTGTTTTTTGTTTTTTGTTTTTTATTTTCAAAACAAAAACATTTCTAAAACACACAAAACTCAAATTTACTTTTATCTCTGGCATAACAGGTTTTGAAAAAAAAAATTAAAAATTAGAAAGCATTAAAAAACAAAGTCATTATATCTGTTATAGTGTTTTCTTTTGTTTCAACCAGACATAAGCAATCAAGAACAAGAAAAGTTGCCACTGTTGGACTACATGGCAGGATTGTCAAGCACTAGAAAATTACCATTCAAAAAGCTCATAAGTGCTTCTGAGGACCCCCATGTGATTTGCTTTTATGATGTCGAAGCCCACTTCATTAGGTTCCCTTTTGGGTTCCCAACACGGTTTATATAAATAAAACTTCACATTTAAGCCTTAATTATTATTAAGCATTCCTGCAAAAAACTGAGTATGAGAGAGTAAAGAAGCACTATACAAGCTTACTTTCAAAGAGTGCATTGGCTACATAATTAGCATCAGTGGATGGATACGTAGAATGCAAGCGAAATGAGAATTCAAGATTAAATTACACATAAATTGATTGTGCTTTTGTTTCAACCGCATGGTGTATATGTCATACTACATTCCTTTTTCTTTTTCTTTTTCCTGTGCGACAAAGATAACAATATGACGGAATTACCTACATAAACTTTACCATTGCAGCACTTTACCCATTGAACACACGATAAGGAGAGACCGACAAATGCTCCTTTCAAGATAGATTGAGTCATAGTCTAATCGTAGCCTCACATACACAAGAAGGTGATTCATAAGAATTAATGAACATGAATTTCATTCTCTTAACATCGTGTTTATGAATACTTAAATCTATATCCTCTCTCTTGGAGTAATTCATTACAATTGAGAACTTATTTGAGATAGCGTTAAGAAATAGAGCTTTTATTTATAAAAAAAGTCAAAAAATAACTTTATAGAAAAAAGCCTTATTTACAAGCTTCTCCCAAAATACAATTTTGGGCATTTTTAGAGCAAATAAGTACTTTTAAAGTTTTTTTATTAAACATACTATGTAGGATATCATGCTACATTCAATTCTTGTGGTTTGGTTATCTTTATATTTAGTCTTGAGCTGCTCAGGTCATTATTTTATTTTCCTCTCTTTTAATTATTTGAAGACACAATTGCTTTTTGAATTGGATGGGAAAAATGAGAAGTACTCCAAAAAGACACACAAATTGTCGTTTGGTTATCATACTGCTCCCGCTTGGTTATCATGCACAAAATACTACTAAAAACACAAACAATTTAGGATATGGGGATTAGATATAATATGATAAGATACTATTTTAATCCAAAAACTTGACTCTATTGGACTTTGCCCTAATAATATTATTCATGATATGGAATACCATCACTTACATGTGAATATTCTAGCAAAAACAAGGCATTCAATCAATGTGATCCATACTCAAGAAATATCATCTTAACAATATTCGATCAGTTCCATTTCCATATGAAACCGGTGAAAAGCAATCCGGTAATACAACTGAACAAAATCAATAAAAAGAAGAAACAAATTAAACAAGAAACAAATGATTGTGAAGAACTGGACCTTCAACAATCTATTCTTTTTTCATGTATTGGCTAAAAAAAACAAGTCGGATTTATCTTCACCGGAGTTGAATTATATGTTGCCTTTTCTCAACTTCTACAACTTCAATTTATTCTAATTCCTCCTGGCCTTCTGAAGGGCACTGGATGAGCTCTAAAATATTGATCACCTCACTCATGTCTGGTCTGTTCGATGGAACCTGAGAGGCACATATTAAACCAAGCTTTATAACTGGAATTGCCTCCTCCGCTGGAAAATTACGCTGGAGCCTCCCATCAACACAATCCTCCACCTTCCCTTCCTCCAATGCCTCTCTCACCATGTCACAGAGCACCACCACATCATCCTCCATATATTCTACAGGTCTTTTACCTGTAACCAGCTCCAAAACCAAGACCCCAAACCCATAGACATCGCATTTCTCGGTGATTTTCACGGTTCGACATGCAAACTCAGGAGCCATGTACCCAAGAGCACTTTGGATTTTGCTGCTCAAAATACAATGGTCTAACATTGGCAACAGCCTTGCAAGGCCGGAATCTCCAACTTTTGGCTCACCAGAGCTGTCTATTAGAACATTTGTTGATTTCAGGTTGTAGTGAATAATGTTCAGTCGGTGCAAATGGGCCAAACCTTTTGCGATCCCTAGAACAATTTTGAACCTCTGCCGCCAAGAGAGGCAGTTTCCATTGGATGCATCATGGAGATGCTTATACAAACTCCCACAGGAGATGTATTCATAAATAAGGAGTTGCAGAGATGGAGTCCAGTAATACCCTTCAAGGGCCACAAGATTATGGTGCCTAATCTTTCCGAGTTTCTTCACTTCCCTCTCAAAATCTTCTTGGGACTTGATCAAACCTGAGATTGTTAGCTTCTTGATTGCAACTGAACGCCCATCTCGAAGGACTGTTTGGTAAACAACCCCAAATCCACCTCGACCAAGTTCACAGTCCTTGTTGAGCAGTGCATGAGCCCCCATAACAAAGTCAGCATCACCAGAAAACATGACAAGCTTGCCATAGTTTGGATCATTAGTGGGGGAACAACTGAAATCTTCCCCTCCAGGAAATGCAAGAGGATCAGCAGGGTGTGACATTGAAGACCGCGCACGGATATTCAGGACTGTAATAGCTATTACACCTAGGGCAATGAATGCAGCTGCACCAATGGCAATGAGGGCGGAGATGCTGAGTACAATTCTGTGATGACTCGGAGAGGAAGAACCGGCAGGAGAGGAGTTGGAAGAATTAGGATTCAGAACAAGAGGTTTAGGATGCACAGCAGGGCAGGAGCGACCAACAACAGAACCACATAGGGATGGATTACCAGAGACAGATGAGGGAGAGATAGTGTTGAAGAAGCCCCCCACTGGTAGTTCACCGTGAAGGTGGTTGTGGGAGACGTTAAAAGAAACTAGGCGAGAAAGATTTATCAGCTCTTTGGGTAAGCTTCCAGAGAGTTCATTCAAAGATAAGTCAACATATTGAAGATTGGTGAGGTTTGAAATGACTGCAGGAATTGGGCCAGTGAGGTTGTTCTGAGATAGGATCCTGTACAACTCATCCAAACAAAAGAAAAAAAAGGAAATCTATTAGAACAAATACGTTAATTAGCTTACAATTTGAAACTACAAAATGATCTTAATGTCGCCACAAAAATTAAGGTAAATGTTACAATAATAGAACAAAGAAAATTAAGATCAAGAGTACAAAGACCAGATCTTTCATTTAGAGCTAAAAAAAATAATGATCAAAATAACATTCCCTTCTCAATCATTTACTATTAAAAGAATTGAATTTGTCCAGCAGTGCATCAGCAGAAGGCCAAATAAATCATCTTCGCCAAAGGCATTTCAAAAGAGAAAGAAAGCCAAAAAAAAGGGGGGAGTCCAAAAACCCATTTCAGTCTTTCTGCATCAAGTCAGAAAATCCAATGGAGAACCTTAGGAAGCCTCAAGTAGAAGACAAAGAAAAATGCTTCATCCAACAGTTTTTAATCTTTTCTCCTATCATATGTGCTACCTGAGCAATGCTTAAGAGAAAATTGTGGGCAGGTTTAATTGTTTTGACCATAAACGTAGTGTATTGGCTTTTATAAAGAATTTTGAGGGGGTACAAACTACAAAGTACCTCTGTAAGCTTAAAATTTCGCATTATTCACATTGCTTCAAAGATTCACAATCAGCTTAATTGACAGAAATAGTAAAGCATAAATTAAGACAGCAAGAGAGAGCTTACAAAGATGTTAGAGATGAGCACTTCTCAACTTGGATAGGAATTTTCCCAGTTAAAAAGTTCTTCTGGAGCCTCAGATCCTTAAGTGAAACTGCTCCTCCGATTTCAGAAGGAATCCTTCCATCTAGCCGATTGTGGCTTAAATCAAGAACGTATATAGATTTCAATTCACTTATGCCAGCCGGAATAGTCCCAAAAAGTTGGTTCCTGGAAATATTCAACAACTGCAAGGAACTAAGTACCCCAATGTTAGCTGGAATTTCACCAGACAATGCATTCGAAGATAAATCCATGACCTGAAGACCTTGATAAAACGCTGCTGTCGATGTGAGCGATGAATATTGCACATTTCCACTGACTCCGTTTCCAGGAAGTGAAACACTTTGTACAGTCGGCTTAAAAATCCAGGAAGGAAGATTGCCTGCCAACTGATTATGGCTAACATCCATAGCCAAAAGGTTAATGCAATTTGTCATTGACTCTGGCAAGCTCCCTGTCAACCGGTTCATGGACAAGTTTAAATTCTTCAATAATTGAAGATTTCCTATAGATATCGGAATCCAACCGGTAAACCTATTTGAAGAAAGATCCAACGTCTCAAGGCCTCTCAACTCTCCAATCCAATCTGGAATTTCTCCTGTGAACGAATTTCCCCAAAAACTCAGAGAAGTACATGAACTCAGTCTCTGCAAAGACTCTGGGAGGCTCCCTGAAAGGAAGTTGTCACTAAAATCAACCGATTTTAGAACCGCACAATCTCCAATATCCCCGGGAAGCTTCCCGGAGAAGCGGTTCTTGCTTAAATTTATCGCTCTCAAATCATACAAAACTTCAATTCCTTCAGGAACCTCTCCCTCCAGCAAATTATCAGACAAATCAAGCACCTGAAGCCCCCTCAAAAACCATATTCCAGCCGGCAATTTCCCAGAAAGCTGATTAGACGAGAAGTTTACAGACCCCAACGTCGAGCAATAGCTCAAAGAGTCGGGAATATTTCCAGTGAGATTGTTCCCGGCAAATGAAACCGCTTTCAACGACCCACATTGTTGGAAAAGGGCATCTGGGATCGACCCATAGAGCTTGTTGTCACTCAAGTCAATAACTTGTAAGCTCCGAAGGCGAGCAAGATCAGGGTTTATAGTCCAAGTGAAGTTGTTCTTGGACAGTGACAGAGTTTGAAGGAATTGCAGCCTCAGGAGGCCCCGGTCGATGTGGCCGGAGAGAGAGAACCCATCGAGGACGAGCTCAGAGACCCGTTTGGTTCTCGGGTCGCATTTGACTCCGACCCAGTTGCAGGGACTGTCATCGTCTTCGTTCCAAGATGCGAGCTTGGCCTTTGGGTCTTGCAGACCGGCCTTGAACACAATCAAGCCTAAAACGTCATCGTTAAAAACTGGGTCTGAAGCATACACAAGGGCAGGAGCACATACAAGGAAAAGGACTAGCTTGTATAGCATTCTCAGTTCAATTCGACCTCACTCACACACAAAGTTTCTGTACGAGCAGAGACCACAGTGAAGCTCTGTGTGGTGAAGAGAGGCCAAAAAGGACAACGAACAGAGTGATAGATTACAGATTATTTCAAAAAAAAAAAACAGAACAAAACAGAGAAGCTTAGAAAGAACAAAACAGAGAATGCACTTGCATTAGATACGTCGGACAAAAACAAAAGGAACAAAAACAAAAGTAAAGGAATCCCAAGCAACAGCAAAACCCACTTTCCTCTATCTCTCCGTACTTCAAATTTTCACACAGCAACGAAAAAGTACTCACAAGCACCAAAAGACAAGTTAGTCTTTAGCAAAATTCACTGTATAAACACTGTGACCCATTAATGTTCAAAAACACACACACCAATCAAAAATATATATATATATCTTGGCGAAGAATCGAAGATTTGAGTTACTACAGAGGTAGCGCCAGAAAAAGTGCCGGAACCTGACACGCGTCGCCGTAACCGAGAAGTTCGGTTTGGGACTCGACCCGAAAAGTTCGCCGGGCAAGCGCCGAAAGGGACGGGAGAGAGAGCTAGAAAATTCGAATCCTAAGCGCCATTAAAGAGGGTGTGACAGAGTTTGGACTGAGATAAAAAGAAGAGAAACGAAGAACAAAAATTATGTTCTGAGCGCAAAGAGAGCAGAGAGAGTAAAGCATTTAAAAGCTCTTAATTCACATCCGCCTCAGCAAATGTTTGGCCAAATTTTAGCTAAAACTTCACTTTTTCCATTTTAGCTAACAACTTTTCAAAAGAACCTACATCCGGCTCAGTATTTTAACTAACAACTTTTACTATTTCATTTAAATATTCATTATCTATTCATTTTTTATTTTTTCTTTATTATTTCTCTAACAATCATATTTTTGAAACTTTATCATTTTTTAACAATTATATTTTCTAAATTTGTCATTTTTTATTGATCATATTTTTAAAATTCATTTTTTTCATAATTGTCATTTTTTAAAAAAATCGATCTTTTTCAAAGGTCTTTTTTTTAAAAAAAAAAAAATAGAATCATTCAATACCAAAGAGGATTACTTAAAAAAAAAAAAAAAAAACACACCAAAGAGGAACGCTGGCGCAGGAAAAAAAAAAAAAGAAGAAGAAAAGAAGAAGGTGCAGGAGAGAAGAAGACGCAGGAAGAAAAAAAAAAAGAAAAAAAGAAAAGAGGAGAGAGGAGAGAGATTGTTATTTATTTTATTAAAATATTGTGTTTGATGAGCTACAGTGCTCAGCAAAGTTGCTGAGCACTGTAGCTAGTCACCAAAAAATAGGGTATTTTGTTGAGCCCAATGTGGGACTTTTTTTTGATTTTTTTGCTACAGGGCTCAACAAAGTAGCCTTTTGGCTACTTTGTTGAGCCCAATGTGAGTGCTCTTAAAAGCTTCTCTAACAGCGATAAACGCAGGGCGCGAGGGTCTGCCAGTCTTTTCACTTTGCCTTTCTTGGGTGCCGTGGGGACCTCATTCGGTCAAACCAGAGTCCTATGTGTCATCCATGCTGGCACTTCTGCCCAACACATAGCCTTCAGCTCTTAAATTTTTGCAATAAATAACTAAAATTAGCAAATAAAATAAGATGCTTTTCATTTTATAGTGAAAATGAGATGGATTATTTTATAATTTAGATTATATTTTATAGTATTTAATAGTATAAATGGGTGCTATGCCATTTAATTTTTATTTAATTTTTTTAAATAATGTGATAATATAGGCAATATATATATATAAAAGATACTATAAAATCTAATGTAGACCATAAAAGACTCTAGCTTCCGACTGTAGAGTTATGTATTTAGTATTTTAAGCTTGTCCAATTCTTTATATTGTATATATATTTATTTATTTATTTATTAGTTTTTACTAATGTTCTCTTACAAACAAGCATGTTAATTTATATTTTATGTAAATAAATGTCACCTGTGTTTTTATGTGACAATTCATATTTTAATAGTTAACGTAATGAGTTTTACATGAATTAATATATTAATTTGTAAAAAATTTATAATAAAATTTTTAGTATTTTTAATCTCATTCTATTTCTTTAAGGGATATGTTTTTCTTCTCATCTCAAAATATACGAAATTCCAAAAATGAATTTGTTTTTATTTATTTAATCATATTATCCTCAAATTTATATCTATTTCTTAGTGGATTTAAATAATCTTTTTGTGCTCATCGAAGAGCATTATAAAATAATTATTTCATGAAAAATATGCTTTATTTATAAATTTTTATCTATTTTGATGAGAGTAATAACTGTTGTTATTTTATAATATTATTATTTTTTTCTGAGCTATTCTTATAATATTCAGTCTCATTGTACTAGTCAACCTACTTATTTTGGCTTTTACGTTACTGGCATTAAATGCCAGAAAAACGAACTCTACCAACTTGTTAGTTTCACTTTATTGGACTTTCAGATCGCCGGTGTGCCCAATCAAATTGACCATTTTTTAAAAAACAAAAAAAAACAAAATTTGCGTAGAAAATTTTATTTTTTTGACCATTTGCAGTGAATAAAGAAGGAGAAAATTCCACACCTCAGCTCTCTAATCGATGTTACTTACAGAATGATGTCTACCTCTTAATTACGTTTCTCGGGGTTCTCATTTCTCATTAAGACAGCCTCTGAGTGGCGTAAATGGCGCTTCATTCATTAATTTGACTATAAATAAAGATTTGTGGAACTTCCTCCCTCCAAATCCTCCTATGATAACCAAGATAATTGTTGCGTGTATTTTACTATAATCTGTATCTTTCATATTAATGATGACTTTTTTTCTATGATAGTTCATATTAGTATTTTTCTAAATAGACAGGGAAAAATGCTAAATCATTAGATGTAGTTTTATTTATTTGTACTCAGATATAAAAATTGGCTTTGTGCTAAATAAAAAAATTAAATAGGTCTCTATATTTGTGGGCGTGGTTGAATTATATCTTTCATCAAATTGAAATGATTTAGCTATTCTTAAATATGTTCAAAGCGGTGGTCAAAGTAATCTCTTTAGTCCTTAAAAGTGTTCAATCACTCTTTATTTGGTTATTTTGTAATATTTAATTTTTATTGTGAGTAAAACAAGTTATAACAATATAATTAGAATCTAACATGGCATATTAATGAATTCCGTTAAGATTTTGGACCGTATTTGAGAGTATGACCTATTTGAATTTTTTTTTCTACCCACAAAAATCTAATTATAAATAAGTGCAATCACAAGAATTAATTTTGGATTGAGTGTCTGTAGGCACGTGATCCAGGAGCCTGACCCTTTTGAGGTCCTCAAACACAACTACTAACCAGAGTAATTCTTTCATGTGTTTGTGAGGCCATCGTGGGCTTTTATGTGGAGAAAATGGAAAAAATCTGTTTGGGCTTCTCTTGTGAAAAGGGTTGAAATGGACAAAACTTTTCTCTCAAATCAAATTTGAGTATAATTTTCTAATTTAATTTATTAAATTGGCAATGTTTTTAAAGTATATGATTATTACTTGCACGTAACATTTGTCTTTACTATATTTATTATATTAAACATATATGTGAAACTGACGTGCTCTAAACGTTGAAGGAATGAGATAGAATATTCAGTTCGATTATTTAATTTTTTTGTTGTTTTTCAAGGTTTTTTTTTTTCTCTATTTCATTTTTTATTACATTAAATATAAAGGAGTATTCATCACAATCAAATCTCGTCTACTGACTTAATAAATTATGTTAATATTCAATAAAATTGTGACTAACGAAATTTATTAATTTAGTGAACAGAATTTAATTGTATAAAGTAAATTATTTTTTTGACATATCTCAAAAACCTTTAAATTAATTTTAATACTGAGCTAATTACAAATTAGGTAACACATTAACTAATTTTACATTTTTTTTTTTAATAAAAAAAAAGGTTAAAACGAATTCGATGAACCCTTAATCACTTAGAAAAGGTTACATTTTCTAATTTCACATTAACTACCTTCTCTTAGCTACTGCATCTAGGTTGGGCAACCCAACTGTTAAGAGTAGTAGAGAGACTTTTATTGGATGAGGATATAAATGCTGCTGCAGAAGAACTATTCATTTGTGGTGTACTACGTAATAAGTCTCCTAGAGGTGGGCCTCCCCCAGCTAGCTGTTAAGACGGCCTAAATCGGCTCATTCTCAATAAAGTCTCAAATCGGTCCAATAACAGTAAAACCTTTAAAGGGGTCCAACATTACCTATTCCAATCTGATTTAGGCCGGCCTTGGACCTATCTTAGTTATGCCGGTTGGACCCATTTCGACTCATAGAAATGAGTGCATAGGGCAAAAAGAGAAATTGTGCTTATTGTATCTTAGCCTTGTCATTTAAAATTACATAAATGTCATCTATCTTATAAAAAGCGGATGATGAGTGAATTTGAAAGAATTTCCTAGCATTTTTCTTGCTGACACTCGATTATTATTAAGAATGAAGAAAGAGTGTTCAAGGGAGTGGGGCCACGAATCGAATTCTATTAGCCCTGGAACCCTTCCCTCAACCAACTATCCGAGAAAGAAAATGGATCATTGAAAGATCCAATTCTAGTCAAATACTAACTAAAGTATACGGGTCTAGCACGATACTTTGAGCTTACTTCCTTCTTATCTTGCAATTGCTCTTGATTAAGGGGTTGACGTACTATAAACGGTTCTTCAGATGCATGCTTATTTTCATTTTTCTTTTTCGTTTTTTTCCCGGGGAGTGGGGGGTGGGAGGATTATGCTAAGGCTACGGCCGCCATTGCTGTCAAAGAGCTTGCTGCTGCAGCCTGCTTAAGCCAATTTTAAGCTTGTTATTATGGAGGATCATGACTGATTCTGGAAGAGAATATAGCTTCATGTGGGCATAAGCACATGAATACTGAAATTCACTGGCAGCTATATATATGTATCCCAAAATTAATCTTCATTAATCTCCTAATGGGTAATTAAGGATTATACATCAGCTATATATAGTGCGTGACTATTTAAAGAGACAACTGACAATATTATACATCAACCAATTTGATCTCCTCCTTAAGCAAAGTACGTAGAAGGCTAAAAGAAATATGGATTAATTACGACAAGGCCCATCATCATCTACTTGATAATTTACAACAAAATTAAGACGAAGCTGCAGGGGAGGACAAAAGCACCCATTTATTCTCGCACGCTACTCGATGTATAGTAGATGTAGATCCTGCAGAGGAAAATTAACCACTTCTCCATCGACCTCACTTTAATCTGCAACAGAAAATAGTTCATTAGAAAAATATCATAAAATAAAATAAAAAGATTTACTACGTGTGTGGTGATCATTCGTGTTCACATGTCGAGTTTAGGTTATGTTGAGTCATGTATAAAAATAAGATTATATAGGTAAACTTTAACTTGACCCACTTTAATTAAACATGTGAAACCTCTTAATCATAACTCGCTAATTTCGTATTTGGTTTGTTTCAGATTTGCGGATCGTGTTAAAAATTACAAGTCCTAAATGTCGGATTCAAGTCTTGTCAAAGTATGAGTATACGATTATATAGATCAACTCTAACATATAGTCTTAATAAAACGGGTTAGTCTCTTTAACTCTAATTTGTTAATTTCATGTTAAATTTGTGTAAAATTCATACGTAATGTCAAAAGTTGCCAACCCCAACACACACAAAGAGGGAGAGGCAAAGAGTCGGTCATGATATATACTTGTTGCAATCTATATAAATGGGGTGCATCCAAAAAGAAATGTGGACGCCACATTTATTAGGAAATTGATTTGCACGAATAATTTGGTTCATAGTGATTGGAATGTATCTAGAGAGTCTATTATGTTCGAACAAGGATCTTTTCAATTTCACTTTAGACGAAAAGGATCCATCTACTCCAATGAATCCGGCAGTCATCATTATACACTCGCAAACGATGCGGCGATCCGCAGCGGTTGTAGCAAGACGGTAGAGGTTCTGGGTTCCGCTGCAGCATTCACGGGTCAAAGAGCCACCATGAATTACATAATCACCGCATGGGAGCAGGTTATCGACTACATCTTGGCAATCAATGTCAACTACTTCAACTGCTGTGGCCTTGGGTGCACTTACCGCCATGCACACAAGCACCAAGCAAGTGATCTTGAGCTTAAGAAGGCCGACAAGATCAGAGGTAGCCATGAAGAACTAGAAGACTCTATGATCAGAATGGACTGGTTTTAAGGTTTTTGGTCACGGATTACATGAGTGTAAGAGCTCCTACGACGTCGGTGTTTATATTTGTGTGTTTTGGTTTTGATTTGTTAGTGTATTCACGGACACACACAAATTTGTTTTTGTTGTTGTTTGTGTAATGCACATGGTTGGGCTTAATGTGTTTTGGTGGAATTTGGCTGAGCGTGTTAAATGCACAAGAATCCGAAATTAGAAATTGTTGCTTCCAAAATTTACTTTCACGTTTGAAATAAAAACCGTGCGCTTTTTACAAAGAAATTGACACATGTTATTTTTATAGTCTCAGTTGAAAGAATTTCTTTCGACCTAGTTTGAATGAAATCTTTATCATACTTGTCAAATTAAAGCCGACAATTTTTTACACAACCCACTAAATTAATATAAACCCAATATAAAAATAGTAGGTTATAATTGAAAGGTCTAACCAGTTTAACTAAATGGGTCAGGTTATAATTGATCTATGCAATCTTATACTCATACCTCGATATGACCTGAACCCAACCCACGACATTTAGGATTCTCAATATTTTTACACAACTTATGAATTCAACATAAAATTCCTAGTTGGCAGAAGATTATTAGATCATTGGCTAGTTGGCAGGTTAACCACATTCATCGGTAGGCAAATTACGCGGCTCATGGGCTAGCTAAGTTTGCCGTTAGACAATTCATAGATCAAGTTTGAATGGAAGAAATTTCTACATGTATCTGTGATATTCTTTCTTTAGAGCAATTTGTTCTAAGTATTTGAGTTTTTTTAATGAGAGATTAAGATTTATTCAAAAAAAAAAAAAACATGAAATTAGCGAGTTTTGATTAAAGAGTCTAACCCGTTTAATTGAATGGGTTGGATTATATTTGGCCTGTATCGACACAACTCAAACTCAACATACAAACACGAATTGTCATCTTAGTCAAATTTATTGACATTTTCCATATCATATCACACAGAATAAAAAGACTAAAATAAATAAGAAAAGATATGAAAATGACAATTAAGGCTCATGCCATGCACTTATACCTGGCCAAATTCATGAAGAAAATTACATGAAAAAATTAGAAAATTAAGGTCCACATGTGGGTATTTGGTTTAAGAGTGTTGTTTGAGGTATTACAATTTTTATTATAATTTTTTTACAAACGGTAATTCTCATGCCATTTATCACATCAACTACCAAACAATTATATTTGATTGTTGTTAGTGGACCACATCAGTTAATAAGAAAATTGCAATAGTCCATAACATTTTCCTTAACGTTTAATATTATCATAACTCAATTCTATTTGTAGACAGAAGCTATCCCATTTGGTAGACAAATTGAATTTGATCTCAGCTCTATGACAAGTTTGCATTTGTCCCTTGCTTGGATATTGAGTCTGGTATTAAAAGGAGTGGGTACTTGTTAGTTAATGGTTGCATCTATGCCTTTCTTTGCTTCTTCATGCACCTATTCGTAACCCATGGAGTGGAATCGAATTTTTCCCAAGTTTAAATTGAAGCATCTCAAATTTTCTCTCATGCACCACGGTGTGACTATGCACGATTTTAAAGTTTAAATTGTGAAATTAAATATCAAATTATAATTTTACTAATCACTTAATAGCGCTTTAATAATTACTCTTTTAAACTATACAGTTTAAAATTATTATTTTTTAAATCGCACATTTTGAAACGCCAAATCAAAACGTAGGATTAAGAAGGACCCATAGAACATATCACCTCTCTCTCAGAAAACTTAGACGCTCCCGATGTTTTGGGCGGAGGAGGGATATCGCTCCCTCCTCCACCCCTCCCCCCTTCCTCCTCTCCCCTTCTCTTCTTGCCTTTCGTAGGCAGCAACTGCTCTTTTGGTGGCATTTCCTCCTCTTTGGAGGCTGATCTCTCCACAAGCAACTTTATCGACTCCCCTTCCACCACGTGGTGGCCGGTCTCCACCTCCTCTTGATGCTCACAGGCCGGATCTACTTCTTTCGAGTTTTTAAATCTGGTTTTTCAAAACTAGATCTGTAAACTTGGAAGAATTCCACCACCTCACGTCGGCACCACCCTCCGCTCCGCCTTCAGTCGGTAGATCTGCTTTGTGGATTTATATTTTTGCATTTATTTTCTGTTTTCTTTAATTTTCTTGTATTTTGTTTGTCGTCCTGGGTCTTTGATCAAGGATGACAGAGGAGTGTGTGTCTCCTGCCCTTTAAGGTCGAGGAGAGTAGATTTGGGTGTGGGAGAATAACTCTCACGACCTAGAATAAAGGAGTGCGTTTCGGGCTAATCATGTCCCGATCTAACCTTAGATCTAGTCTGCTGAACAGATCTGCTCCTTTTCTGGAGTTGTTCTTGGGTTAGTGGTGGTTGTAGTCATAGACAGTTCTTTAATTGTTAGATGCTTTTGTCCAGTCTATGGCTGTGTAATTTCATAGCGTTTGTGCTATGTTTAATCTGCGGTTTAAGCTTCTATTGTAAGAGCTTTATGCTCCTGATTTATTATTAATGGAATTTGACAGATTCTCACTCAAAAAAAATAAAAAAGAAAGACCCATAGACTAATTTGGAAAGTAACACATGCAAAGAAGTCTAATTGCTCGTGGTATTGAATTTGTAACGAAATAGAAGTAAAAGAGCCAATTCCTACCAAGACGTTGAAAGTTGGGAAGATGGAAGGCTTGTAGTTAGGTGTGGAACTTCAAATATTACTGATTATTTTAATCATTTACTGTAAAAAAAATATATTTTAATGATTTGTAAGCGTAAAAATAAGAAAAATATTTGATGTCATGTTACTTTCACCATAATTTCTCATAAATTCATGTGATAATTTATATTTTATAAAAATAAGTATCACGTAAATTATTATATCAATTTATAAACGTGATAACGTGAATTATTATATGATAATTCACATTTCAATAACTGATGTATAAAGTATTAGATAGATTGTCACATCAATTTATAAAAAAACTTATAATAAAAATTATAATACCCTAACAACACTTTACAAATATACATATTACATTTACAAGTTTTCTGTATAATTTAATATGAGAAATAAAATTCAATAATGTAACAGCCACTGTTATTTATAAACTTCGTTTTTGTTGACAATACAAGGGCTCTAGCAATTATATTGTTCTTTTTTTTTTTTTTTTTTTTAGTGAGAATCTGCTAAATTCCATTAATAATAAATCAGGAGCATAAAGCTCTTACAATAGAAGCTTAAACCGCAGATTAAACATAGCACAAACGCTATGAAATTACACAGTCATAGACTGGACAAAAGCATCTAACAATTAAAGAACTGTCTATTACTACAACCACCACTAACCCAAGAACAACTCCAGAAAAGGAGCAGATCTGCTCAGCAGACTAGATCTAAGGTTAGATCGGGACATGATTAGCCCGAAACGCACTCCTTTATTCCAGGCCGTGAGAGTTATTCTCCCACACCCAAATCTACACTCCTCGACCCTAAAGGGCAGGAGACACACACTCCTCAACCCTAAAGGGCAAGAGACACACACATCCTTGATCCAAGACCCAGGACGACAGACAAAATACAAGAAAATTAAAGAAAACAGAAAATAAATGCAAAATAAATAAATCCACAAAGTAGATCTACCGACCGAAGGCGGAGCGGAGGGTGGTGCCGACGTGAGGTGGTGGAATTCTTCCAAGTTTACAGATCTAGTTTTGAAAAACCAGATTTAAAAACTCGAAAGAAGTAGATCCGGGCTGTGAGCATCAAGAGGAGGTGGAGACCGGCCACCACGTGGTGGAAGGGGAGTCGATAAGTTGCTTGTGGAGAGATAAGTCTCCAAAGAAGAGGAAAGACCACCAAAAAAGCGGTTGCTGCCTACGAGAAGCAAGAAGAGAAGGAGAGAGGAGGAAGGGGGGAGGGGTGGAGGAGGGAGCGATATCCCTCCTCTGCCTAAAACATCGGGAGCGTCTAGCAATTATATTGTTCTTAGGAAGGATTAAGGTTACAGTTTTAACAATACGTTGATATAACGTATTTTAAGTCTAATTATTATAAAATAAGTAGGAAGAGAGCATTACTTTATAACAAATGTTATTATTCTATGTCGAGTCAAATCAATTACCTATTGTTTTCGTAATTGTTCAACCTACTTTCATAGAGCTTGAAGAGGTTTCTCCCTCGGTACGGCAAACGAGACAAGATCGAACGGTCAGAGATGCCTCGTATTCATTATACAGAAGGTTAAAACTAGACTGGCCTACAGAGAATAACGCACCGCTGGCCCACCACTTTCAAAGATTCAGTAGGGCCCGCACAGCACAAAAATGTAGTTCAATACGTGTCATCTAAGCATCGCAGGGTTCTCCCATTTTGGGCATACAGGGATGGTATGTGCATCACACCCCCAGGCGCATTTTAGCACAAGTCACACGATCTTAAAACTCCCCCACCCCTAGTATCGCCCTCGTCAGCTTCGCCTCTATTTGTTGTCACTTGCTTCGCTCTCCAGCAACGATGAGTGTGAAGTTGGAGTCGCTTGCGGTCATAAACCCTAACCCGAACGCTAGCCACGGCTCACGGCCATGGAAGATGGCTCCGATGGTGGCGTCTCTACGGTTTGCTCCGCTGCTCAGGCCTCGCGGTTACAGAGTCTCGGTTGTGGCTAAAGGCGTTTCTCCCAAAGGGCTTGGGGTTCGGTTTCTTTCTATGGGTCGACGGAGCTCGTGGAACCCATCAATTGTAGCTTCCGCAGCTTCTCACGAGGAATCGGTGAGAGCAAAATTTGATATTTTCTTTTATGAATTTTTGTTGGTTTGTAAATGAAATTTCTCATTTTCGTCAGTTGTTTGGTTATTGATTCTGGTCTTGGATTATGAATTGGAGAATTGAATTTTAGCTTTTTTTATTTGACGTATGTTTACGTGTTTTGGTGGTATTGAAATTGGGCCATTTTGATGAGAGAAATTGAGCAGATAATGGAGCTGGTAATCTAATTTTTGAACATGGCAAAGCTGAGTTTTTATTGCGCTTTTTTTTTTGGTTAAATGAGTGTCCCCAAGGGGAAAGGGGTTGTTTGGCGAAGTTACTTTCTGGGCGTTTATTCTTTGACATTAGTAAGACATATTAGTAACAATAGCGTTTAGTTGTTACATTTACTTAAAATGGGTTTGATGGAGAGTACTGCATTTTGAAATGCTGTTGTTTTCGTTTTTATCCAAGGCATGGTGCCTTTCTGAATCAATGAAGTTCTGTTGTTGCTATGACCCGCAAATGACAGTGACAAATTTGACAATGGGATATGTGAGGAAGCAACATTGTTACATGTTGATGTATTTTTAGTTTACTGTAGAAACAGATAATTACTACTACTGATAAACTCATATTTGATAAAGGAAGTGCAACATTGTGGAGAAGGTAATAGTTTGTGGCTTATTTTAGGCATGGCTTCAAGTATGACATATTTAGAATTTAGTCTTGCTTGATCTATTTTAAGAGTGTCCTCGTGATAGTTTCTTCTTTTTTTTTTTTTTTTTTTTGGATCCATAAAAGAATAAAAATATTGAAGTGGAGAAGGATAAGGATGATCCCAAGTTTGGGGCTGAAGATTCACAAGAAGCTTGGGAAGAGGTTCTAGATTCTTTCAGAGAACAAGCCTTGAAGATGCAAAGTATTTCCCAAGAAGCATATGAGATATACTCCAAGAAAGCAGCTATCATCCTAAAAGAAACTTCAGAGCAGTTGAAGATACAAGCAGATAAGGCAAGGCAAGATTTGAGTGTGATAGCGAAGGAAGTTAGTGAAGAAGGTAAAGTATACATCTCCACAGCTGCAGAAAATTCTCCTGAACCAGTCAAGGAGATTGTGGAGATATATACTACATCAACTGATAATCTGAGTGAAATTTCTAGAGCCCATGACTTCCATGTTGGGATACCATATGGTACGTGTTAATCTATGATAAATTGTTATGCACAAACTTTCAATGTAAAGCTTTGTTATTACACTGCATTTAGACAGATGACTCAATTGAGTCAGTTTTTTTTTTTATAAGTAAGAAAAATTTTATTAAAAGCACAGCCCCGGTACACAGGAAGTATACAGTGCGGTATAGATTCAGCAGTATGAAGAGTAATGGCACCAATGTCAAATTTTTTATATCGCTATATGGTTTCGTCTGAGCTGTGCTTTGTGTTAATAATTCTATCTATAGGCTTGTATGAAAATTAAGCAGACAATCACATCAAAAGATATCAATTTCTTTTATTTTATTTCTCCCAGTTCAATCTCTTACAGGGTGCTGCTAATGCTTTGCAGGTCTGATCCTTTCTCTTGGTGGCTTTCTTTCCTTCATGCTAACGGGAAGCATTGGTGCCATTAGGTTTGGTGTTATCCTTGGTGGCACTCTTTTGGCTTTAAGCATTTCAAGTTTGAAATCATATAAAAGAGGAGAACCAGTTCCTCTAGCCTTGAAAGGGCAGGCAGGTTGGTAGATTTATTTTTCAATACATAATCAAAATAATGGAATATATTGTTGTTCATTTGACTAGCTTTTGCACCACATCATTATATTTGTCATGATGGCCTTTCTGATCGTCTTTTTAGTTGGCTCTAAGCTGTTTGTGTCTAGTATATGCCTTTACATGTTATGTTATAAATAATGCATTCCTTTTAGGCATCTTTCTATTAACGTGAAAAGCATGGCCAATAAATGATAGAGGGCACTAGGATTTTTGCATGGTAACCTGCCCTGGTGGCTGGATTCTCTACTATGGTGTGCTTTGGAGTTTGGATTCTTACAGTTGGATTTGTTGTAACCCAAGTCATCTCATTGTCATTTTACAAGATGAAAATATGCAACACCCAAATGAAGAATATATTTGATTTGCATCCAAATTATAAAGAGTGGAGTGATATGGTTTAAAGCGTGCTGCAAGGAGAGGGGTGAGCTAAAGGACAAATATGCTTTAAAATTACATGTCACTTAATGAATTAAAAAATGAAAAAGTTGTAGAATGGGTGGAGGTAGAAAATGGACTCATGTAGCTGAGTCCCGGACAGTTGGGGACTCTAAATGGTTTAACCTTATTTGCCTGTTGAAGTCCCCCTCCGGCTCTTCCTTTTCTTTTTCTTTTTTTCTTTTTTGTATCCCCAAAGGTAGGACTACCCAGTGGGGATGGGACCTACTACCCATAACCTAACATTGGTGAAGGCAGAGTTTGACTCCAAGTCTTTGGTTGACATAGACAAAATTAACATTTAACATGTGAACTACAATGTTGCATTTTTTTTGGTTTTGGGTGTAAAACTGACAATCTGGTTCAGTCTGCTATGTTCTGGTTTATTCTGTTGGATAAGTGTTTTATAGCTAAATATGAAGATACGTATAAGATTATCTACTTTATTGGGGTTGTTATTCAATTTGCATCTGGATGTTAAAATTGTTGTTATTCAACTTCAGATGTTCAAGTTATCCATATGTTTTGAAGTTTGAACTTGACATTGCTGGAATTTGAACTTATTTATTGTTTACTTGTTTTCGTCTGAATTTTGTATATTATGCTTTTTCCTTAATTTCTCTGGGATGTTGGACCTGCAGCTATAGCAAGTATATTATTTGTACAGGAGTTACGCAGGCTGTTTCAGGTAATAGAGTCTTCATCTATCTATGATTGTCAAATTAATGACTTATTTAACTTCTGGTGACTGCTGTTTCTGGTTATCCTGTTTGCAGGGTCCATCATTTCTGAGTTTCTTTACAACCCTCACCAGGTTCTTATTATTCTTATGAATTTTATGTTTTCCATTTCCTTTCTTCCATTTGGAGGGAAAATTTGCTGGACAACATTACATCCTGGCCTTCTTAAGTTTCTTAGCTATTTTGAAGAAATGAGACGTGTCTCAGTTTCTTTGAAAAATAAGTATGGTCATTTTACTTGTATTGTCTAAATTGATCTCGAACTTTATCAGGACTGGAACTGGACTTTATTGATGCTTATAGACTCATTATTCTGCATAATGATGTAGTTGAATGACAAAAAAAAAGGGTGGGGGGAACCTTGCCTGGCTAATACATACTTTCACCAGTCGGGGCAAAAACCATAAGAGTTTGGCTTGTTTACCATCAGTTTTTCTACTGATTTTCCCTCTACAACCCATATAAATTTGGGAAGCTGAAGAGAAGAATCTTAGGTTAGACAAAGGATGTTAAGCTTTTCTATAGAGTAATGGTTCAAGATAAATGTGAATGCTGGAAATGATTTGTGGCTGACCCCATGCAGATAGGAAAAGGCTTTTGATTAGCGTAACTGACTTGATAAACTAAAATGGATCCTAAAGTGGATGCTTTGGCATTTCATAGTTTCTAATGGGTTTTATTGAGCTAGTAAAAAAAAAAAAGAGAAAATGAAAAAAGAAAAATCTAGTATCAACTATTTGGTGCCCCATTCAGCCATTTTATAGTTTGTACTTTGTATGGCTTCATTTAGCTAATCCAAGTGCCTCTTGGAGAACTCCTAATCTTGTTTGATTTTATATGGTATTTGATGGATGTAATCTCCTCACTTGGAGGCCACTCACTAGGAGCTTCAGATATTGCTCTATAGCGTCTAGTATTCTGCCTAGGGCTGAGCACCGCCCCCTACGGGTGGATTTCAGCCCTACCCCAGCCCCGTAACCGCCTCCAGTGGACGGGTGATTTTTTAGGTTCAGTATGTTTAACTTGTGGGGCTGTGGGGAAGAGGGGCCAGATTGGAGGGGGGAGGAGGGTAGAAGGTGGCGGAGATGGACGGCAGGGGGAGGTGGCTGTGGGACAGTGGGAGAAGGAAGGAAGGGAGAAAGGGGATGGAGAGGAAAAGGGAGAAGGTGAAGGAAGGGAACGGGTAGGGTAGAGGGTTGCTCTGGAGCGCCGCCGCCTCAGGTGGAGCAAAGGTGAAGAAGAGAGTTCACATGGGAGGGAGAGATTATTATTATTATTTTTTTTTTTAAAAAAAAAAAAGACTTTTGAACTGATTATTTTTTGAAGTATATTAGATATAATAATATAATATTAAATGGGTAGACTTGTGGGTAGCATCTGCGATTGCATGCCCTTAATCCTCTATTTGCCCGTTTTGGATGGTTTTTAAAAATAGATCCCGCCGCTTGGGTAATTGAGGAAAAATCCTCCTATTGCCGTTACGGGTGGGTGGAGCTTGGTGGGTTGGGCCGGTTATAACAGCTTAAACTAACGGTCTGTACTGACGAATTTTACATAGTTATGCATATTCTCAATTCTGATTCATTTATGCAAGTAAAGTTTTATAACGCTTAGCTGATTACGTTATTTACTTCTTTTTGGCTGTGTGATAACTTTGCTTTTCCTGTGCAGCGGTGCTGTGGTAGCATTCTATGTCTACAAAATCATTGGAGGTCGTAAAAAGCATAGAGGCTCAAACTTGGAAAACCAGACAGGAAATTAGTTCAACTGGGCAAGGTTAGCTTGGTTTGTGTATTGCTGAATTCTTTCTGTTGATCCATGCCTCGCGATTATAATCTCCATGAGACAAGCACAACCTGTCTGTTTGGTCTCATTCAACATAAAAACTAGAGAAATTAAGAGCTGGATCAATTTAATCCTTCTGATATCAAGCATTTTAATCTGAACATGTGTTTCCTACTTGAAGCAAAAGCAATTTAAACTTTTCCATACGCTCCAGGTGGAGGTTTTACTGGACTACAATAGAGCTTCTGGAGGACTGCAACTGTTTGATGAGGTTGCAGAATGCTGCCAGGGGCAAGAGAGAATCTGGGCTTTTCTCATATTAGTTTGTACTTTTTTATCCTGTTAATTAATTAGGATATAATACTGATGTTACCATAATGTGGTCTACGTGCTCCCTTTGATTTGGGAGGACCGGAGGTGCTAGAAATTGTGATATATTCTTTTTTTTTTTTTAAATCTTTTTCTATAGCTTTTTTATGACCTATGTTTGTTATGGTCGTGCTTGTTCTCTGCGGCTTTACGATGGATCTTGCTGTCAGATTGTTGATCACATTTTTCTTTCGATAATTTATTGTCACCATAAGTATATTTTCTATTAATTAACCAATGGTTTTATTTCTTACGCATCATATTCATACAATTAGTATGATGAGAGCAAGGCTATAAATGACATTTTCATTTCAAGTCCTACAAATATAGTTTGTATAAAAAAAAAAAAGGAGCAATACAATAGTTAGTTAAACTTATAACTTCTACATCAGCATTATGGAACGTGCTATTAAAATATAGTTTCTTTTACATGATATCACCGATATTTTCAGTTTTTTATTACATTAATATAGTTTCTTTTACATGATATCACCGATATTTTCAGTTTTTTATTACATTTATTTCCAATTTCTAATTTCGAATTTCTTTTTACGAGAGGACATGAAAAATTCTTTTTCTTTATCCTTGATACTTGTTTCGGTTCGGAGCAGCTAGTTAAGGTTGTCAAAGAAAGAAGCGTTTGGGGTTCAAATAAGAATTGAGCATATGGGCATGCACCATGATTGCCCTTATAATCAATAAAATGTAGAGATAAGGGTATGCACCATGATTATAAGGATATGTTTAATATGTGAAATATCTATTTATTTGAATAGTTTTTATTAAATGTAATAAATAAAATAAAATAGTCTTGATATTAAAGCATACATTTACTTTAATACTTAAAATATCTCCATGGTCATGAAGAAATGTTATTCTTTCATAAATGACTATTTTAAAGTTATTCTATTCCACTTTTTTCATTATTAATAAATACTATTTCAAAGAATAATCATTTTTCATACCAAACATAACCTATGAGAATTGTAATGGTTGAGAATATGGGCATGCGCACCATGATTGCGCTTATAATTGAAAACATTCCCGAGCAGCATGAGGTAAGCGAAACTCTTTATCTTTCTTTTGACAAGAAATGCTAGGCGTACAAAATATTTTTTTAAAAAAAAAAAAAAAACTTGCAAGGTGATAACACGACATAATTGTAAATGAGCTGAATCCAAATTTTAAAAAATTTAATTATATTGTGTCTCATCACTTTTTAAGAGCTTTTTTTTTTTTAAGAATATTTTGCAGGCCTACCATTTCTCACTCTAATTATTGTTTTCTTTGAAAAAATTTTCATTATTTATTTTTGCATAGAAAGATTTCCAGTGATATTTTAACAGGAGGCAAGCCAAAGGGATCCTCATCATTTTCAAATGCAAAGAAGGACTCAATTCATCCTAGTATTTTTTTTTTTTTTTTTTTGGGGGGGGGGGGGGGAAGGGTCTCTTATTGCATCTATTGTGAGAATAAAACTATTGCATCTATTGTGAGAATAAAACTAAAACCAACGCTGAAAACCATTATGATCCGGACGAAAATCTCTCAAAGTTACTAATAATATGTGCATCACTTAGGCTACAGATTTACATTGATAAAAACAAGAGGACAAATTTCCCACTCACAAATAAAAAAAAAAAGAAAAAAAAATTGTGACTACCAAAGCTGCTGCCATTGATGAGGTTGAGAACATTACAATCCCCTCATAATCAATCAAATGTAGAGGATGAGGGTATGCACCTTTTAACATCTCTCCACTCTCAGACATTCCCATGGGAAACGTGATTAGGTACTTCTCCCTGATTATCCAATGGCATGTATTGCGCCATGATTGCCCGTATCTCAGAATCCATGTATCTCTGCATAGAGCAATTTACATAAACAAAAATTAGAACTAATAAACAAGGTAGGCCCATCGATAAATTGATTCATATAATCCAAATTAGATTATTATCACATATACATGTCTTGTGATCCCCTACTCTCTTTTCCTTCCGGATCAAGAGTGGTAAGGATCTTCCCTTGTAACCCTTTTCTTATTCGATAAAAGAAAAAAAAAAAACATATACATTTCTTGTAAACCGTCGTTCAGGAACAAACACTTCACCTGATTCTTTTGAATCCCGACCTAGTTTTCCCCCACTAACCAATTACGTTATGACCACTGAACAAACTTGCAGGAATAGCAGGATGAGAGAGAGCTACTACTTCAATCAACTTGTTAGGACTGATTGCTGATGAAGAGACATTCCGACACTTCAATCACACATTTACTCTTTGCTAAGCTATTCTACGGTAAAAGTCCCCACCTGCCCCTTCTTGTCTCCCTGTCTCTGAAGTTTTCAGTGTCCCCAATCACTCCCAGAATCTTAGGGTCATCTCTCTTTACTAGTTTCTTATTTGATTAAAAAAAAAAACAGTTTCTTCTTTACACCCAGAAGACAAGCTGATTACCAAATAGATTGGTTGTCAATTGAAAACTCGTTGGACCTTATAGACTTTTGAGTATAAATGATTCATATTTAGAGGAACATCAGAATGCTTCTAGGATTTATGCAACACCAGACATACCCGGATTCTGTACTTGTAAACCGCATATCCCCCGACCCCAGCAGCAGCCAAGCCGAGAATAATAATCCAAACAAAGCTCCAGCTGACCGCTGTATTAGCTTTACCTGAATTTTTCCAACGTATAAGTTAGTAGAGGGAAAACAAATGGCAAATTGCATTAAAGAGACTTTAGTAATCAAGTGTTCAATGAACATGGGACAATCAAACCATCAGACTGACAAAGAACTAACAGAAACCTTTTCAGGTATATCAGATGAATGTCAAAATCCAACAACCATGTAGTGCCAACCAATGCAAACAAATCAACATGAACGGCCACTTTAAAATAAAAATTACCAAGAATTTTCTACCATGGTTTGTATATGCAAATTCACAAGAGTCAAATCAGTGGGTAGTGAACATAAGATGAAATTGCCCAACTGTGTGTATCTCATCAAACAACCAAAACAAAGCACTTTGAGGGTACTTACTTATACATATGTCATGTTCTTGCATGTACAATAAACCATAACTACAGCTGCACTCAAAACTGCCCCACGTATTCTTGCAGCTGCATTCAGGGCATTGGCAAGCCGACTTCTCTTTGCATTCATCAACATCTGGAGCAAGGAATCAGCCAAAAAACATGTGCAGTGAATCAGCATAAAAAATCCTAGTTGGTTATTAAAAAAGACGAAAGCACATGCACAATTTGTTGAACGAAACTACCCCATCCCCACTGTCCCCCAACAGACCTTCAACTGTGGGCTTAGAATCCATAGATAAAACACACAAATATCAGAAGAGGAATACTAAAGCGCTGATTGAAACCTAAAAATCAAAATTGTACTAAATTTGCTTTGTATGTAAGTCCTATCATGACTATGCTTCAAAAAGTACATTCTGCTATAATTCTTTAGTGTTTTAACCATGTATAACGGTGTCTGGGCCTTCAGTTTGAGATGAAAATTTTATGACAATGGGCCAGATAAGCCTCAAACTAATTTGAGGTTCAATAATCCCACAACTTGGATCCATTTTACTCTGTATATGATGTTTGATTTATGAATTGGAGAGATCTAGAGTAACAATACCTTCGCAAGCGTGAACTCCATCACCCTTGAATCCTAGTGGACACTTGCAATTTTTCGAGTCATCCTGGAGATTCAGTTGGAACAAAAGTGAGAAGACAAGGAGTGATATGAAAATTAATTGATTTAGAGTCCATTTTTTTAACAAAATCGTGTTTTTAAACAAAATTGTGGAAAGTGTCCCGTTTAGAAATGCATTTGAAAAAAAACTGTGGTTTGACAACATAGAAAAATCCACATTTTTAAATCGTAGGCAAGGGAATGAGTTTTTTAAAAAAAAATGCACAAGTTTAAAGGTCAAATCACGATTATATCAAACACTTAACTGTGTTTTTAAAAATCACATTCATTAATTGCATTGTGAAATTGCTATTTTCAAGTTTAGAAACCACTAAACCAAATGGACCCTTAAAGTTGAACAACTTACAACACAAGCAGAGTAAGTCCTGCCATCCTGGGTTTCCTTCCAACAACCTCCATTATTGATTCCACAACGTAAACCTCCGGAAGCTGTTGAATCAAGCAGAATCATGACAGAGATGGAATTAAACAGATAAGTTAAAACGAAAAATAGCAGCTTTCTTATTAATAGAAACCACCTAATTAGAGCCAACGCCAACATATTAATCTCTAGATACTTTCACATCCTATAAATAAGAGCCACGTAAATATGATTTACAACCCTACTGACCCCACTCTTGCTGCAAAAAGGGGAAAAACCACAATGCCACATTTACCAGGGAGCTAAGGGGGTTCTTGTTTAAGAGCTCTCTAATTACCAGCACAGTCCATAACATTTACATGGGCCATACAACTTTTTGCAGAACATCTTTAAGTTTCTATTAGCATTA
Organism: Betula pendula; assembly: GCA_900184695.1. NCBI lineage: Eukaryota > Viridiplantae > Streptophyta > Magnoliopsida > Fagales > Betulaceae > Betula > Betula pendula. The sequence goes on from FXXK01000474.1 coordinate 408,225, forward strand.
AACCATGTGAGGTCAAGAATCGTTTTCTAGAAGTACAATGTTAAAGATACGCACAGAAAATTTTATGCCATATTTGTTAACGTATTTTGTGTTTTTCGTTTGAAGAAATGTTTTGATGCAACATAAATGTGAAAAGTATTTTTGGAAGTGTATTCTAGTGGGGTCCACATTTGAGAGAGTGTTTTCTATAGAGTATACCTACTTCTTTTGAGAAAACCCAAACAAATATATAATATTACTTATCAAAAATATAAAAAAATTTAATTTTTTTAAGGAGAGAGAGAAAGGTCATGTGGCCACCCTCAATGGAGGTGAGGGGTGGCCACATGGCTGCCCTTCTGGTCATGGTAGCTGTGCGGTCAACCCTATCTGGTCGAGGTGGCCACGCGACCACCCCTATTTGCCCACATGGGCACTCTAATCCTTTTTCTTTTTTAACTTTTTAATTTTTTTAAAAATAATAACTTAGCTCCTACCCCTGCAAAAGTTGAACACTTGTTTGGTCAAAATATTCCTACAACAAGGTAATAATAGAGTTTATGAAAAGTGTTTTATACTTTGAGTTGTTTGTTAATGTCTTTGTTTTGAGTGAAAAATTCAATCTGAATATAAAATACAAGAATACAGTTCTTTAACAAACATAGCCTTATTGAAGGTAGTCAATGAGTATGCCTTGATTGTAATCCTTGAATGCATGCAACACCAAAAGAAGCATATTTGCATATAAAAGTATCAGTTCGAGAAGACAAAGGGAACAAGCAACTTAGAAGGCCAACTAATAAGAAGCTCCCAGCTTATGAGCCCAATCCCATAGTGACTTGAATTAAAATAACTGCAACCCACATCCATCACTGACTAACAAATAGCTTTCCTTGCAGATTACATGAATTTGGAATATCAGGTTTATCTCAAAACTAAACTAGCTCTCAAAAATTTTACCTTCACAGTGAGTATAACCATCACCAGCAAACTTTACACCTTGCACAACAGGGCATTCACATACTCTTCCCCGGAAAGTATCCTACAAGAATAGATAGAATCAAATAAGAACAAATGAAAGAGTGAACTCAAACAAAAAAAAGTTCAAAATTTTCCCACAAATGTTTAGACAGTGAAACTACCTTGCATGCAGTTATGTTAGCAGCCTTGTCTTGCCAGCAGCCACCATTGTTGTTCAAACACTCATTTGTTTCTATATCTGCAAGGAACAATCGAAACAAGGACAATAAATAGCATATTGACCAGATTCCGTTTCCAATGAATCAGCTGAGAATAATAAGTTGAACATCCTACAAGACTCCTAAATCAATCTATAAAAATGCCACTTCAAGTGGCTCTATATTTTGGACAATAGCTGTAAACAGAAAATGTTGGGGAAATAAAATATTCTGGCAGGAACTCTTATCAAACTCATCAGAAGCGGAAATGAGAGGGATTCAGAAAAGTGAAGCCAATTCACTTGTTTTGCCATTTGTAGGGTAAATGGATGCACAGCATTTGTTCTTTTGTTAAAAGGCAACACACACCCACACACACAGAGCAAGGGTAGATGAAGACCTTCACTTAAACAAAGGGCAGGCTCTGTGGTCTCTTCGAAGCCGGCACAGATGGCCTTGAGAACTGCTACTTTGTCCAACTTACCTGAAATCATTATTATAATCAATATAAAAAAAATATGTGAAAAAATCATTATTAGAAAAGCATTCATGCTGTTAAATAGCTAACAAGATCCATAAAGAGCTTGATCAAACCTCTATACTGTCTGTTATTTATAACAAGAGTTGGCAATATAGTAACATCTCCTCGGGAACCCTTGCCAATCTAAAACCAGAAATGTAAAGGAGCAAGATGAACCAAAACATAGTGCAAAAACAAAGAAAAAATGAAGAGACAAGGCTATAAGGGCATTATGAACAGTTAGTCTTCTAGGAGCTTACCTGTGATTCCTGTTCAGCTTTTAGAACAGGGTTGTCCATGTCTGCAGTGGGGTCACCAACACATTTTTCTATCTCCTTGAGATCAACACCTGTCAAAGCACATAACAGGAAACATGTTGACAACATCAGTTCAGTCTTTCGATCTGCAAGATAAGCTTGCTCTCATTTGCTAGTACATAGTAAATTAAGAGAATATCAGAAACCAATGATTCTTTTAGGTTTTTAGTGTTGGCAAATTTTGTGTCAAAACATATTTTGATTTAAGTTTTAGGTCTAAGGTTATATCGGTGTAAAAGTGTATCCAAGATAACGTTGATTTCTTTGATTGCTTTCTTGATTTTGGTTTTGATATCTGTGGTGGTTGGATTGAAAGTTGATAACTTTATTAATCTTGATTGTTGTTAAAATTGAGATATTGACTGTTCGTTACATCTTGGGGTTCAAATCAGAATTTTCATATTCAATACTAAACTAAGAGAATATAAAAAACCAATGATTCAATTAAGTAAATGTGTTCCCAAGCACCCTAAAAAATTATTAACCTAGACGACATTGTGAGGCATTGTATTCAAGCAGAAACATCCAAATTCAGGGAGTTCAGACATCAACAAAAGCTCAAAAAATCAGCTAAAACAAATACCAACAAGTTAGGATTGGTAAGTTGTCGGCTAATTTCAATTTGAAATAGAAGGAATGAAAGAAAACAATGATAACACCAGTATTACGTGTACTAGAATGAAGGCAATATTGTGGACGACCCAATTCACAGAATACAGCATGTATCACTCATCCAAGCCTTGCGACTAGAAAACAGTCCAGCTTGATTAAAGATGACTTATAAAGGCAATGACCCCTGAACCAAAAATTTGGCGAAATTTGGCCAATCTCAGAGATAAAGACGAATTAAAATAGAATGATTGAGGTGAAGTAACAATCCACAATGAAAAATTGGCACATACAAGGATCTTTAAAATATGTGAAAAATTCTATCACAGCCTTATGCATAGAATGCCAACAAAACATGTATCAGTATATCAAAATGCAAACATCCACATGAAGTCTTCAACCTACCAAGTGATTGAATAACTTGATTTGAGCAGACTTCGGTGTACTTCTTCTCCTTCATTGGGCAACGGATTGCAAAATCTGTCACATAGTCCCACCAAAGCCATGGCTTCTCACTTTCATTCGCCACCTTATAAAAGCAAGCTTGGCGTAGATTTTGAACCACGACATCCTTCCCATCATACCCTCTACTAAAATCCTGCTCAGGATCTGGAGCACAGTACCTCCCATGATTAATGCACTGAGACTTGCACTGTTTGCTCAATATAAAAGCTTCTGGGCAATACCAAGTTATATAGTGAGGGGTGAACTGAGTATATCCTTTCTTCTCTAGTATTTGAGCAGCTCCTTTAAAGTTCTTTACAAATTCAATCTGGCTGTCACACTTAGGCCCGCATTCATCATTGCTATTAGTCCAGAATTCGTACTCAACCCGCTCATCAGGATGTGGGAGAGCCTCAGTCCAATCAAGATTGATGTTAACCATCTCTCCACTAGATAGAGCTTTCTTAATGCTGTCCCCCACAGTTTTGCTGATAAGGGCCGAAGGAATGGTGATATTCTGTAGATAATCAGCATCAGCATTCTCTTCTTCAGGAGTGTCCATGGTAATCAATGGTTCATTCCTGTCATCTGCAACAAGAATAGCTGCTGCTCCACCATTCTGTGCGTTCCATGCCTTCAAGGTGAAGTAACAATCTGCCAGCACATCAAAGTTATAGATGAAAACTTTCATTCAAAAGAAGACAAGAACAAAGCACAAAAATTATGCAAGCTGCCGTTCAATTTAGCCACGGCCCCATGGCCCTTGGAAAATCAACATACAGACAGGTAACATATAAAGAGTTTGTCATCATAAAACACTCAAGGAGGTATAAGCAAGGTATTTATTTCACGGATATATGATGACAATTTAGTTGCACAGACTATCCAAAAACAGAAGCAAAATCCAATATAAAATTTCAGAACTTTGTGCCCCGGACTTCAGTTCAAATAAAAGGAAACTTCTAAAATATTAAAAACTTGCTTCATAGAGTATTGATGAAGAGAAACCAACTCCAACTGAACATATTCAAATTATGATCGTGCAACGGGTTTACATAGTGAAAAGAATTATACAATACATAGACACCATCTGCTCTGTCACGCCATAAATCGCATAATTACAACCTTACTAAGTTCACCCACATGAGTACTTAAACAAGATAAATCGGATTCATAGAATGAAATATCACCAAAGTCTGAAATATTTAGTCAATCCCTCTGGGTAATCTAAGAATTGAAAGGGGGCCCAAAAAATTATATTGAAAAAAAAAATGAAACTTCAAATGACATAATCAATAAAAGACACTTTTTTTGAACAGCTGACCTCCTCGATCAGCAAGGAGAAAGGTGGGTAGGCCTCCAGGCTTAGACTTGAAGGAAATATCTACGTCATCGAAGCTCTTGCATGCCTTTTGATTGGCTTTGGGGTAAGCCACAGTGCCAACCATGGTTCCTCCATACTGAGGAACCCCAAAATTTCCAATTGCACATTCGTAGACACCCCTCAACGAGTTCGGTGAAGTCACTCTCAAGCTGTTTTTCTCCACCACAAACCTTCCCACACAAAACCCGCATAGCATAAACCAAACACACAGCAAAAAACCTAGCTTTTCCCCCATATTCTGAACGAGTCTCCCTCAAACCAATCTACCAAAAGAGAAAGACCCAGAAGAAGAAACCCAATCTATTGCGTTTTGGTCCAAAAACCCAACAAAACGAAAACTCGGATTGCAATGAATACCATAAACAAAACCAAATTTGATAAGCTAAAGCTCTGTTTTTTTTTTTTTCAATAAACTTTGGACTTCTTTGAGAACCCAGATCGGAATTAACCACTTTTTACACTGTAAGTTATATCTGGGTCTTGAGCTGAAACTGGAGAAAAGCGTACAAGGGGGCTTGTTTGTGCGTGTTAAGAAGAAAAAGCATCCAAAGGTGGAAAAAACAACGAAGCTTGGAATTGAAAGACGTGCCAGTTACGCACAACGGTAATTCCAATCCTCTCTCTCTATAACTTGCCAAAAATTCCCAGATATTGACTTACAGGAAAAAGAAATTAATGACCCGCCTTCTGATAGATGTCGTGAGATCTAAATCGTCAATTGTAATTTGTAAAGGTCTCTTCCTAAAATACTTTTACAAAAAAAAAAAAAAAAAAGGTCTCTCCTAAAATAAATTATAAAATAAGGAAAACTTTGTTGTTTAGGAAATGGGTTTACAGTGTTGGCTTTTTTGAAGATATTTTTTTACTATTTTGTCAAGAAATTTGGTTGGAAGAGAACGGGGACCCACGTGGGAGAGAAGATCGATCGATGTGCCGTGCATGGAATGCAGGTGTCCATCCTTGCTCTTCACTTAGCATGCTACACTTTGATCGCTTCCACGAGTGCACTGCGGATCCTCAACTGAGCCACATTTTTGGTCCGTTTTTTAATAGGGATTTTTTTTGGATTTGGCTTATGTAGTGTAAAAAAATTAATCGAGATTTTTTTTTTAACGATTTTGATTGAATTTCACTATATTTTTTTCATCAAAATTTTGACATTAAATTTGAACGAACTTGTAGATTTTTTAAAGCATCTAGATCAAATCTGTTTTTTTTTTTTTAGTCTGAAAAGATGTTACATGACATAAAAATAAACATTGTTTTTGTGTTTTTAAGCATATTTTTGTGTTTGTATTGTTTATATATATATAAAAGAAAAGACAAAAGTTTTAAGAATATTTTCTTTTCAATCTACATGTAGTTTTTTGTTGATGAATATAAAGAATCGAATCAATGAATGGTTAATCTCATGTGATACACCTAGGGATAAAGTTTTAGTCACTATATTGAAATAATTTTTTTAAATTTATTTATTAAATTGGCGTGAGTCTATAAAGCATTTGTATCGGAAACGCATGTAATAATTATATTCTCTAATGAAAGATGTAAGCCTAACAGACTAAATTTTTTTTTTTTTTTTTAAAAAAAAGGAAATCAATCAATCAAATTTGGGGAAAAGCTTTATCCTACAAGCAAAACACATTATCTCTTTACGTAAAAACCGATTACTAGAAAGTGTTACATGAATTACACATGTGATGAAAAACAATATGGTTATTAATGTTTTTTGTTTTAAAAAAATGTTATGATATAATAAAAACGTTAAAATTACATTTGTATTTTGAGAACGAAATATTTTGAATTATTAATTTGTTCACATAAATGTCTTGAGATAAATACTTATTCACATAAATGTCTTGAAAATAAATACTTAAACAAAGTTACAGATAATCATGTGAATTAACATATATATATTTACTCTTTTATTTTTGAGTGATGGTAGACCAACTTTTGATTCGCATAGTGGGTTTAAAAATTTCCAATCGTGAAGCACGTGGACGGCAACTTATTACCCCTTGCTTTTGGTTGAGAGGCAGGCAGAAGGGACTCGCTCAGGAAAAAACATAAAAAATGGAAGTTGAAAGTTCTTGTGGGCCACATGCAATTTAAAGCATTGCAAGGGGTACAATATAAAATAAGGAATAGCATCTATCCGTTATAAATGAAATAAAAATAAGTTATGATTAGGGGTGTTCGTCGGTTAAGTCGGTGTCGAAAATAGCATTTTCGTCTTTCGCCAAATCACAGTCGGTAAAGTCGAAAATTGTACCGACTTTACCGCATATGGGCTTGTTTCGCCTACCGACATTACCGACTTTTGTCGGTAATGACGGTCGAAAATGTCGGTTAAATCGGGTCAAGTTTTTAGTTCGGCTGTGGTGGCTCATGCATTTTTTGGGCCAATTTTTAGGTTATGACCTTGTAGCCTATTCGTTTTTTGGGTCGAAAAATAGGGTTTCTAATATGTCAATTTTCAAAAATTATGAATATTTTTAAAATATAATATGACTCAATAATATAAAAACCTGTTTCAAATTTACATACTCATAATCAACATTCACAAACCTATTAGGTCGGTCATTTACATTCTCATAGTGACATCATAAAATACTTTAAAAAAATTTTACAAAAAAACTCTTACAAAGTGATGTGGCACAATATGTATTAGTATTTATACAAAATGTGTAATTTTTCTCTATTTACCAATTATATTGATTATGAAGAATGTAGAATGTACGGTTAAAGTACGGTTAAAATCGGTAGGCGGTCGGTAATAAAATCATTTTCGCCTACCGACCGACAATTGTCGGAAGAAATTTTTTTCTTCCGCCTACCGACCGCCAGTGGGCGGTAGGCGGTCGAAGACGGTCGAAACACGGTCAGTACATGGTCGGTATGCGGTACGCGGTGAACTTGTACACCCCTAGTTATGATTAAGAAATTAAGAATCTAATATTAAGTTATATAGACCTAATGATGTATATAGTCATACTTACACTATTACACGCAATAAAATAAAATATTTTTTAATAAAATAATTATTCTCGAAATTAATGAAAAATTTGTCTATAAAATAAAGCCAATTTTAAACACATCAACAAATATATAAAAACACTTACAAAAAAAAAAATATATATATATATAAAAATAGATATCACTTTCTTTCTTTCTTTTCTCTACAAAATATATGGGATTCAAATCTTATAATTTATTATTAAAATTACAAGTAATTTGGACTATTACACATGAAGGAGGCTACAAAACTCTTTGTCCAAACAATTGTAGACCAATTGCTAGAAACCGTTATTCAAACAACATTGAAATCTTTAAAATTTGCTATCTAATTAGATAATAATTGTGAAATAGTGCATATAATGTCCATATGTATAAATAAATTTTAAATTGTTTAACTATTTATTTATTTATTTTTATAAGTCAACCACCTATTTTGAAATAAGTGGATCTCATTACATTTTTATCATAATTATCGTCCTAACGTTTTGGACAAGAAATTATTTGAAAATACAAAATATATTATATAACTGACATATCACATCACATAATGATTCAAATAAATGTTTATTCTATTAAAAATAAAGTGTACTTTTTATCTTCTTTTTTTTTTCTTTATATTCAGTGTACTTTTTTCTTTGATGTAACACGATCATGATTCTAACGCTACTTGAGTTCTCTTAGTGAGATTCTATTTTATTCAGGTTGGGCTTCAAGAACCCATTGGGCTCGAATTGCTCCATGAGACGATGACAAGAGGGGAAAGGAATTTCAAAATGACGAAGGTCTACCGTCCACGCAAATCCAAGCCTCCACTAATTTTGTCGCTTTGTGGCCTAAGATATGCAAATATGCCAGGACCCGTTGAACGGAAGACATCTTGGTCAAACGAGAATTTCTTAATCGCTAAGGAAAAATGACACGTGGCATCCAACCTTGACATGTTCGAATGGACCCTCTCTTGTTTCAAAGAAAGTATCTTAAGAAAATTTCTTAATCGCTAAGGAAAAATGAGACGTGGCATCAAATCTTGTTCGAATGGATCTCTCTTGTTCAAACAAATTATTTTGAAAAATGTTTGATGTTGAACTTTATATAGGTGAATAAAGATGAGTAACCCGAGCCCAGCTATTGATCTCGGAGCCAAAGGATAGAAAGAAGACACTGCTTTGAAATATCCGAGCCGCTTTACCTTGAATATAAGATTAACTGTCTCTTAAGGTATTCACCACTTTCCCTCGGCTTCCTTCAATTCGCTGCAGTGGCAGCCTTTCAAGTTTTTCTCAACCCTCTCTTCCTCCGAGCCTTTGCAAGTCTTGCCTCTCGTTCAGACATCTCGATTAGATTCAGAGAGGTTACAACTATTGTCTGTGGCATTCAACCGAGACTCTCATATCTGATATATTCACTTCTGCCTCTTGTAAGGAGCGTCTTTGTAAGGTCTTTGTCTGCTTCAACATTAGATATTTGCTATCTTTTTCTGCAAGCTGAGCCTCAACCCACACAAAATGTTGTTTGGCTCTCGGATAACACAGTTTTTAGCCGACCTGCTTCGGCTTCACAACCCTTCAAAACGAAGAACCTCATCTTCAAATTCTTTCAATGTCGCACGCTCTCGGTCAATATACCAGGATTCCTTCAAATACTCTTGATTACTCTCGATTACAGAACCGAGAGCTTCACTGCAGACTGAAACAAATCAAAGAATTAAAAAAAAAAAAAAACAAGACCAAGCAGATAAGAAGACTTTGCAAATACCAGTATTACTTACTTCGATCTGGTGATGAACCTATAATGTCAGCAAATCTCTCAGAAGAAGTCCTACCCACTCCAGGCCTGCGCAGGTAATTCTCAGGAGCTAAGGACTGGAGGGTCTCAAGTGGACATCCATGACAAACCCTCTCTTAGGGATATGGATGGGGGAGTTTACGAGGCTGAAGCTTTCCCCTGAGAGTAGCCTTAGATTGTCAGCGACAGGGCTTAGAGAAGAAGTTGCAGTCTTCCCTTCTTCTCGGGGATAAAGTTGGGGGGGCCCCATATCAGCTTGAATGATTGAGCCTGGGGGTGGAAGGGTTATCTGGGACCTTTCAGCTGAGATGTCATCTCGGATGAAACCTCATGACCACACTCCGCAGAGCCTGAGTCGTCTGGAATATCATGAATGATTATGGGAGGACTTTCAGCGGCTCTCGGGAGATGGCACATCCTTAGGAGGAAATGAAGGTGTGGGCAAGGAAAGCTTGGCTCGGAGTATTAGATTGCTGGCTTCGTCAATCAACGTCACCTCAGATGTACGCTCCCATGCTAATGCCAGGTTATCTCCTTTCATCTTCTTTGGATTTTCCCCAATGGGAGCCTTCCCTTTATCCAAATTTTTTCCTCTTCCTTAGAGCAACATTCTTGATCCTACCCCCAACTGGGCCAGCTCGGATGGCATCGCCCATGCATTTCTCTCTCGGAACTTCAGGCTCCGCCGCACCTCTCGGTGATCAGACTCAGGATCAGAGTCAGGTTCATTGTCTACCGAGACCAAAAGTTCTTCTATCTCGGCCATTTGCTGTGCGGATGAAGCAGCCTCGTCCCGCGTAGCTCGGATAGCAGAGTTTGCACCGGGACGGAGATAGGGGCCTGAGACGCTACCAACAGGATCCTCCCAAAGTTGAATCCTCTCCGGGGCTTCAGGAAGGGTGCTCGTCTAACTTCTGAGACGGGCTTTGTCGAAGGCTTAGTTGGGCCTTTCTTAGCTTTTTGCTTTGGCTTAGACGCAGCTCGGCCAGATTTCTCAGGAGCCGCTCGGCTAGATTTTTCAGGAGCAGCTCGGGTTGATTTTTCAGGAGAGAGTTCGTCTCGGTGGTTGAACCTTCTTGGGCTTACCTTTCTTCCTCCAAACAGATTTATTCTCGGGAATCTGATAGCCCAGGTATCTCCTCATATCTCCAGTCGTCACGATATGTCAAACTGCATCCTTGTCTATATTCATATAGTCTCGGAAAAGGCAACGCATGGTGTTGACTCTGATAACTTCATCCCGGCTAAGATGAGGAATTCCTAGGGCCTGAAAAGTAAAAATGAGTATGGATCAGTACTTAAAAAAAAAAAAAAAAAAAAAAGGGGGGGGGGGCAATGATGTTTGCATACTTCGGCGCTAAGGGGCTTCTCATTGTCGCGGGATCTTCGCACATCAGATAAAGTCTCATGAGGAGAACATTCCCAACGCCTGAAACGTAGAATATCCATGCCTCCATTCCTTGTTACTGGAAAGGCTGGAAGGCAGGTTCAGAAAGAGTGGCTTTCCGAACTTGGAAGCCTATGGTTCCATCTCGGTACTGTTGCACTCGGTAAATAGAGAAAAATTCCCGAATGGACATTCGCTGGTCCCTCGAGAATCATGGGCCATAATATGTATGCGGCAAAAAAGTATCTCCAACCGTTAGGCACAATTTGGCTTGGAGCTACTTGTAGGTATTCTAAAAACTCTCGGGCACTAGGGTGAAATGGGGACGGAGTCCGGCCATGAACATTTTTGTCAACAAGACATACCTCACCACCGATGAAGTTTCCTTGAGGATCCTTAAAATGGAGACAAACTTCAGGAGGGATGTCAAAGTTATGGCGTAATCGCGGCTCATCTGCTGGAGTAAGACTCGGGATCGACAGTTCTCTCTATAGGGAGATAGGAGATCGGAACCCTAGCTCCATCCTCGATCGGAGGAACTTCTTCTTCACCCTCTAGCGTCGTCGCCTTCTGCTTCAACTCTAGCGCCGTCGCCTTCTGCTTCAACGGAGCCATCTCAGCATGAAGCACTTCGTCTTCTTCATCGTGAGAATGAGAAGAAGTATTGGGTTCTCTAGAGGAAGCACTCTCAGAGCAAGAAGACGACATTGTGAGAATTTGAGAAAAGGATTTGAGAAAGGTTAGGGTTTCAGACAAATGAAGAAGAAGGAGAAACAGGCGACAATGGCGGAAACAGAAACAGAGAAAAGGTGAGGAAGAAGTCTGGCCATATCGATCTATTTATTCAGGGAGAAAGAGATGATGAATCGACAGGTGTTGGATGTTGGGGAGAGGGAAGGACGGCCGTCAACTCTCGGGAAAACCAAGAGACGGCCGTAATAGTGATTATCGAGAGGGAAAAAGGGCGGCGCAATGATGAGATTGTGGATAAGGATACGATGCGACATGCGAAACCCTAGGGAATCGGATTTAATGGGCCCTTTGGGTTCCACACAGGACCTGTGCCTTAAGAAAGTTATGAGGGGGTTGACCACCGTTTTGCTACATGGATGAAGATCCAAGTGATATGACAGGCGAAACAACCCTGGGTTGACACATGGGATAGGTCCAAGTATCCCAGCCCAACAGAGGATTCCTAAAGAAAGAAAAGGTATTGAGACTGAACATCTCAAAAGATAATGTCTGAATTCCCAAGACCAAGTCTAGTCTTGGTGGGAATTGGGGGGTAACTGTTGGGAAAATATTCCCTAGATGGGTCAATGGGCTCAAACGGGTTAACCAAGTGGGTTCCATAAGATAAAGTCCAAAGCTCGGCCATTCAAGGAAGATGAACCGGTCAAAACTCCGCAACTCTCGGCAAAATACCGAGAGTCCAAAGGGCCCCAAATCTGCGTCCCAGGTATTTCGTGAATCAGTTCAACAGACTCTCGGCAGAATACCGGAGAGTCATGAGGGTCTCAAATCCACATCCCGGATATGGTGTATTCCCAGAGAGTAAATAGCCTAAAATCGGGAAGCAACGGAAGATCACTGATTTGCGCCCCAGATCCTAGAATATCCCTAAAGATGAGGAAAAAGATTCAGACACTACACCAAGAGAAAGTATAAAAGGAAGATGAACGGAACAGGAAAGGTACGTGATTTTATTACGAATATTTTGTTATCAGAGTTAAGAAATCTTGGAAGCCTAACTGACTTAGGCATCGGAGCTATCCCCGCCGGATACCCCCGGCAAGGATCTCTGATTTTGTCTCTCTCTCTCTTGTCTAAACAGATCACCAGAATTATACCCAGGAGCTCCCACCTTCCATACTTGGTGTTCATCATACCGGAAACTGTTCTAACA